>OZ012679.1:4521800-4976023 GCA_963942445.1 Argyra leucocephala
CTTCTACTTGACATTTCCATCGTACTCGATTTCTAGCTGCTAAATTTCCGAGGCAATTTATAACTTCATTTTTAATCTGTTTATACTGTCTAAGTAGGGGATTGGCCTACTGTAGAAGATCACTTTGATAACTCTATCTACGCCTACGTGGTAAGACGACGTCATATTTTCTGCAAGTTGTCGTTGCGATTTGACGTTAAGATGCCTGACGTTAGTATGTTTACTGGGTACGTCATGTCGCATACTTTTGTCAGTTGTTGACAATTGTGTAATTATAAGTAGTGTTTGTCCAATATTTATTTATTGTGTTGTATGAGATATATGAGTATTGATATAGATAATATTTTTAGTTATAAATTATTAATTATTAATTATTTTTTATTGATTATAAATTTTATATATAATATTTTGCTAATTTTTTAGTTATTTTATGTCCCAACGAGAATCGAACCTGTGACTACAAGATCGTAATTGAAACAAATTTCTGTGGTCCAATCGATTAGGCCACGGAAGGGATGATGAACAACCGTGAGATAGTCGATAATTTTTAATAGTAATATCTAAGACCTATAATCCTTAACGCATTCACTGCCAAGGCCGTTTTCATAAATCTAACGTCATGTGCCAACATAAATGTAGGCATTTTTAAGTAATACGTCATATCTCGTAGTTTGGCCTACTTATACAAAATTTCATTTGGATATGCCAACTACGAGGTAAATCGTACCTTATTTTTTCCATAATTTCTTATTTGATTTCAAGATAAACAAACAAAAATGTAAAAAAAAGAGCATTCAACTTTATTTCAATAAAAAATGACATGAACAAAACAAAATATAATTAATTTTTGTTAATATTATTCTTCTAAATATATGTATATTAATTTTGATGATAAATTTTAAAACAGTTGTTCACGCAAAGAGCTGGCTTTTCAGGGCACTCTGCACAAATATACCTCGTTTCACATTTTTTGTTTTCTTTATAACAAACACGACATGGCTTAGTTGTGTTATTTTTCTTTTCCGTTGGTGGAATTGATTCCAAATAGTGAAAGTTGTCTTTAGTTTCGATGCGAGCATCAATGTTTTTAGATTCACCAGCTAAGTGTTCAATAGCCTTTTCTCTAAATTGTAATATTGACAGTTTTTTATTTGAATTATTTTGGGTGTAAAGTAGCCAAGCATTATGCATAAACATTTCGAAAAATTGAAACCCAAGTTTTTTGTACCATCGAGCACAGATTTTCTTAATGATGAATAATATGAAATGTTTTGATCACTACGATCTACTCCAGCCATTCCCAAGGTGTAGTCCCGAACAATATCCGGTTTTATGGAGATTTTTTTATTTCTATTCATTACCTCCACCATGTTTCCATAGTGTTTGTTGGATATAGTGAATACGTCCATTTTGTCTTTCCACTTACAAACTACGACCGAATCTAATCGAGCCCATGTTGATTCGTCTTTTTTAAGCGTTTTTTTGAATTACATTTTTCGGATTTTCTTTTCTATTGGCCCTCAAAGTACCACACACATACGTAGATCTATTGGTTAAGGTTTTTGTTAAACCCAAAAAATTATCCATGTAAAGATTATATCCTTTGTCAAGAAAACCTTCCATTAGGCTCATCACAACCTCACTGGCATGATTTTTACAACCGTCAACTTGTTTTCCTTCATAAATTTTTACCCTCAATATCATTCCTTTTGATTCACAGAGTTCAAATAATTTTATCCCATATTTATGTCGTTTGTTTTTAATATATTGGTGAAAAATTAATCGGCCTCTCCAAAGAACCATGGACTCATCAATACACAAGTCCTACTTTGGATGGTAAATGTGATCCATTGTATCATTGAAATGTTGTAGGATTGGCTTTTTTTTGAATAAACGGTCGGCGGTTTGATGCTCGTTGTTTGAAAAATGAAGAAATCGAAGAAGCATTTGAAACCGATTTTTTTGATATTCTGTTACGGAAATATTTCAGACCATAGAGTTTACTTGTGTTCCAATAATGTGATATACTTGGTAAAGTGATAGGCCCCATGTGTAATAATAATCCAAAAAACACTCTAAGCTCTTCATTGCTTGTATCTTTCCAATTTTTTAAAGGAGATGATCTCAGCAATGATGCTTTACCAATTTCTTGATTGGCATAAAGGTTGGTTTGTTCAACCAAGTAAGTTAAAAAGTTTTCTGTTAAAAATAAATCAAAATAATTTCCAGGTGTTATACAATTTTCAGAAACATTTATAAATGGTATCCCTTTAAATGGAAACTGAGGAGGATCTTGTTTTATTTCACTCCAATCATTATCTGAAGATGTTATATTCTCACCAACGCGAATTCGTTTTTCAATATCACTGTCAGACTCAGCACTTTGACTGTCAGAACTGCTACTTTCATCATCATTATCATATAACAAATATTCATCTTCATCAGCAGAAAAATCGTTGTCACTAGATACTTTTAAACTATCTAGATATTTTTCTATGTCTTCATCCTCCATTTCAACATGATAAAAATTTTATTTAAAAACAAATACTATTTAAGAAAATCAAAAACAACCTTTAATCTCAAAAATCTAAGCACGACTAAATTTTATATGTATAAAAATTCAACTTCAATAAAGCATTACTTTTTGGGGAATTCCCAATTTGATAAAACCGTTACTGTTTGTTTTTTTGAAAAAAGCACTTTTTCCATGTGCCAAAATAAAATAATAAAGTTAATTCAATAAGCCATATCGAAATTATGTTCAATATAATCGCAAAGCTCTTGCTACAAGTTATCTCGTAGTTGGCCTGTTTAGTAAGGTTTGTTACTACGAGATAACTCGAAATGCGTTAACTAACAAAAAAAACTTTTTCTAAGTGTTTTGCCAAAAATTGCAAACATGTTGCAAAATCCTGCAAAAACCAAAAAAATATTTTTCAGTAGAAAAAAGATTGGTTGGCTTTAGTGGGTGCGATTCCCACACTATAAAAAAGGACTCGCCGCTGGATATCTTTCGGGAATTATCTGTTTTCGAAAAGAAAAAAAGAAAGCTAGGTATTAAAAGACTAAAGTAGAAATTGGGTGTAAGTATATTGGGTAAATTTCGATTTATCTTTGCCAGAATTTCTACAATAAGAAAAAAGTTCTGATTTTTAGATTCACAAATTTTAAGATTTGTTTTTCCCGGATTTTTTTGTTTGTTGTAAAAAATTTTATTTTTCATTCGAAATTTCACTTTTTCAGTAAAACGAAATACACCCACTTTCCACTTTAGTTTTCCAAAATCTATCGAATGTTTAATTCTCATCTGAAACAATGCGAATTGCAATGCGACTTGGATTTTGTACTTGTTTAATATTTAAAACACATTTCGTCCTGCAATCTATGAGGTATAAAACTAAATTGAACAATCTGTTCAAAGCGCGCTACATAGATGTATGCTCATTTGCAAATAGGCTGCACTTAATGCATTGGAATCGATCATTTTAATTTAATTTTATAATTTGCATATTAAACGAAATAACTGTTTTTCAATAATACCGCAGAACAAAATCATTTAAAATAAAACTAACGTAGTCCAATGTTGGTAGGTACCTACTGTTAAAAGGACATTTTTAAGCCTAAAAGCAAATTTTTGTTGTGTTTTGAAAATATTTTTTTTTTTTCATTTTTTAATAACACTTTTCTTTTTTCATTTTCTTTCAAACATTTTTTCTCTCATTCTCTCTCACACACACACACACACACATTCTTTTCTAGTTTTGATTCTAAAGAATAATCTCTGCACAATTACAGCAATAGTTAATAATTTTTATGTTCATTTGCTATGTTGTCCTGTTGTGGCTGATGCTACTGCAAGGATTGCAAATTTAATTTTACTTCATTTAAAAGGATTCGCATGGACATAGGGAAAAAAAAAAAGTTAAAAATCTGTTCGTCAGCAGAAAATGAATCATTTAAGTTTTTATTTTTTTTTTAGTTATTTTCAATTTTTTTTTTTTTTGTTTTTACTATGTTTTGAAATTGATATGATGGCAAGCCATTAAATAGAATTTCAGTTTTTTTTTTTTTTTGGTAATTTAAAGTAGAAGGAGAAAATTTTTGAGTTTTTTTTTTAACCATTATATCATACTTAATAAAAGAAGCAAAAAAAACAACTACTCAAGTACTTTTATAGAATAGAAGCTATTAGAAATTGTTTTTATTTTTTATTTTTTTTTTAATGGAACTTTCATTAAAATAGAACTCATAAATTTCAAATGCCAAGGTATAAATAAATATACATTATTAAATCTATTTTGTGTTAACCCTTGTATGGGACAGGCCTATTGATACTTTACCAGCGGTTGTTTTGTTTTGTTTTTTAGACCCAAGATGTAAAATTTGATTATATTCCATATAGGGTTTAAAGCTGTAAAATGTTACACCCCAGACTTAAACAAGAATGGGTAAAAACACATAAAACATTTCTTTTTCTTGTTTTCTAGTGTTGGAGTAAAATTTGGCATAATTGTTGAAAATAATTGAATATTTTTTTTTTAATTTTACTAAATATGGTTATCATACTTGCAGACTTCTTCAGTGTTGTGTACTCGATTTAAAACAATATATAAGGTAATGGCAGTATAATGTATCTAGAATATTATTTGTACATCCTGGAAATCCCGTTTTAATCCTTGAAAAAGTAAATACTACCGACTTCGCGATCTGTTAAACTAAATTCAGTACTTCTTGGCTACCCACTATTCACACCACTCGGGTTCTTACGCCATTGTTTTTTAAAATATATTTTTTTTTAATCCGTGTAAGTACAGGTGCAACTAGCATTTCATAAACTTCATGGTATTTTAATATACCTGGACAAATATTCTAAAAATTTGATAAATTAAAATTCATCCATCCACAGTCTGATTAAGTATGTGGCTTTTACTCAGCAAGCATGCCTAAACCTTATTGTAATAAATAGAAATTTGTCTGTCTGGTCTAACAATTAATGTTTCTTCAGGCGTTTTTGTTTTAGATGAAGTCAGTCCACTCTGTAAGTTAACTTTGTCTGTCTACTCTAACAATATTAATTTGAATTCAGGCGTTTTTGTTGTAAATGAAGTCAGTCCTGTGATTAACCAATAATTTTAATTTTATTTTATTAAGTACTGGATTATAGGATTTTTTTTATCCAATTTTATATCCTTGTTTAAGTTACATACTCTATACGGGCCTTTTAATAGCTGTTTTTGAGAATGAAGATCAAATTTGGTAGTAATTTGGAACACTAAATCCCAAACTGTACTATATTGAAATATTTTTTTATTTTAAATCTTTTAATCATACTTTGATTAAAGTATGAAATTCTGATTAGCACAGTTGCTTTTACATTTACATGATGATGAGACAATTATCATAATATTGCATTCATCATATCTTTTTTAATACTGAAATTCAGGTCGGCACTTTTTTTTTGTTCCTGTTACTCTTCGTGGATGCATACACTTGCATCCTCCATTTTTCTCTATTGTACGTAGTGAAATTTATTTCCTCTGAAGTTCCTTCATACCTTGTTAGTTCAAAAGTCGTAGATCGACGACAGGTGCGGTTAAGTCTTTCACGACTTCTGCTGCCTTAGCGGTTATATTATGGGGCCATTTTGGTTACAAGCTGGGTGCCGCAGTAGGTAGAGCGCATGTTTTTCAACCGAAAGGCTCCAGTTTCGATTCCCGATGAAAGCAAAAAATGCTTTCTGAATTTTTTGACCTGGTCCTTTATCTTTGGGATAAAATAAATGATAAATAATTAACAGTTTTGGTTATCACTAAAAATAAAATGTAGTTATGCCATTATGAAGGCGAAGTACACTATACAATAGATATAGTTTTCCACAATTAAATTAGTTGATATACTGTGAAAAGCTTAGTATGTGATTGTGTATTCCAAATCTTTGTGTAAATACAGTTAGGGTGTTTAACCCATTGACTTGGAATTATATAAAAACAAAAAAAAACAAAAAGAATGTGGACTATCGATCTTCATTTTATTTTATATATTATCGGTTCTTTAATTGGCATAAGTCCTTATTGGTGATGGTGATGGTGTTGCGCCAGAATATTCTGCATATTTTTCTTAGCAATTTTCTTGTTCGCAAATACTTAAAATTTTTGACTCATCTAATTTGTTGTCATCTAAGTCCATCTATATTTTATTATTTTCTTATTCTATTCTTTGAATATTTTAATCTTTGATTTCCTAGCTATTTGGTCATTCTTTCATATTGGACTTAATTCACCAAACACAGTTCTGGTCTTACAAATTATTTTGTTGTTGATATCTGTTTTTGTACCTCCGTTTGTTGTTAGTATCTTACTTTAGGTAGCAGAAGCTTTCCACATTTTCGATTGTTTGACCTTCTATTATTATGGTGTTTGTATTGGACGTATTGTATTGTATTGTATTCGACTCTACACATTGCTTGCTAAAGTAGATCTGCTTTGTGTTGAATGTTGCAGAATCTATGCACTACCAGACATATATCAACCGCATATATCAACAAATTTCAGTACCCGATTCAGATTTTGTTCTGTATTTATAGCATTCTATTCAGCTTCAATACACCTCTGTGTACACAATATGATTTCATTCAATACTAACAATATTTTTTCTGATATAATGTTATGCAATGGCATTAAATTATATTGGTTTACTCTTCGCTTTAGTATTTCTATGCTTTTATTAATTTTTGCCATGTTAAAATCGTATTTTGATTACTTAAATTTTATTTATTTGTTTATTCAAGTCCCAAAACTAATTTGTACTGTAATCCGCAAAATTTCTATGACAACAATAATATTGTTCTAAAAATCAAGCTCCATCGTGCCCCTAGTCACCAAATATATGAATTGAAGTGTAATGACCACATAAGGGTTAAATGAAAGTTAAAATAAAATTCTTTTGATGTTCTACTACTCTATTGAGACTCCTTGATATTCTTCCTATAATATAGGTACATGATTTTGGAATTAATTTGTTTTTTTTTTTTTTTTTTTTTTTTTTTTCAAAGCAAATTCTCTATGATACCTCCCGAAGGAGTAATAGTTGACAATATTAAACTATTGCCTGTGATATTTAAATTTTTATAATCAAAAGTTTGAAAAAAAAAATACAAAAAAAAAAAACAAAATTTAAACTGGAAGTTAGAAGGCTATTGGATAAGCTTTGAATAAGAAAAATCCTTTATATTGTAAATGTCTAAAGAAAATAAGTTAACTTATACTGTAACATCTGGTTTATAATATTGGAGCTTAGGTATAGGTAGGTAGGATACTAGATAGGTATATGATGAGCCTACAAAATAATATTAAAAAAAAAAAAAAATCTGTCAAACTTTATTTATTGTCTACTGTCGATTGAAGTCTCTATGAAGAAGAAGTTTTTTTGTTAGTTGTAGATTATAGTTTTTCATCTCTTTTTTTTTTTTGCTGAGTTTTTTATTTTTTATCGTCCTAAAAATTATTTCTTTTTATTATCATTCTTTAAAAGGATTAGTTTTTGATAGATTTTATAGCCAGTGATTTCAAAAATTAATTTTATTGGAAAAAAAGAACAAAAAAAAAATTGTTTTTATTTTGTTAGGTTATTTTTTTAAAAAAATTATTTATTTTTTTTTTTTTTTTGTGGAAATCCAGTTTTTTATGCATTCTTGTAGAAATTCGCTTAACTGATTAAAACTTTTTCATTTTCTGGTTTAATTTTGATTTTAATTTTCTTAATAGTGGGTATGAATATATGGGTATGATAATCGTAATTGTGGATCAGATATTTTAGTTATAATAATATGGATAATAATATTTTTGTATAGCTTCCAGGGTTGACTAAAGAAATGTTTTTTTGTGTTGGGAGTTTACTATTTCCAGATCGCGATGAATAAATTGCAATGAACAACATTTATTTAAATTTGAAAAAAATGTTCAGAAGCTACATCTTAAACAATAATAGTTTCCACTGACTTATTGTATACCACAATCTTCAATTATGCCAATTTACGTTGGTTTTATTAAGTTAAGAACAGGTTTGAGATGTTGTTCAAATACTTTCCAAAATTACAAAATTACTCTTTTCTGTTTACAGGGTATATCCAAATATAATCAAAACAATAATAAATGTTGGAAATGCAAAATTTGTTGCTTGTTGCTTGAAACAAAGCAAATGCTGTCTTAACGGTTCAGTAAATTATTTATCAGTTAAGTGGCTTAACCATATGTTACTCAATATTATTTCAAAATTGAAACTATATTGCAATCAATGACCTTTGAAAAATTACATTATGATGAAAAATTACCTTTAATTTGTTTCAGAACTAAATTTTATATCTGGATTAGTTTTGGGGGGTTAATTTTTAAAATGTAGATGGAATAACCAAAACTGGCTCTTCTGAGGGACATGTTGTATCGGCGTAGAATCTAATGACCATACCCGAAGGATAGCTGGAATTGATAGCTTTCCAAAAATATATTTCTTTAGTGGCGCATCTTATCCTTTAAGGACGAAAAAGACATTTGACCGTTATATTTCTAGAACATATAACTGAATATATATATATATATATTTAATTAATCAACAGATATAACGGTTTTTATACAAATTCATCAAACAACAAGGATACTTTCAAATGTCCTTTTCGTCCTTAAAGGATAATATTCGCCACTAAAGATATATATTTTTATAAAGCTAGCAACTTCAACGGTCATTAGGTCCTACGCCGATAATCTCCCTCATAAGAGCCAGTTTTGGTTATTCCATCTACATTTTATAAATCGATCTATTTCAGTTTCTGTCATTAGAAAAATTGGCTTAGATTACTATAAATATTATCAGCGAACTAATTAACCGAATAATATTTAATATTTTTGATGTCCTGATTGTCCACGAAATGTATTATTTTTGTTAACAGAATAAAATTTGAATAAAAAAAACAGTTAAATTAAATTTAGCAACATGAACTCAATTTCTATACAACTCTGTCTGCTTCTATACAAATTTTTTTTTGTTTCTCTGTTTTAATAGCATTTCAGTTTAAATTAAATAAAATTTTTTTTTGCCGACCAATATGGTGTAGTAGTTATTTCATCAATGAAAAACTAAGCAGAATTAATAAGTCCGGAGTCCCGCCATACCAGAAATGGATCTATAATTTAAGTTTTTATTTCTATCATCATTGACAAAGTAATGAAACATTTTGAGAATGTAATTTATTTAGTATAGTAGCTGCAATCAAGTAGAACCAAGCTACTTCATAAGGTCTAGATTTTGATTGTAATTATAAGCCACATTGATTTTTATTTATTATTTTGTTAGACAAAACCAAGGTTAAATCCGCCTTTTATTTTTGTACCATTAGCTGGGAATATAGAAGAAAGGATAGTTAGATAGAAATAGTAAGAGCGAGGTTTGGTGGGAAGTTGTGAATGATTACCGTGTATTTTCTTTTTAATTTTACTAAATGCGCTTATCATTCAAATTCAAGTACAAAACACTGAAGAGGTATGCAATTAACAAAATACACGATTGTCTGTATGATAAGCATATACTTGTGTAGTTCAAATGCAAGCACCAATAATTACGCTTAACAAAAAATTTGGCATATGCATGTAAAAAAACGCGTAATTTTTAGACCTATTATATAAATAAACTTATTAAATAATTTTACTCTCCACATAAGAAACTGGAACAAGATCAGTTCATTTCGGAATATATACTTCAACGATTATGCCAAAACGAAGAGAAAACAATGCTGCAATGAAAGATAAGTGTCAATTTCTATACTAAAGAAAACTTGGGGTAGTGGCAGGATTGGATATCGAAGTGAAAAAATACTGTAATAGACTTAATAAAAAAATGTAATACACTTGAAATACATTATTGCGGAAGTCAAAATTGGAAGACTGAATACTTCAAAAGTGACTTTAGATTGGCAGAACAATTGAAGCACGAAAAGAAGAAGCAAACCTGAATGCTAGAGTGTTTTACACATAAAATATGGACTTTGATAATTATATCTTTCAAATGAACATGGTTCTTCCGAAAGTAGCTGATCAGGTTACCGTAAATTTCTACCGTAAGTTTTATATGTACAACTTTGCAAAACATATGCTATATGCAAAACAATATGTACTGTGGACTGAAAATCCGTGAACCATGAACGAATAAAAAAAAAAAACAATTTGTTTAGTTGCAGATGGCTGCGGTGGGCAAGATCGGGATTTAAGCAAAGTAGGTATGTGCATATTATATTGGTAAATATTAAAAATCATGTATTAGTAAAATCAAAAGCAAAATATTCGACTATTTTCAACCAGTTATTAGACATCAATCTAGGTTAACCACACCTACACTGCTAAGGTGCTCCTTTTCAATCTGCTTGCTAAATGTATGCATAAAAGATTCCGTGCTAGATAGTTTGGATGGTTTGAAAATCTGCCAGCATAGCTTCTTGTTAGTCTTTGGAGTTAATCCCGGACCGTAGGTATGTTTAGATCGTTGTGTATCTTTGGTAATGATTCTTAGTATTTTTGATTGTAGTCTTTGTATAACTTCCACATTACTTTTAGAGGTACTTTGCCATAATTGACAGCCATATGACCAGATTGGTTTCAAGATTGAATTCTATATAAACGTACTTTATAGCGAATATCGAGAGAGGAAAGTTTTTGCCAATTAGCCAGTACATACTATTTATTTTTAGCTTCATTTGTTCACTTTTCGTTTCTATATGCTTTTTCCAAGTGAGCCTTCTATCAAGATGGACTCCTAGATCATTTACTTCTTTTCCCTGTGGGATGGTGATTCCATTTATTTTATTATTTAAAGTGAAGGTAACATGAAAACTTTTATTTTAATTTATTTTTATTTTCCATTTACTAAGTCAATTTTCAATAAGTTTAATATGGTTCTGGAGATTTTTGGAAGCAACCTAAGCGTTTATGTGTGAGCTCAATTGAGCCGTATCATTTACAAAAGTGGATCTTAGTACTTGCCTACTATCTGGAAAATCAACAGTGTTGATTAGATATAAAAGCGGCCCGAACACACTACCTTGCGGTACACTAGCTTTGCAAACATGTTCTTTAGTTAAATAACCATTGTATTTTACTTTAAATCGACTATTAGTTAGTTGGAGTAGTTTGATTTTTAAAGTTTAAACCATCATGCGAAACTTTATCAAAAGCCTGTGCGACATCGAGGAAGACGGGTGAGCAAAAATTTTTCTCTTTGAAGACTTTTTTGATTTGTGCAGCTATTATATAGTGTACCTGCTCTAGTGTACTATATTCGGCTCCAAATCCAAATTGATATAGTGTAGTGATTACACCCTTATTTTTTATTTTGGGCATTAGTTTATGTACTAGGACTTTTTCAAATAGTTTAGCTGGTGTTGGTAAAAAATAGGTCTATATGAATCTATTTTTGTTGAGTCTGGTTTAGGAATCTTTGATGTTTGAAAGCTTCCATAATGAAGGGAAATATCGTTTTCTAAATATAACATTGAAAATTTGGGTAGTATGAATGAAAGCTATACCAGGTAGTTCCTTAAGCATCTTTCCATTAATATTGTCATATCCTGATGACTTTTTGTCGTCAGTTTAGCCATTGGAGATCTACTAATTTGCCATTTTCTTCTTAGACTACGTTTTTCCGCTTACTTTTGTGACAACAAAAAACGAATACAGAGTTAATATCGAATTCACTATCATCTTAACTAATAAATAAAGTTTAGAATGAATAGACATATTTAAGGTAGATTTAAAAATAGCTCACATCCAACAGGAAAAGTGACCTACATTTTGATTGTGCAGCTGAAAAAATATATTAAATTAAATTAAATTTAATCATAACTAATAGAGTACGATACACTATAGAAAACATAACTGATCACGAATATTAACACGAGCACGGCCGACTTAACTTTCAAAAATTCTGGAAAAAGTCCTTGACTTAACACCATAATTAATAAAATTTCAAAATGTAATTTAAAAACAAAATATATAATAATATCTTAATGTTTCTATCGACAACTTGAAAATTTTAATAAAATTTTAAATACCTGAGTATATTTAACATTTTTACGCAATACAAAAACCTGAAAATATAACTTTTTTTTTTTAAATAACTTTAAACTTTATTTTATACATTTTATCTACCATCACTCCTGAGATACATTTAACTACATATGAATATACAAATGTACTTATACACCTATGAGAATCAAACACTTGAAATTTTATTGTAATAGTAAAAAAAAAAAAAAAAATAAACTTTTTTAATTTAACCCAGTATAAAAGGACTCTTAAATAAATACTCATATTCAAAACTAAAATACTCATATATTATGTGTACAGGACCTAGTGTAGTCCAGAACTTGATAGAGTAATAAAAATAGTTTTTCATTTGAATTGACTGTTATGCAAAAAAAATAAAAAGTTTTGAATTTCCTTTTTTTTTTCTATATATCCAAAATTTATATCCTATACGTATATGGACGGTTATGTAACAATAATACGTACGTATAGGTACCATGTAGGTAGGTATACAATTTTTGTAGATTATAATAGGTAAATCACTCAAAATTAAAAATAAAAGAAAAAAAAAATTATTTATTTCAATATGAATTATCCTTCAGGATATTTTGATTTATGAAAAATTTCAATAACCTGTATTTATTTTTATTCATTGTAAATAAAACCGGATGGGATGAAGAGAATAATAAAAAAAAAAAAAAATACACGTATTAAAAACTATTTTTACATAATATTATAATAGGTCCGTTTGCGTATGATAAATTTTGACAAAAACACAAATCAGATTAAAAACACCAAGTGAACTTGAATTTAATGAAGAAAGACTTATTGATCATTTTCGCAAAGCTGCTGGCGAAGCCATACCACCTCCCAAAGAATCACTAAAACTAGTAATTTGTTACTCATTGGAAATTATAGAACTCATAAACGAAAGACGAACGTCTGAAGACGAAACAATGTTTAATAAAATAAATAATACACTTAATAAGGTCATTAGAGATCATAAGCAAAGAAGCATATAGATGATTACTTGACGTACTCTAGCCCAAGTGCTGACAAAGATTGTTCGCTTTGGAAGGTAGCTCGTAGACTTAAATGTCCAAATATACAAATACCATACGCGGCTTGACCGACCATCATGGGCATGATTTGAAGAAGAAAAAGTGGACCTATTTGAGCAGCATCTATCTTCAACTTTCAACCAACACGATATCCAAAGTAGCATTAAGCTGTGTAAAAAACATTCTTGTAACAAAACAATTAAAGTTATTACAGCAATTGACACAAATATTAATGCCAAAAAATCACATGACGTAATTGATTAAATCTCTCCTGGACTTCTGATGGTGCTTCCGCGGAAGGTAATCTTACTTATTTTATTAAATTAGTTGTTTGAAATTTACTTTTAAGTTTTTTCTCTTTTAATATATAATTTTTTTTTTTTTATAATTTCGCTTACTTACTTATTTAATGTCTGTATTAGACTTAAATATGTACCAGAATGCTTTAAAGTGGCGCAAATAGTTATCCTACTAAAACCAAGAAAGTCAGCAAGCACTTATCGTCCCATATCACTCTTGCTAGCAATATCAAAGCTGTTCGAAGAAACTACTTAATAAACGTTTACAACCGTTCATCAACATACCTGTTATTTAATTTGGATTTAGACAAAAACATTCAACTGTATACAAAATACATCTTGTGGTTACGTTAATAGAATGGGCTTTTGAAGAAAAAAAAATACTGTATGGCAGTATTTCTTGATCACAAACATTCGATAGAGTATGGCATGAAGGCTTCATACATAAAATGCGCAAAACCATACCAGGAAATATTTGTAAGATCATGGAGTCTTCTAATAGGAAATTCAGAGTAACAGCAAGATCTAATGTATACCCAATACAAGCAGGGGTTTCTCAAGGAAGCATTCTATGACTCATTCTGTACTTGTTATACACCGCCGACATTCCGATAAAACAACAGGTTAAAATTGCAGTATTTGTAGATGATGTGGCTCTAGCGGCTATAAGCAATTCGCAAAGACAAGCAACCGAGCAACTTCATTAAAGGCTGGGTAAAATAAACAAATAGATCCAAAACTGTAAAATTAAACTGAACGAGCAAAAGTCGGTTCACAGTACTTACGCATTAAGACGAAAAGTACCGCAAGATTGTATAAAATATTTAAATGATATTCAGATACACAAACAGATACAAAAGGCGAAACAGTAAAATATCTTGGACTACACCTTGACTCGCGTTTTAACTTGAAGCATCATTTTAAACATAAAGTAATTAAATTCAAACAGAAAATCAAAGATATGAACTGGCTAATAGGGACAGTATAGTTGCAAGTATATTAAAGTACAGTTAAATCAATATGGACTTACGATATCCAACTGTGGGGATGCACAAAAACATCTAATATATTAATTGTACAGTACTACCAAAATAAATTCCTTAGAACTATCATGAATGCATATCGGTATGATTCAAACGAAGATATACACAGAGATCTAAAAAAATAGCTGTCGTAATTAGTGAACTTGCCATTAAACACGATATCGATTGACTCAACAGAACTACCTTAAGGAGATTCAACTATTAGACAGATCTTACGATATAAGAAGGCTGAAAAGACTAAAATCACACGATCTATAGTGTAATAGAATAAGACTAGGGACCCCTGTTGAATAATTATAATTCATGTTTAAGCCAAATTCAAAGTTTTCAAAATAACAATAATTTTGAAAAATTCAACTGATTTTTGTTTTTTTGTTTTTATTGTTTTTATATTTTTTTTATTTCAGATGATTGTGTTGTTGTGTTATTATTTAACATAATATGTATAAATAGATTCATCGCAAGTAATATTAATAACTGATTTGTTTTGTTTTTATTTTAATTAGAACTCACATAGCTATGGATAATGTATTTAGTGAATAATAAATAAAACCAATTGATTAAAAAAAGTTTGACTATTGACATTTACAAAATCAGATTTATAAATATTATTAGAATACATAATATAATATTAGAATGCAAAATATAATTACATAATTTATTTTTTCATCGTTGTCCATCCGTGGGGCATGATTTATTATATGAAAATTATTTTATTTAATGAATCCGGGAAAAAATTTATTCGCAAACCCAACTTAGCACTTCAAATCAAAAAAAAAAATATTGTTTCGAACCACATATAGTGGTAAATTTTTCTATAATATTTTTTTTCTATCAGCAGACTTATAAGCGAAATTCTTAGGATAACCAGACACATCCATTTCAACAAATATCTTTTCCAGATTGATAAATCCAACACATACAGATGCAGATTTTGGACAGATATTCTTCTCTCACCTACCATTTGAATACGATATCATATCCCCTAATTTGGAAATCGACATTAACCCCATAAGAAGACACACATATAGTTAAGGACACATAACTGAAGTTTTAAATAATCAAACGAGGAAGTAGAAATTAGATCTGAAACGTCGCTTTTGTATAAAACCACCAACCATAAAAAAGTTAATACTAATCAGTGCATTATTAATGCTAAAGCATTGAAAAAAAAATGTTTGTTGCTGTAAAGCAATTTTGCAGCAATTTATATGAAAAAATGTCAATCTTTGCTTAACATACTAACAGCATTTACAGTTTTAAACATAATCTATAATTATATTGTACTGTATTTATTATCAGTCTAGATTTTGATCAAAAAATTTTATAGAAAAATGAAAATTTGGTTTGTATTGACTTAAATTTTTTTGTTGTCCTATTATTACACCAAAATACATGCACTATAATATTATTATTAAACTGTTTCTGTAGATGTAGATATTTAGCACAGTTACGTCAGTTATAGGTTAGTATCTGAACATTAATTTATCTACTTTATAATTTTTTTACATTTTAATGAATAGATGTATTTATTAATTCACTGTGTACCTGTAACTTTCCTAATTTTTAGCTATCAAAGAAGCAGGATATTTTAATTTCTGACTTTCATGTTTTAATTTTGTTTTTATCTTCGGCCTAACATTCATCACGATTTCGCATTTAATTATATGATATTATAATTTACTGAAAACTTCTTAAATGATTTTATATCCTTTTGCTGTGTATTGCTATGAAACTATTATATAAAACCAATGTGTTTTACATTCTAAATTCTATTTTAATTCATTACTGCTGTAAATAAAAATAAAACTTTTTTGTGTTTTTTTATTATTTGTTTTTATTATTATTATTTATAATAATATTATTATAGCCAATAGGAGAGTTTTAAACCACTTAAGAAAATGAAGTCTTCTATTTTTTTTATAGTTAATTCTACATTCCAAAGTTATACTATTTATCTATAAAAAAAATATCCTTACACACACACACAGATATAATCTAGAATTTATTATTAACAAAATAGGTAGCTAAATACTAAAAAAACTATACTTTCGCACCTAGAATTTTTTTTTTTTTATTATTATTATTATTACTATAATAATTTAAGTGTTAGTGTACTTATACATTATATTATTATCCTATAAAATATTATATAAAACTAAATAGTATGCGAATATGTGAATTTGGGTAGGTATATTAAAAATAGGTATATAGAGAAGGTTCCATTTTAATAACACTTATGAGGTATTCATAACATCAATTATGTATACAACATGATTAGGAGAAGAAATTAAGACATAAATTATGACTTTTTTCTTTCTTTACTTACTTATATTCTGTATAATATTATTATATAACTAACTGTAATTTATGTTGGCATTAATGTTCTTGTCGAGGTGGTTTTAACTTGCTATAAAAATAATAATAAAAAAAAATTATAATATAAATAATAATATAATACCCTTCATATGAGTTGATAGGATACATATAACAATTATTGTGGATATCGGAATGAAAAAAAACAACATATAAGGTAGGAACCAAAAATATTTAATATAACAATTGAAACGGAATAATGCGGTTTTTGAGAGCTTTTAATTTAATTTAATTTTATTATTTTAACTACACATAAATGTACATTCAAAATTTAGGACCTTTTTCTGGGTAGAATTTGGGCCATTTCTCTATTACAAATTTTATATCTATACTTATTTAATACTAATAGGAATTAAATACAAACGATTTCAGTCTAAATCTAATCTAAATCTAATTATGTACATTTATATCTATTAAATTGTTGCTTTTTATTTAATATTGTGAGAGCGACATATAAACTATCTTTAGTTTTTTTTTTATTTTATAATATATTTTATATTTAAAATTTTTCTAAATCAAAAGCTTTCCTACACATATTTTAGTAATACTCCTTTATTAAACCGTTAATGCCCACTATTTGGTTATTATGTCGCCACATATAACAACAATGACAACAAGAATACAAATTAGCCATCTCAGTCACAAATATCTGTCAAATTCATATATTAACCCATTCGCAGCTTTTGTTCGATTTTTCGAACAATAAAATTACATATATTTTTATAAAAGTGGTATTTTTTTATATATTACAGACTAAAGTTGAGTACATCAAAAATATTTTGGACTGTTACCTTTCAAATAATTGCCTTTAAATATAAAATTTGGCGTTCATAGAAATTA
Source organism: Argyra leucocephala (assembly GCA_963942445.1). Taxonomy (NCBI): domain Eukaryota; kingdom Metazoa; phylum Arthropoda; class Insecta; order Diptera; family Dolichopodidae; genus Argyra; species Argyra leucocephala. The sequence goes on from OZ012679.1 coordinate 4,539,485, forward strand.
AAAATTTAAACTTAAAAGCCCCATTATGAAGTTTATTTGTCAAAAAGCCATGTTTTTCATATACTTATAATATAGTACAGCTTTACTGAACCAGTATGCCTGCTGTGGGTAGTTTTGGAATCGGCAAAATTTCTTCTCAACAATAAATGCCCTAATTTTTTGTGGTTATATTGATAATTTAATAATATTTCGAATCTAATTGTGTACTGTTCTCTTGAGAAATCTTTCAACTACTTCCTTTTTTTGAATTATAACAAAAAAAAATAATATTGCAGTTTGTCTTGATAAGACATGGGTTTACGATAACAATATTCACTAAAATCAGACTTAAAGACATCTTTTTTGCGCTGATCAATCGCAATAATCTTTATCAGTACGAATTTGAAAAATATAAACAAAATTCTTAACTGCATAATAGAATGGACATCAAAGGGTTAATGGCGGTTGATTTGTTGATCAAAATAAATGTACATCTCACCAATAAACGTCTAAATTATACATCATACCAATAGAGGCCTAATGTACTTTGCCACTTAAGCATTAAAACAGTATATTAATATTTATTTTTGTCTTATATAATATAATATAAGAGTCAATATTTAGATTCAGTTTCTAGCAATATATATTATATATAAACATATATATAAATATATATATACAAACTCAATTTTTATATAACAAGCAAGGTTGATTTAATTTTATGATAAGCTTAAATTTTTGTACTGGTCAAATTAATGCTTAGAGCAAACACATCAGACATATCTATTACTATACGAAACCTTACCACAATTGATTTTACAATATATTATAATACCTACTATAATTCAGTAAGGTTAGTAAAACGACCGCCACTGTTATATCTGTTTTCCATTATGTTAACTACCAGCTGCTGATCACCTGTTTACATTATGCTATTACCATACTGATACATGTTCCTGATAAATCAGCTGCTGGTGCTCAGCATAATGTAAACCAGGCATTAATTAGAAAAATGTTAGTAAAATAAACGAAGTCAGATACATGGTTGTTAGTAGAGAAGTAAAAATCATAAGTTAATACATTAAATAGAAATACATACTATAATAATATTATTAAATAATAATTGTTTTCCGTTATAATGTAGCACGTCGGTTCAAACATTATCCATGTTATTTTATTTCATCACATCACCGAATTCATACAGCGACATTTTATTAACTTAAAGATCCGGTTTTCTATAACGAAGTGGAACGCCTATAACTTGGCAAAATTGGCTCCGATTTTTCATCCAATTTACATAGGCATTTCCATTATACACTGTTGCAATTACATCTTTTAAGTGACATCAAATAAAAATGGAAACAAGATGATCATAAAAAACAGAACCTACAAATTTTATCTTACTATATAAAATAAATATGAAAAACTTCTACTAAAGAAAGAATATTATGTGATGTCCTTGAATATTTTGATTTACCTTTTTGTTTTTTTTTTTTTTTGTTGTTTTTGTTTGTTTTATAATTTTACGGATTAACATGAACATTTTATTAATATTAAAGTGATAAAATTTGATACAAATTTATATTTTTTGTTGTTGTTATTATTATTTTTGTTATTTTATATTCTATATTGTAGGTTTGGTAGGTATGGTATATTAATTTAATGACTATGGGTATATAATTTTCTTTTGAAGGACATAAAATCTAATCTTAAAATTTATTATAAAAAAAAATAACAACAAAAATTACACTGGTTTTAAGATACCCAGTAATTAAGAGTAATACAATAAAATATTATAAAAAACAACACATACATACAGATTTTATTATTTTGTATAATATAAAAGAGTTATTTTAATATTTTATATTATTAAATATTAATTTTTTATGTACATTTTAATTAAAGAAATTTCTATTTACAATATTTTTAAAAGTTTTTAAATAATATATTTTTTAAAGATGTCGATTGAAAAAATCGACAATTTAATAACAGGAAAATTATGAAAATTGTTGACGATAACTGTGGAAATTCCTGTCATTTGCCATTTTTATTAAAAATGTTGACTGTGGCAATTCCCGTTGATTATTAAATTTGCTTTTTAATATCCTTTAAAAACTACAATAAACTGTAACGTTGATTTTTTGACAATTTGTTGCTAATACCAAAGAACATATAATATAAAGACGTCTCATGTCATACAAATTTTTAAAATATTATTTTTATTTTGCGGGTCGGCGCATTACAACATTTTGTTCTTTAAAACAATAATTTTGTTCTTCAAATCTTATGCAAATTATCTATTTACGAATATGATATCTATAAATATCTATACTTAGCTACATCCCTAAGCTTATAATAAAATATCAGAAATTCAGAAAATCAATGTGGGTACTATTGAAGCCTCAATAAATATGTCTTATTCATACAATAATAGAATTAATCATAGAATCACACAATCTAGAAAAAATTATAAAAATAATAGTAACTTTATAATAAAATAATAAAATATAATATTAATTATGCATTACAAATCGTAAACTGTGTAGTTTTGTTTATTCTTTTGCTCAAAACTCCGTAAAAATTGTAATTCTAAAATTTTACTATTTTAATTTTTGATAAATTGTTTGTTTGTTTGTTGATTATTTATTATGAGATATACGTAGGTATATATATATACAATTATATATTAATATAAATGATTGGTAAATAAAAACAAACAAAATTAACAAAATCAAAAAATATATTCTTTACTGAAAATTTATAAATATAATTATTATACCTATTTTTCATTATACTTTTCAATACAAATAAAAATCCATATAAAGAAATAATATTGTGTAATGACGTGTTTACATTTTTTTTATATTTCTTATTTTGAACCTTTGACTTGAAAAAATATTGAAATATATCTAAATGGATGAACTGAATTAGTAATGTTGTATTTATATATATATATTTTTTAACAAAATTGAAATGATGAAATTTTTCGAAGATCCGTGAATTAATGCCAGGTATAAAACGGAAAAAAATTTCATATTTTGGACATGTGAACAAAAAATTTAAAATTAATAAAAAATATTAACAATAACTTAGAACTGGACATTTGGGAAACCTTATTGATAAATAAAAATGAAGGAACGAGTATGAAAAAACGACCTACGTTCGATTATAATAATAATTTTATTTAAACCAATTACAAATAATTTTGTAATCAAAGAAAAATTATATAGTATAAAATTATTTTCTACAATTTGTCAACTAGCTATGTTAGCTTTCACTAATTCAATTTTCGAATTATTACATTAAATTAATTTACTCATAATTAAGAAAAAAATTAAAAAAACAATTTGCCTTCTCAACTTTAATTTCAATTTTTATTAACCATAATTCTTTGCAAGGATAATAATATTTTATACTAACTATACGTCATACCCACTTTGTTTTACTTAACTTTTTCTCCCTTTTTATTTTTTAGCATAAAAAATATTTCATTATTTTTTAATAACAAATTTAAACCACTGAAAACTTGAAAATCACTGCTAATTATGTCGTTTTTCTTCATTTATTTTTATTTTTGTTTTTTTTTTTTTAATATCATCAAAAGGATTTAAAGGATCATTGTCTAACAAGTCAGTTAATATGGTTGTGAAATGAACGTTAATTTAAAAAAAAAAAAAAATTGTCTTTTGTAATTAAATATCAGCTAATCCATAATATTAGGGGAGATTGTTTAATTAGCGCTTCCCACCCCCCCCCCCCCCTCTATATTCTGTCTCTTTTTACGTTGTTTCTGATGTTATTTTTTTCTTTTTAAGAACAAAACAAAATAATGCCATCATATAAAGTAGAAAAAAAAATTCAGAACATTTTTTCCAAAGATCTTTAACGTTTGTTGACAATAGAAAGAAAATAATATTACAAAGTATAGAGGAAATTTTATTATTCAGATTTTGTAAAATTAGGTTATCAAATCAAAGTGATTTTAGATTACTGATTTAGCTTTAATTAATTTAATTTTTTAAATTAAGTATTTTAATTCTAAAGGATACTATAATTTTTGAATCTCTAAATTAAAATTTTGAAAATTATTTTTTAAGTTTGATTTTATTAGCTTTTAAAGCTTGTTGAGGGGCTTATTGTGCTAATAATATGATATGAAATAATATCCAATTCTCTACAACATGAGTATTATATGTCTGGGTTCGGTTCTAATAACTTTGTTTTTTTTTTTTTTTTTTTTTTTTTTTTTTGAGTTTGTTTAAATTTTGTATATAGCTATATATATTATTTTAAATTTTAATATGAAACATAAAATAATTATTAGTAATTGATACAAGCGAAATTGATATTTTATTTGAAGGGTTACTACTATATACATGTACTGTAATCTAGGTCATAGATTAAAAGATCGGGTTAAAATAAAATAGTCTCAATTAGCATTACGTCGTCTCAGTGCTCAATTATGCCATATGACAGTTTAGTCATTTTTAACCTAACGATAGTTTCAGGGATTCAACAGCCTACTCTTTGAGAATCTGCAATCAGATTTATAATACCGCCCTTCATATAGTTATTAATATATACGCCTTTGTTAGTTTGTCCTATATCCATTTATCGCTGGATGAATTGTTTTTATATATGTAGCATTTCTTGTATTGCAATGATGTAATTGTAATGTAAATAAAATTAAAATGTTTTCATTTGTAAAAAAAAAAAAAATATATATATATATATATTTTATCGATTTGTAAGTTCAAATTATGACCTACGCCAGCCACATATTTGGACATAGCCCAATATTTTCATACATTTTGACAGAAATATTTTTATTCGTAGTTGTTTGGTCCATAACATTCAGTAATTGACATGGACGAAAATATTCATTAGTATTGGCTTATATCTTAAATGTTCCACGTGCTTGTATTAAAATTGGCCCAATACTGAAATGAAGTTCTCCCATAGCGCAAATAACATTCAAATTCATTTTAAATATCCTCATACGAAGCAAAAGCTATATATTATATATGGGAAATCAACTCTCTTCATATGAAAAACTCTTCCTACGAATCTTACAAAAAAACTTAATAAAATAACTTAAATTTTAAGACCTGAAAATCACACAAAAAATATTTTGTATATTAAAGTCTAATTAAAATATTTTCCGAAATTAATTATATTTGTCATAACCATTATTATTTGTAGAGTTTTAATTTTAAGGTAGTTATTTTGAGTACAATATAATTATTATAAAAACACACATACGAAAATAAAAAAAAAAAAAACTATAAACAATCAGAATTTTCAGATTCTCCGAGAAATTTTAACCAACTTTAACAAACGAAAAAATTAAAAATGAAAAAAAAAATATTTTATTTCATTATTATTATATTGTAATCTCTTTTATTATTAACTAATTAATTCATTTTAATTATTAATTTATTATTGTTATTATTAAATAATATGGATGAATTATTTAAAAAACAAAGCAAAAAAAAAAATAATAAATTAAATAAAAAATTGTTTATCTCATTAACTCATAACAATTTTTAATTTAAATTTAATATAATAAATTTTATTTTAATATTTATATATAATAAAAATATAAATATATATTATAATATATTATATATATATTATAGATTTACAAATACTTAAATACGTAGTCATATTATTTAAAAAATTGAGTTAAACTTATTGAATTACAATACAAAATAGTAAGGTATTGGAATTACATATTATAAGTGTTTTACAACAATAATTATTAAAAAATTTTCATAAACATTTTTAAAAAAAATAATAATAATTGTTGAAAGTATATTTTAACTAAAATGAATTCTCGTTATTTCGTTATTGAAAATGAAAAAAAAATACGCTGACAAAAATTTAACAAATAAAATATTTGGTAGTTGTTTTTTAATTAATTGGAGTTAAAATTTAAGCTATATTAATTGGATTTTCTGTGGTAGAAAATGTATTCACTGCCAAAAACAGTATAAAAAATACTAATAAAGGCCCAGTAATATTAAATTACTATTGAGAAGGTTAGTATTAAGTTACTATATACAAAAGGTTAAAATTACAAATTTACAGTGGTCTTGCAAATAAAATATAATTACATAATATAATATTTGTATTAACTTGACTAAGCACTTTAAATTGAATTTAAACACTCTATATTAGTTTTTTTTTTTTTTTTTTTTTTTTCTTTATTTCAATCATACTAATTTAATATAAAATTTCATTAACTTAAAACTAAATTGTAAGTTGTAGATTTTAGCCTAGGCTGTCAAAATTTAAAAAAAATTAAAGTGCAAATAAAAGTTAATATACAAAGAAAAGCTATGGAACTGTCAATAATATGAAATAAAATAAATTACATTATAGGAAAACTTAAAAAATAAGATAAACTTCAATGCTTAAATTTATAAAACGAAAAAAAAAAAAAAAAAAAAGAAAACAAAAAAGTACTAATTCTATTATAAAAATTATATATTTAAAGACTATTTAAAACTACTTATGAAATTAACTTTAACATTTTTACTGCAATTACTACTATCAAACATTTTTAATTTTTTATTATTGTTGTTGTAATAATACAAAATATTCTTATATTCAATTATTTTTGTTTATTTATAATTTATTTTTACTTTTTTCCATTTATTTATTTTTGTTTTTTTATTTTTATTGTCAACTAATATTTAATATAAATTTTTGTATTCCGGTTTTAAAAACTCTAAAAGAATCGATTTCTTTAAGTTGTACCGGCAGGTCATTTTAAACAATTTCAAACAATTATACAGACAGTTGTTTTTCTGTTGATTTGTTTTAAACAAGGACAGGTAGAAATTGTGTATGGATGTCTATCATTCTACTCAAAATGAAATTATGTTTGATTTATTTATTTATTTATTTATTTTAACAGTTGATCCTACAGATAAATCTGTAGGCCAACTTTATAGGTCCTTTTCCCTTTCGAAATGTGGGCCTTTTTTTTTTTTTTTTTTTTTTATTAAACTATATTAATTATTTGGTATATATTTTTGTATATTATATATTTATATTATTTTTTTTATTAGTTATATTATATCTTTATTAATTATTAAATTATATTTGAACCGATGTGGTTGTATAGAAAATTACATTTTCAGTAATTTTCACCATTTGAAAATTTTTTTCGGTTCTCACGGGGTTTGAACCCGTGCTCCTTCGGTCGTTACATTACTACACTCGAGTGCTTTACCACTCGGCTACCGAGGCCACTCATTATGTTTGATTTTATTATTAATTATTTTAAACGCTACTAGATATAGTTCTCGTTTACAAATATTAGTGAAACTTAAATATTTATCAGAATATAATAAATTTGTTGGATACATACGTGGGTAGAAGTGAATAATTTTTATTGATTTCTTATGAATGACATCCAGCTGACTTAAGGTTTGCTGGCTCGCACCGTTCCATACGGGATTGAGATATACAATGTGTGACACTATAAAAGGCGAATATATTGCGTATAATGCTTTGGTTGAGATAAAGTTCCGTAATCTACGCAATATGAAAATATAGGGTGATATTTTGCTAATAATATGGTGTACGTGGTCAGTCCATTTCAACTTTTTATCGATAATTAACCCTATATAATTAAAGCTATCTACAGTTTCTATTAATTTAGATTTATAAAAGAAATTTTCTGAATTATATAATTTATTTCCAAACAAAATAATTTTGGTTTTTTTAACATTTAGGCTTAATTTGTGTTTAGTAATCCATATTTCAATATTATTTAGATCGTTTTCAATATCCCTCCTCAATTCGATTTCGTTTGTTACTGAATATCGTATTACTGCATCATCAGCATACAGTTGAATTGAGCCTTTCAGCTTTAGTCGGGATATATCATCAATGTAAAGCTTAAAAAGGTCTGGTCCTGGTCCTAGGATCCCTGTGGTACCCCTTTTTTAATAGTAAGGTAACTACTAAGAGAATTTCCTATTTTGACTCTTTGTAGCCTATCATTGAAATATGATTTAAAAAAGCTTATATTGGATGGACTAAAACCAAGATTAATCAATTTTAATAACAGCATCTCATGGTCAACGCAGTCAAATGCTTTTTGTAGATCCAAAAATATACATGCAACAAATTTCCCATTGTCGATGTTATTGGATATAAAATTTGTTAAACTGAGACATGCTGATGTAGTGTTAGAATTATTTTCAAAACCATATTTTGTTCTTCATGTAAAATGCTGTTATTTGTAAAAAATAAATTAAGGCGGCGTTTGATGATTATTTCAAATATTTTTGACAAAGCGTTTAGTACAGAAATTGGTCGGTAGTTTGTTGGATTTGTAGTTGAACCTGATTTGTATATAGGGGTTACTATTGCTATTTTGAGACTTTTAGGAAAAACAGAATTTTGAATTGCATTATTTACTAAATTTTACTAATAATGGTGATAATTGAGATGAGAATTTTTTAATGAATTTAGAGGAGATATTGTCATGGCCCGTTGCAGCTGACGACTTTAGTTCATCAATTATTTGTTTGATTTCTTCTTCATTTGTTAAATCTACACAGAAATCGTTGAAGATAGTTCTTCTTGTACTATTTATATATGTAAAATCTATTTGGAAAGTAGAGATATTTATTTCGTCAGTTACATTCACAAACAAGGAGTTCATTTTGTTAGCTATGTTGCTTTCATCACTGATAGTTTCATTATTAAAGTCTAAGGACTTAATAATTGTGTTAGAAGTACACGAATCAGTGTTATGAATTATTCTTTTATAAAATTTCCACAAGTTTTTAGAATTTGAAATTTCAGAGTGGATGTCATTTGAAAAATAGGTTTTTTTAGCTTCAAGAATCATTTGGCTAACTTCAAGTCTCATTTTTTTTATATAAGTCAAGAATCCGTATATTATTTTTGTATTTACAAGAATACTTGTAATAAGAGTCTCTAATCTTTATTTTATTCAAAATTTCTTTCGTCATCCATTTCGTTTCGTTAGATTTTTTGGGGAAATTGAATTAATAAATAAAAAAATAAATACATTTAAAATATTTTTTAAAAAATTTAAAAATATTTAAGCAATATTTAAAACGTTATTTATACCATTTCAAATTTCAGTCTTCAAGCTCAGTTTTCAAGCTCAGTTCTACAAATTGTAAAAATCAATCATCTCATTGTATAACTAATACAATAATTAATAAATAAATAAATAAATATAAAGCGGTGGTATAAACACAACATTGCGATATAATCGAAAAGCGCTAGTACAAACTGTATGCTATAGGTTTTTATGCGGTTAAACATCGAATCGTGGTGAAGGTGTAGATTATAGCAATCAGAAAAATGCCGTAAGATCTGTTATAAAATATTGTCGTGGTCTACAAACATAATATTAAATAGATAAAATAATGGTTTCACACCCTAGGCTAAACCATTATCTGACTAATGACCATTATAACTTGAACCATTAACAACCAATACAAGAAGAAATTAAAATCATATTACATTGTATAAATAAATTAAAAATGTTTAATTATGAAACAGAAATGCACGGAAAAACAAATTTGAAATAATTTAAACATTATTTTAATGAAAATAATTTCGAATTGATATTGAGCTCACAATTTCTAAACACTATAACCACTTCGTTGAACTACACTATTATCTATATTACAATAATTATATTATTCTTGTGTTATTTTATTATGTTATGTTTAACTTATTCTAAATAAATATCCATTTCTAATCTATCTAATCTAGTTAGGTTAAATATTCGACTATTTTCGACAATTATAATCTAATTAATTTTTAATTCATCAAGTTCATACTAATAGACTGGTCATTATTGATTCAATTGATTGGATCGAATTAATTCTGTTTATATACATTTTCTTCTAGTATTCATTCTCAAATAAGTAGTCTTCCTTTCTTTAAAGGTTTTATAAAATATTTATATAGCCTATACCTATACAATAGCGTAATCAGGTCATTATTTTAATAATAAATGTCTGGAATACTGTCATTCAGTACAATGTAACTAATTTGCTTTATTTTTCTAAAATCTAGAAGTCTGAAAGAAGACATTCGCTTATTTTTTATTTATATATTGTTATATATATATATATATTACATATATATATATATTGTTGTCTTCTACGAACATTTCGGTAGATAAAATTATCGTATATCTTCAAATTTAATTGTAGGGCTTCTAGTGACAGTTATTATTTCATCCTAGTTAGAGATGTTAATTGTTTTGTATTTTACTACTCCTCTAGAAACTCCTTTATTCTTTTTTTATTTGTTAAATCAAATTATTTGTTTATTTTGGTCGATTTTTATAACTCACAGATGTATTATTGACATCTTCTAAGAAGTTATAAAATTAATCAAAATGAAAATAGGAGTTCTATAGGTAGTGTTACATATGTAAACGTAGTTTTAAGTTTGACAGGTTGAAATAAAGAAGAACGTGATATAACATGGCGCTGCGGACAGCCTTGAAAGTCAAATATATCAATGCCAATTTTTTCAAAAGAATTTTGAGGAATTTCATGCGATAGCAAAGGTTCCCGCCTTTGAGTTATCTGAAATTTCTGACAAGTGCTACATCGTTCAATCATGTTTTCAATGTCCGTCATTAATCCGGGCCAGCAAAAGTGGAGTCGGATGTTGCTTATTACAACAAGGGTTTCCAATTTCGTTCGCATCAAAAAGTTTATCAGATACAGAAATAGGATACTCTCAGATAGACAAAGAAATGTTGGAAATTTGGTTCGCGTGTGAAAAATTTCACAACTGGGTTTACGGAAGAACTTTTACCGTTCAAACTGGTCATAAGCCATTGTTAGGAATTATGAATAAAGATCCCTTCTTGTAGGTATGGAAATACAAATTAAAATTAGAGTACTTACCGGGAAAATTTATGTTAATAGCTGACTTGCTATCTAGGTTTTATAAAAAAGGAAATAATGATCCTACAGTCAATGATTTAGCTGGCTTAGTTCACTCGGTAAATCTGTCGGATGAAAAGATAATAAAATTTCAAACTAAAACCGACAAAGATCCAATATTGTTAAACTTAAAGAAAATTATGAAAGAGGGCTGGCCTGAAAATAAAAAGCAGGTTCCATATAATATAAAAAACTATTGGAAATTTAAAGAAAATTTATTTATAGATAATAATTTAATATTTTTTGATGAACGAATTTTAATATCAATTTCTTTGAGAAAGGAAATATTAGAAGCCTTACATAAACCCCATTTCGGTATTGAAAAGACTAAGTTTCGTGCTAAAGAAATTATTTACTGGCCCAGATTAATGACGGACATTGAAAACATGATTGAACGATGTAGCACTTGTCAGAAATTTCAGATAGCTCAAAGGCGGGAACCTTTGCTATCGCATGAAATTCCTCAAAATTCTTTTGAAAAAATTGGCATGGATATATTTGACTTTGAAGGAAAAAATTTTTTGGTATTAATGGATTATTTTTCAAAATATATTGAAGCCATTAAACTAAATGGTAAAACAGCCAATTCGGTTATTGGGGCGTTAAAACCAATATTTGCAACATTTGGATTGCCCAAAGAGATAATTTCGTACAATGTTCCGTTCGGAAGTTTTGAAAGTTTTGCTCAAGAATTAAATATTAACATAACTACAAGCAGCCCATTGTATCCTCAGTCAAATGGTTTATCGGAAAGGGCAGTGCGAATAGCGAAAAATATTTTAAAAAAGGCTGACAAGGGAAATTATTGGCTTTCGCTGTTAGAGTATAGAAATATATCAATAAAACACTTAGATTTATCGCCAAGTCAAATGGTCTTTGGTAGGAAAACGAGATCATTGCTACCTGAAAAACAGAGTTATTTTAATATTAAAACATTCCCTAATATAAAAGATAATTTTGAATTTAAAAGAAAGAAATCGGCTCTCAATATTATAATCGAAATGTACAAAAAGAAAAACAATTTGAAACAAATGAGAAATGCTACCTAAGAAATGGTAATATTTGGTTGGAGGCTATAGTAATTGATAAAGATTCGGCACCTAGGTCATACTGGGTTAAAACTCTAAAGAGTGGCAAAATTTTTAGAAGAAGTACACATTTTTTGCGTAATATTAATCAAAAATATAATAACAAAAACTAAAACTAAATATTAAATTAACGCACAAGTTATTAGAATTGTAATAGAATTAATACACTTATTGATCGTTTCAAAACGATCAAATAAATACGAAAAAGTAATTTGAATGGAAAAAATATATCACAAAAACTAATTGAATTAAAGTACAAATTATCAGCATTGGAATAAAAACTGAGTTGTAAAAAAAATAATATAAAAAAGGGAAAAAATAGGAAATAAAGTTTGTTCTGAAAATTAGTATATATATAAACAAGATAATACATTATAATAACTGTAAAATTTAATTGAATGGAAAAACTATGTAAAATGAATATTTAAAATATATGTATATATCGATTAGATTAAAATTTGAAATTTTTATAAAAGGGAGATGTTACATAGTGTAAACGTAGTTTTAAGTTTGACAGTTGAAATAAAGAAGAACGTGATATAACACTAGTGATAAGTTCTATGAATTAATGAATTAATGATTTCGCCCTATGAATTAATGATTGCGATTAATGCCCTGAATAGTTCTAACTCTTGTGGTGAAGACGGTATTTCGAATATATTTTTAAAAAATGTTGCCTTTAATATCATAGATATTTTATCACATATTTTTAATTTGAGTTTATATTCTGGAGTTTTTCCTGAGTCATTAAAACTTGCAACTGTTATACCACTCTTCAAGAAAGGTAACCCTAAGGATGTTAGTAATTATAGACCTATTTCTCTACTTTCCTCAATTTCCAAAATATTTGAAAAAGTAGTTAAGAATAGAGTTTTGGATTATATAGAAAAAATCAAGTTTTTTAACTCAGAACAGTTTGGTTTCAGGAAAGGGCTATCTACTGAGGATGCTCTACTTAATTTTTGCATAAATATTAATAAAGGATTAGATAGTAAAAAATTTTGCGCTGGACTATTTGTCGACATAAAGAAAGCTTTTGATATGGTCAGTCACGAAATTCTCTTAAAAAATGTATATAATATTGGATTTAGAGGTGCAATTTTTGGCTGGTTTAAATCCTATCTCAACTTTAGAATGCAAAGAGTTAATATTGGTGATAAAAAAAACTAGGCCTCAGTTTATTAAACATGGTGTACCACAAGGGTCAGTTTTAGGACCGATTCTTTTTTTAATTTATATTAACTCTCTTTTCAATCAAAATTTTAAAGGTAAACTAACTGCTTTTGCTGATGATATGGGCTGTTGTTATACCTCGCTAAGTCCCCTTAATATGGTTGCAGAAATTAATCACGATCTAAATGTGTTAAGAAGTTGGTTTTCAGAACATAGGCTTGTTGTGAATTTGATGTTTTTTAGTTTATCTCAACAAGTTTATCCGGACTTAGATTTAATTTTCCATGCGTCTGAATGTAGTAAATTTAAATTAATTAATGAAAATTGTTCTTCCATTGCTATTCAGCGTTCCTTTTGTGATGATTCTTTTTGTAGTCTTAATTGTTTCAAAATTGAAGTAGTGAAAAGCTTTAAATACTTGGGTGTTACTTTTGACAATAATATGAGTTGGGCTGAACATTCATTGTTTTTAAAAAAGTATTTACAATCTACTTTACGTAGCTTTTATCGACTTAGGCAACTATGTTCTTCTAACACTTTAAAAATGATTTATTATGGAATATTTCATTCTAAATTACAGTATGGTATTGCTTGCTGGGGAGGATCACACTATAATAAAATATCCCCTCTACTTATACTTCAGAAATGTATTATCAGAAATATTTGTAACAAGAATCGCTTCTATCCAACATTTCAATTATTTTCGAGTCTTAAAATCTTACCTGTTAGACATTTGTATTATTTTAAAACTTTAAAAATTTTTTGTGTTCAGAGCGGATATTTAAACTCTAGAATCTCTAGTAATCACAATTTAAGAATTAATAATAGCCTGTTAGTTAACATTCCTAATTTCCGCACAAAAAATTTCCGAAATTCATACTCCATAGTTTCAGGTAGATTATTTAACAAACTTCCATATGCAATCCGAATTTTAAATAATAGAAATGTTTTTTTAAACTTGACTAAATCTTGGCTTCTGGGTTTTAATCATGATGAAATCGAAATTCTTCTAGAGTTTTTTTGTATAATAATATTGTGAATTATAATTTGTTCTTGAATTAACTTTTTCTTTTCCTTCTTTTGATTTGTAATTTAATTGTCTTTTATTAGCTTTTACTTAAAATATTTTATTATATTCATTTCGTTTTAATACTTGTTTTTATTATTTAAATTGAATTTATGATTTATTTTTCAATATTTGAATATTTGAGTTTTTAATTATTGAACTTATATTTTGTTTGTGAATAATTTGATTTTTGTTTCACATGCTTATTCTCATACTATTTTATTTTAGTTTACTTATTTTATTTTTTTTATTTTTATTCTTATTCTTTTATGTTTTCTTTTATTACCTAATTAATGTATTATTTTTAATTTTTTGTTTTTTTTTTATTTATTTGGGTATATTGAATTTTTAATACTTTATTATTACCCCACAATAAAAAATTTTGTAAATTTCAAATTGTAAATTTTTATTGAAGTGGCGCTTAACACTATTTTCTTAATAAAAAGTGTCACTAACTATTCTCTTATTTGTAAAGAAAATTTATATAAAAATCGATCTTTATTTGTAAGCACTTTAATTGTAAATTTGAGAATAAAGAATTTTAAAACTAAAACTAAACTAAACTAGTAGTGTTATGATGAACAAAACAATTCTTAAAAATAGTTTTATTAAAAAAAAAAAGCTTTTTAAATTCTGAATAAAAATTTATTTACTTTCTTTGAAAGTTATTAACTTTCTATTAATGTTTCAGTTGGCTAGTCTTAATATTCTATCTATTGTCGTTCGTACCATTAACACTCAAATTAACCTACTGATCAAATTGTATAACTAACCAATATAACAAAGTTCATAATTGGTCATAATTCTGTGTAGATATTGGTATCATCTATATACTGCGGACTTCCAATAACAAATGAGACAACCACCGCCGCTTTCGCTAATAACACGACCATATTGGCATTGCATAGCAACCCAGTATATACTACAGAGATTTTGCATCATAGCATTAATAAAATTCAGCAATGGCTAGAGAAGTGAAGAATCAAAGTGAATAGAGCACACATTCACATTTATCTTAAAGATAAAAAGTTGTCTGACAGTGGTGAAATAATGAAGCAGTTCCACAGAAATAAACAGTAAAATACTTGAAGCATGCATTTGGATACAATATTTACCTGGAAAATCTATATTCAAAGCAGTTTACTTTTGCTTTTAGCTGGGGTATTGGATGATTCAATATCACTTGGGAATAAGATTCCGATTAAAAAATTTATTTTAAAGCCAATATGGACATACGGAATCCAACCATTCAAGTGGGGAGCAGCCAGCAATTCAAATATTGAAATATTGCAACAATTTCAGTCAAAAGATTTAAGAATAATAGCACGTGCATCTTGATTCGTAAATAATAATGTTTCCTATCAAGAACTACAGACAAATGAAAACCATAAAGGGGGAAATCAGAAATGCAAGCTGCAAATACCAAACAAGATTATTAACTTTTCATTCAAATACCCTAGCAAACAACCTGTTTGTTTTAGCTAAATCTAAAACCCTTAACAAATTTATTTAAAAATCTTATACAGATTGTGATTACAGTAGGTAGTGTTAATTACTAAAATATCAATGGTAATAATAACAAATACTGTTCTCTATTATCATTACTAGCCTATTACTAGCCAACATAATAGATATTATTTCAAATGATTGAATCTGGTTTAACAACAAATCCCGATAATATACTAATATTCTTTACTACAACACGGTACCTAATATATCCATGATAAGCTTACAAAATATTCTTAATACATAAATACATAAATTTTCATAATAAATTAAATGAGATTTTGTTCCTAAAAAAAACAAAATATTACAAATTATGAATTGATCTACCTAACCACTTAGCCATTCTATTAAATCTACTTATTAAACTTATCAGCAATAATACAAAAAACAAAATAAACTATAAAAGAAATCCCGAAACTTGTAGAGCCACAAAATATACAACAAATTGATTAAATTCTGATATTTTATTACAAATTTGCAACTGAACTTTCCAACTAGGTAATAACCATTTCATAAGTCTCAAAACTGACCTTGATTTATATTCTTCTATAAAATAAAAGATTAAACTAATATATTTTTTTTATTATAATAAAAAAAAACACCACTTGAAAAACTTTAAAAAATCATCTTATAAATGATTCCTGATTTAATATCCTTTTTATTATCCTTTTTGAACTGTTTTATTCTTTTTTTTTTTTTAAAGTACATAACAAATCACAAAATTATTTCAATCAAAATAAATTGTTACCAAATAATTTAATAAAATTTATCTACACAAAAAAAAAAAGATTAAAAATATGAAATTCTTGTTAACTCCTTTGGTAAAAATTGAACCCATATGTTAACCAGGAATAACAAAGCCTCTTTCTAATCCGAATAATATGAATAATAATAATAAAATTGAAAGAGGAAATTAAATTATCAGAAAAGAAGTATAAAGTGTAATCCAATTTTGAAAATCTTTTGGTAACCCTACCCTACTCATCATTTTATTTTACATCATTTATATATATATATATATTGTGTATATATATATATATATATACCGGAATACACAGGATAGCATTATTATATTCAATTTTTTTTTTCTTTTATGTTACAAATGACAAAGGTTAATATGCAATTCACACGGTCAAATTTTGAAAAAAAAAAAAAAACAAAAACAGGATTCGTTTTTCGTAAGTAGGTTGTGGGAAATTTTTATATGTGGTGTGTAACAAGGATACGCACTTAGACTTTTTCAAAGGTATATGACATACTATTGATATATTATTTTAGTTACATTTGAGTACTTTCAAAGAGCACAAAGAGCACAATCGAGTCATAATGAATAATGCCCCTTTGTGGTATGTTAAAAATAATAACATTCATAAAGACTTAAATATTCACGACGAGCTCAACAAAATCACAACCATCATAATAACTACACCATCAGACTGTCATATCATCTAAACGCATTGACAAGGAACTTGCTAAACATACCAAACAGTAGCTGATTAAAAAATAAGGCTTTAGCTGTCTACCAGAATAACTAAATTGCCTTCTTGTCATTAGAATAAAACAATGCGTAGCACCGTATATTTGAATACTCACTTTATGAAGGATTTAATTATATTTTTTTAAAAATTATTATTTTTTTTATTATATATTTTTATTTATATTTTAATATCATCATCATCATCATTGTCCTGCAACCCCATTCGTGGGATATAGAACGGAAAATATACATTATTATATATACACATTAACCCATATAAACCCAGAGTGTCGAAAACGAAACATATGACGTTTTTCGGCATAGTGGTCACCCGGTGTGTATTTTAAATCAAACTAAAATTTATTATTCAAAAAGCATGTTTGCCGATGGGTTGAAAAGTCCGAATTTCGAGTTTTTTTTTCATTCTTGTTAAAGTACAAAAAAAAAAATACAAAAAAAAAAAAAAAAAAAAAAATCTTTTAAATAAACTAGCTCAAATCCAAAGTAATAATTTAATCACAATATGAAACTAATCCAACAAAATTTGTAGCTACAGGGTGACTTTTCCAAGCAGTGTATCGAAAACGAAACATCAGGTTTAAACGATGGCCCATATTTTGATAGTCATTTCACACTCATTTTTTATGAAAAACAAATTTTGCGATTTCGATAGACGGAAAAAATGACAAAAATCATAAAAAATGAAAACAAGCCTATTTTGATACTCGGGTTTTATGAATATATTCGGATAAAATGACAAATTTTGTCATTTTGAAATTGTTAAGTGACGGGTATGTTTGCTTGAAAACTTTTGTTGTTTAAAATTTAAAAAATGGATTTACAAAAAAAATCGTAAGTATTTTATTTTAAATTTGTGGACATGAAAAAAGTAAAGAAATCTTCGAGATGGTGACTGGTGGAAAAAGCCAAGTTCAAGAAATTGAGCAGCCTCAAGCAAAAATAGGTGCGGGTTCCACCTCACAAAGCCCTCGAATTTTTTTTTTTTTTTTTTTTTAGCTTGTCTTTAGTAAAATGGCTCATAGGCACGATGCAAACAAGCGGTCCCAAGTGTCGGGACCGAAGACCTTAATTTTTTTTTTTTTTTTTAAATTTTTTTTGTCATCAGTACAATGACCCTTAAATGTGATGAAAACAATAGGTCCGAGGTCCTAAGAATTGGGGCCGAAACTCTATATCACCGGTTTAAATTGTATTTTTCTGAGAAAAGGTTATTAATAATTATTATAAATAATTTTTAAAACAATTTCGGATTGGTCCGACAGTTCGGAAGTCGGAACCAAAGGACCTTGAACAAAAACAAAAATTTTTTTTTTATACTTATCTTGATGCGTAATGAACATTATTGACATTTTGGTTTTTGGACAATTTTTTTGTTCAAGGTCTACGGTCCCGACTTCTGAACCGCGGAACAATCTGAAAATTTTTCAAAAATTATTCATAATAATTATTAATAACTTCTTCCCAGAAAAATAAAATTTAAACTGGTGATATAGAGTTTCGGCCCCAACTCCTAGGACCTCGGACCTATTGTCTTCATCACATTTAAGGCTCATTGTACAGATGACAAAAAAAAATTAAAAAAAAAAAAAATTTAAGGTCTTTGGTCCCGACACTTGGGACCGCTTGTTTGCATCGTGCCTATGAGCCATTTTATTGAAGAAAAGTTTAAAAAAAAAATTTCGAGGGCTTTGTGAAGTGGGACCCGGACCTATTTTGGCTAGAGGCTGCTCAATTTCTTGAACTTGGCACTTTCCACCAGTCACCACCTAGAAGATGTAGTTCATATGACACGGTCCCGTTGAATACACACACATTGGCTCTACTCTATTCAATATTAATTTGCATATTAAACAAACCTTTTGGACATATTTTTTTTCTTTTACTTCACTTTTTTCTTCGCAATAATTTTTTTTTCTTTATTAATTATATCCAAGACACGTCAAAACAAAAAGTGTTGCCCGTTTCAAAACAAAAATCATCTCATTTAAATTTCAAATTTCATTTCATTTTTCCCGACTATCGAAATCTCAAAAAATCATTTAAATGATATGACATTTGTCATTTTCGTTTTTATGAGATGACTATCAAAATATGGGCCGATATCTAAAAATTTTCATATAAAAAAAAATGCTAAATCCTTTTTTGTTGTTTTTTCCTCTTCCAAGCTATAATTATACCAATACTGTCTTTTTTTTTTATTATGGACCACGTATTCTGCGAAAGACTACTTGCAAATCAAATACCAAGTTATGCTATATCGGCGTTGCGTTAATAGCTTGATAATAAGAGATACCTGAGTTTGAATTCTTGGAAACACCATAGCAAGACACGCTAATATCGGCGTCAGTAGGTAGCTTACAAGCCAAGATCTTAATACCTGTTTTTTAATTCTTGGAAATATAATAGCAAAAACACCTTTGAACTAAATTTATGAACAAACGGTTTATGCAATTTGGAATACTTTCTCACAATTTATCTATAGATAAGCAAATGATTGCTTATTTTGGACACCATTCCTGCAAAATGTTCAACAAATCTAAGCCTATTCGATTTGGCTTCAAGTACTGGTTTTTTTAATCTGCCGAAAGCTACTTGTTCTCATTTATACCTTATGGAGGAGGTTGAGAGGAAAATGATAGCTTATATGGAGGAGAAAACGTAGTTTTGCGCTTATTAGCAAATATATAAAATCGAAACCACCACACCGTTACGTTCGATAATTTCTTTACATTACGCAAACTTATGTACTGTCTTTCATCACTTGCTTATTTTGCAACTGGTAAGGTTTTTGGAAACTGCGTTGTTTAGTAAGAAAAGTTGAAAAAAAGCATTATACACCAAATTGAATTCCGAGTTTTTTTTGTTGAGTGCTTAGTGAAATCCGCCAAAATACCTTTAAAAAAAGTATTAGCACTAAGAAAGAGCGGACAAAGCTCTGGTACTTCAATTATATATGACCGTGTTGATCACAATATCATCCATAGTGAGAAACGAGCTCGATGCCGTCACTGCAACAATCAAATTGTTTTTTCATGCACCAAATGTGGTGTTAATTTGCATACGAAATATTTTTTGCCATATCACAGCTTGCCTAAGATCTGATAATTTTTTAAGATTAAAATTTGTTAAAACAAAAAAATTCTTTTTTTTTATAAAATAAATTGTTATTTTTTTTTTTGTAAGGATATTTAAGATTTTATTGTAGATTTTTTTGAAAAAAATTTTTGTTTGGAAAAATTATATCGTTTGATCCTGAAGTTGCGTTTTCGAAACATGTAATATCTCCTTTCCAGGATGTGATATCAAATACGTTATTTTTTTTTTCTTAATTAAGTTAAAAGTACTTTATGTATAAATTTTTATGACTCTGGGTGAACTGGATCTAGGTCCGGGACTATATGGGTTAATATATTTTTAATAGAATAAAATATTCCAATAAATTCTAAACTATTTAAACAAAAAAAAAAAACACTATCACTATAATACTATCTACTTTTTGTACTGTTTTTAAACTTCCTTTCAGAATCTTCTAAATATCTAAGTTAGGTAAGCATTTTAAACACAAATTTGTCACCTTCTTGGTACGACAACAATATTCGTTCTTTACGAAATCAAAGGAATGCTGCATGGAGTAAATTTCTCAAATCCAAACTCCGTTCTGACTATCTCATTTATTCCCAATTGTTTGAAAAGTTTAAAGCCCTACTTGACAGAAATTATAAGTCTTATCTTATCAGAATGAAGTCATGTATTTTCTCTGATCCGAAAAAGTTTCATGAATTTATCAATACTAAACGTAAAACTGATGGATATCCTGCAACTTTAAATTATTTGGGAAGATCTTCTAATGATCCGACTACTATTGCGAATCTTTTTGCATCCTTTTTTTCCTCTACTTTTTCAAGAAATGACTTCACTCCTGATGAAACCTATTTTAGCAATCTGAATGACTTCTCTCAGAGTAATCAAGTTATTACCTTTGAAATCAAAAACATTCTTATAACTGCGGAACTATTGTTGAAACATATTTCATTATTAAAAGACGATTTTTCTTCCGGCCCTGACGGTATTCCTCCGATTCTTCTTAAGGAATGCATGATTAACTTATTGCATCCCATTTCTTTTCTGTTTAATTTATCCCTTCAATCGGGCATTTTCCCCTGTTTATGGAAAAAGTCTTACATTATTCCAGTTCATAAAAAAGACTCCAGAAATGAATGCACCAATTATAGGCCCATCGCCAAGTTCTCGTGTATTCCTAAACTTTTTGAGCGTATGATATATGATTTCTTATATGATTATTGTAAACGTTTTATTTGTGTTGAGCAACACGGTTTCCAAAGAGGTAGGTCAACAACTACCAATATGGTTGAATTTGTCTCCCAGGCAATGACCTCAATGGAGAATGGTTCTCAAGTTGACACCATTTTTACTGACATAAGTAAAGCATTTGACAAAATTCCTCATAGTATCATATTACTCAAGCACAAAATTATAGGTTTTTCACCACATATAGCCTTAACTGGCTTGAGTCTTACCTCTCTTCTCGGGAATACTCAGTTTTATTTAAAACTGCGATTTCTGACCAATATTCAGCGTCTTCTGATGTACCTCAAGGTAGTCATATAGCACCCCTTAGTTTTATAGTTTCAACAATTGATGCTCCTAAAGTGATAACTTTTTCTAAACTTCTTAGTTTTGCTGATGACTCAAAGCTTTTTACTCCTATATCTTCCTCATCGGATTGCTTAAAGTTACAAAACGATTTTAACAATTTCGCTTCTTGGTGTTCAAAAAATGGACTTGAATTGAACACTTCTAAATGCCAAGTCATTACCTTTTCTAGGAAAAATTCCATTCGGACAATTTGGTTCAGCTACCAACTAAATGGCTGTCAGCTTTCAAGAGCGAATTCTATTATAGACCTCGGGTTAACGCTTGACACTAAACTGAGCTTTAAGCTACATTATGATAAGATAGTGAGCAAAGCAAATTCTTCTTTAGGTTTCATTAAACGTTGGTGTAAAGAATTTTCTGACCCCTACCTCACGAAACATCTTTATGTTACTTATGTAAGGCCTACCCTTGAATATGCCAGTCAAGTGTGGTCTCCACATTACTTGACTGACATTAACCGAATTGAATCGGTTCAACGAAAGTTCTTACGTTTCGCTTTGAGTAACTTTTCGTGGAATGATCCATTGTGGCTTCCACCTTATTACCACCGTCTTAAACTCATTGACTTACAGTCGTTGTCTGATCGTCGAATAATTGCAGATATCTCTTTTATTCACCAGATCCTTTCGGGTGTAACGCTAGCCCCTGAAATTTCAAATTATTTGGTTGCAAGATCCAATCGGAATAATCTCAGAACCGTTGAGTTGTTCCACATTCCCTTCCACCCTACCGAATATGGTAGATTCGAGCCAATCACTCTAGAATGCTCCGTGAAGTAAATTCTAACTCTAGTTCTTTTGATCGTCAACTAAGTTTTATTTCCTTAAATATAAAATTTTTTACAAACTACATCAAATTAAAATTGAATATTATCAAAACATAAAGATCTTAAATCTAATAAACTAATATAATAAATTCAATAAAATTAAAAAAAGTAAAAAAAAAACTATAAATATTTTATTAGAATAATTAATAGTGAACAAATAAAAATATAAAATTCAATAAGAAATAATTTAGTAAAAATAACAAAACTTTATAAATGTAAGAAAATAAATAGGATCATTCGAATGTATTCAAAAGAATACGTGTTGAATGAAACAAAAATAAATGAAGAAAAAAAAAATATAAATATAAATGTTTTAGCGGGGTACTAAAATCATAAGTAATTACAAATTAAGATTAGACAAAATAATTAAAAAAAAAAAAAAATAGAATTAAAAATAAAATTAAAAATAGTGTAAACAATGTATCAAAAAATGTAAAGAAAAAAGAAATAACAAATAAAAAATGTATGAAAAGCTTAATATTGAAGTAAAAAATTTACAAGTATACTATAAGTTCAAGCAAAATTAAAGAATATAATATAATTGAAGTATGAAGAGAAAACCACATTTAATTATAATATTATATACATAAAACACTTATTTAATACAAATTTCCACCATCAAATAGTGATTCAATTTGAGAGTGATCGAACTGAAATAACCAGATTTTCAACACTGTCTAAGAAGACATATAACATAAAAATCAACATATATTACTTCGCTAGAACACTAAGTAAAATACAGTTCATAATTATTATTGTGACCGGCGTATGTGAAAGATTCTCAAGAAGCAGAGCATGTGAAGTATAAATCAATTTTCATTGCACAATTGTGATTTTTACAGAATGTTGCTCTAGAGCGCAACGGTATACCGTACAGTGATGATGATATATGATCATGAAATAGCAAATAGATTATACTAGTATTCGCCTGCTCTTCGAAAAATTCTATTGAATTTCATTATGAATTTATTGTTTTTCATCTTTTTAATTTAAAAAAAAACTTGGTAGTTATACTTTGTTGTTAATTTTTTTATAGATTTATCTTGGACAACAACCGCATACGAAATTATTTATTTAAAAGAAAATATTAAATTTAAATTTAATTCTAGCCATACTTGAGTTACAGCAATTTAATAAATTAAAATTTTTGTATGTTAAAATTACTTAAATAATTTGTAGTGCGACATCTACATTTTGTGGACATCGTAAAAAATGTAAAAATGGCTGCTTCATGGCTTTACTTTTGTTTTGCATTTGCGAAGATGTATAATGTGTATACTTTTGTGTATGGGTAAAATTTTAAATTGAAATTTCCAATTCAAAATTAAAAAAATTTTCAAAAAATATATGTACGGTACGATTCCTGTTAAATATCTGTCATTTAAAATAATGAAAATCGGTTGAAAAATGGCTCAACAAATTGTTCCGATTTTTTTAAATTTATAGATAGCTATGATTATTAGCTCATAAATTGGAAGCCAATAGATTTTTAGAAATTAAAATTATTCTGAGACTTAAATCCAATCACCAACAGTCAATAAATATTTTCCAATATACTAAATTTCATTTTATATTGATTCAGAATATCAGACCTATAGCAGTGTATTTTAATATAAAATATTTATTAAACATTTAACAAAATGACAATGTAAATTGAATCTTACAAACATTTTATTTATTTTATTTTTACACCTTTTTTATTTTTTTACTTTTAAAAATCATCAAAGAATCATTCCTCACAGCTCATTTCATTCACATTTTGAAAAATTATTTAAGTCATATACAAAATAATACTTACATAATATTATATAGACATTATATTACATATTTATTATCCTTTGAGTTCTTAATAAAGAGATTCAAAAGTTTACCTTAAACAAATAAAAGATGTGTTCTGATAATAATATGATGTAAATTTATATATCTACATAATATACATATAATATACATTATAATAATATAGATTCATAACATATAACCGATCAAAAAAGATTTAAAAAAAAAAAAACATATTGTTTAAATAATAAAGAATGCTTTAAACCGCATTTTAAGGATCTTTATTTATAAATATGTAAATATATATATATATATATGTAAAAAAAAAACAAACAAAACTGTGTCACTTAAAAATCATCCCAATTGTTAAATAACAAAATATGGTATGACACCCATATCCTTCAAAATAAATCTGAACTCATATATACCTACACCTACCTATTCCGTCATTGTTATATTCGGATTCAACATATGGAAAATAAATAGGAAACTCTGAAGTAGAAAATAAGTATATTTTCACCTCATATTCTCACCTCAAAAATTCACCTTCATTATTGTTGTTAATTTAAATAAATTTCACATAGGGAGGTACCTAGTAATGGAATTTGAAGAAGGTAATATAATAAAAGTGTTAATACAAATAATTTACACATATTACATGTGTGTGTATGTGTGTGTGTGTGTCATAATATACATAATAATATATTATATTTTAGATCCTTTTTTCGATTTTTTATTATACATAATAGCTATATAATATATACAACAATATTACCTTACTTTCAATGATTTTTATAGGTTTATAGGTAATTGTATAGAAGCTTAATTTTATTTTTTTTTTGTTTTGTTTTTTTTTTTTAAATAAAATTTTCCATAATTTTTTGGAGAACAATTTTTTCTTTTTTTTTTTTGGTTTGTATTAAATGGTTCAGTTGATTTTGAGATAGAAAGAGATAGAAAGAAAACATTATAAAAAAAAAAATAATAACAAATTAAAAAGGATATGCATAACCTGAATTTTGAATCCGATACAGAATAAATAAAATAAACCATATGAGATCAACATCAGTATTATTAACATCATCATCATCATCATCATCATCATTATCATTAATATGAACTTGAATATACGTATATAGGTATTAGTTGAAACAGAGGTGTAATAATTTTACATGGGTAAGTTTCGATTCCGTTCGATGGGCGAACTTGATTCTTCTTCTACTGAATACACTGTGGGTGCTCGTTTAAATAAAATACTTGTGTTCAGTTGAACATCCACCTTAAGAGTGCATGTTATAAACTAGACAATGCTATAACCATGCAGTGCCATTCATGTTAATATGGAGTAGTCTTTCGACTAGTTTTTACCGATACGTTGATTCCATCTTATCGACACTTATTACCGGGTGCGTTACTACAACACTATTTCATCACTTACTAATTTCTTTTTTTTTTTATTCCAAAAGTTAAATAATTCATTAAAAAGTTTCTTCGTCTAAGTGGCAATTTAGATATATAAGGCATCCAGAACTGCAATCAGACTTAAAGCCAATTGAAAGAAAAAATAAAGCCAATTGAAAGAAAAAAATAAAGCCAAAACAGCCAAAATAAAAGCCAAAGCCAAAATAAACTTTGACTTAAAGCCAAAATAAAGCTAACACAGTGAAAGCCGCAATTAAATGATCACCCTTTCTATTATGGAATACAATAAATTTAATCCAGAAAATCTGGATCTGACCTTTACAGGATACTTCTTTGACAGATCATATCAGGATAATTTTCCATCTAGGGAAAGCTGGAAGAGTTTGCCCGGTTCTAATTAAAGAGAACGTACACCTTTAAACTGATGATGGTTCAAAACTAAATGACAGAATGGGGCGAGGGGGAAAGTTGAAGCTGTTCAACATCTATACTCAGTGATATTATTTCATCCATAATTAGATTGCAAATAAATGGACTTAGAGAATCACCTTGTCTTATTCCTTCTGATATTGGAATTTTTTTCGATATGATGTTATTTTGGCTAGTATGTGGGTGGTTTGTGTTAGATTCTTCCGAGTGGAACATGTTTTGTTTGCAATATCTTGATAATATAATTTAGCTTAACGCGGTCAAATGCTTTTGTTAGATCGATAAAACACATAAGCGCTGGCTTCTCAAACTCTAATGGTTTTTGTATTACTTGTCCAATCATGAAAATCGATTTTCTCCTGTAGATCTATTTTTACAGAAACCATGCTGCTCTTCGCACATAGGAATTTGTTCTGATAGAATATTTTGGAGAATTTGGATAAGAAATTTCATTGCGGCACTGAATAGTGTTATTCCTCTGTAATTATCTGCAACCTTTTTATTTCCTTTTTTAAAAATAAGGTATTGGAATACTTTTTTTTCCAGTCACCGGAATATTTCCTCTGGTAATTGATTTTTGGAATAATAGTGCTAACTGTTGATCTTTACCTCTATATACTTTACTAGTTCATTTCCCAACTCATCGTATCCAGCTACTCTCCAATTTTTATGGTTTTCGCAGTTTCATCTAAAGTTCGGTGCTAATAAAAGTATTTATTTCTGCTGGTAAAGGTGTTCCTGTGTTCTAATTTTCTGCATTTGCATATAGGTAACTGTGTGAAGTAATTCGCGGAAGCTTGAATAGATATGGATTGTGTCTGTACGTATTAATTTATTTCGTGTTTTGTACGTCTAAGTATTCCCCACACCTGCTATTGGGCAACATAATTTAAATTTCTTTTCATATCTGCAGTGAACGCTGCCCATTTTGGCGTATGTGAGAGTTCATCTGATTTTTTACAACTCTATATTTCTGGAACTCTTCAGATGTTCTATTGCTTTGAAGCAGTACTAAAAGGTACAATTAAATCGCCATGGATGGCTTTATCCTAAAAACTTCAAAAAACTTCAAATCACTAACTGGAGAGATTCCGTTCGTAATCGAAGTCAATGGAGGACAATTTTGCTTCAGGCCCAGGACCTTTAAGGTCTGTAGCGCGCAACAAGTAAGTAAGTAGGATGGCTTTATCATTGGGTTTTCTGGTCCGATAGCCATAATAGTATGTTGTTACATGTAAAAAAGACATACAAATTGATGAATGTTTCTACTAGGGCCAGATTGTATATAGGGAAATATTAAATATATAATATTATATAAACTTCCATTCGTTATATACTTCCAACTTAGTTCGAATTTAAATTATAACAATTGATCACACAACTTACGAACGACCCTGCATAAAAATATGTTTACTTTAAAATACATAGGTATGTATACATTAATAATATTATAGTATCCTAAAGGTGAATTCATTTATCTAATATTGTATAAGTATTTCCTATATTTTTATATACATACATAATAATATAGTGTTGTGTATATGTAAATATGTTTCTTGTTTCATGAACACCTGGGCTATTATTTACATTTCATACTTAAAAGGGTTATAAAATATAACATGATGGTTTCTTTTAAATGTCTAAATTAAGTGATAAGGGTTTTTTTTTTCCTACTGTTCCTTGATATTTATTATGTGGAAATTATACAAAAAAGAAAAGAAAAATAAAATAGAAAAAAAAAGGATTTTCAAGGAAAAATGGAAACTTTGACAAAAAACAACATTAAAAAAAATTTTTTTTTTTTTTTTTTTTTTTAGAAAACACAAGGATGTAAATTATATAAATATTTGACAACAACTCAAATAGTACAAACTCATATACAGCATTAGAAATCTCACAAAATACTCTAGCTAGTATATAAGAAAGTTAAATACAAAATGAAAACTAGATGGCAGTATAAACTTAAAATTAGAACAGAAAAAATTAAATCAGAACAACAAAAAAAAAAAGGATATTTTATTATGATGTTTAATCATTAATCTACATCATAACCAAAAATTTATAGGAAAAAACAAAAAAAATAAACAAGGATATCAAAAATTTATAAATTTAAATTTTATTTATTTATTTTTTTGCTGCTTTTTTGTTTTGTTTTTTTTTTTTTTTTTTTTTTTTTTTAATGTAAAAATGTTATGTCTCACATAATATTAGATTAATGTTTTGTTAAGGACTTTTCTTGTTTAATTTTTCTTTCTTTTTACAAAATATTATTTCTAATTCTTTAAATCCTTATGTTATTTTTCTCAAAAAAATATATTTTTTTAAATTAAAATTTTTTGTTTGTAATTTGGATTTTAGAATGTTAAACTTTAAAAATTATAAAAAAAATAATATTTTTTCCAAAATTTAAGATATTTTTTAGTTTGTATTTTTATAAATAAATATAGTTATATAATTGTAATAATAAATGGTGCACGTAGTTGTAGTCAATTGTTGTAGTAGTCACCGTGTGGCTCATGTTTTTTGACCCTTCAACTTCATTGATCCTATAAATCCGATAATCGCAATCGATTCGCCATGTTTTCGTCATTGATTGCTCAGCCCACTGTATAAATTTTAATCTATTCAAGCTCTGCCTCTCTCTCTCTCTGACTATAGCCTTTTGGAAGTGCACACATTTAATAATTAGCAAGCAAAAATTATAATAAATATTCTAAAAAACAATGAAATAAATGTTTTAATAATTATTAGTAATAACAAATTAATAATTATATATATAATTTTCTGCGTTTATCTGGATGTTTGTAAGTTCGACGGAATAATCCAACATACATACAAATTACAATATATATACAAATTATAACATAATGTATTTGTCATAAACATTCACCATACTACAAATATTCTGTTTATATGGTAATTAAAAGCATTCTAATAGTTCTAATAAAGATATGATATTGATAAATTAGTAAGGAAATACATATTTTTCTTAAACTTGAAATGAAAACTCTAATGAAGGAAGAAATGCTGGAATTTATTTTGCTTCCGTCATTTATGGCGGGTTAAAAAACTAGTATCAACTAAACTAGTTCACACATTCACCACAGCTACAAATAGGCTTATTGTAACTCCCCTGATGTATTAATGCGTATATTATGTATCTAAGCTCTTATGCATTCCTAATTTAGATAATGTACTCAGAATATTCTTCAGCGATAAGCGCCACACTTCGGGGAATGCTGTAATCACAGGTAGAAGTCTAATACTATATATAGGTGAGACCTTTACATTCACAGATCAGATATGTAATAGGCTCTTCAACTATTGCAAATATTCGGAACAAGTTGTTTTTGTTGTTGGGCCCGATATGAGTGATGCTTCATTAGACTTTATTAGACTTGTTCTATACACTGATGCTTTATTACAATTGCCATTATGCGAATTTATCTCCAGTTGAAACTTAGATATAGTTAATAATTTCTTGACCGGGTGTCCGATTGGCATATGAACATGTTCGTTTGACGATTGCTCAGACATTTTAGGTCAGAATAATTTTTAAGGATATTTTTAGTATGTATATTTTAGCATCGTTAGAAAATCAATGCAATTAATAATTTTTCAGATGCAAATCCAAAAAAAAATTGAAATTGATTAAATGAATTTATGTACGATGTACAAAATAATACAAAATAATTTTGAGATAAATAAATAGCAAGATGTTTTTCTGCTTTATTTTCTTGGTTTAATAGTACCTTATTTTCAGCTTCCTAAGACTTTGGAGTTCATATATTTTTCTATATCACTTTGGTTGATGACCTGATAATTGGCGATCAACCTATTTTGTTTTGTTTTATATAATTAATCATTTATTTTCTTTCTAGCATAATTAGAAATATCCCTAGATACATTTAAGATATTTCTAATGTCTATAAAATCTTGACAGGCCGATCTCTTATGACTTTCCTCACGGAGACCAGCCTAGTTTTTTATAGAAAATGTTGAAGAGGTGACGCCATTCTGCTATCTTGGCAGTTTTATTACTGTGAATGGTGGCGCGGATGTTGATATTGAAAACCGGATCCGAAAGGCACGCCTAGCATAATATGGTGTTTTGAAAACTTTTGGAGATCTCCAAACATCACACAAAACCTTTCAATTCTTCAAGTCTAACGTTTTCTCAGTTCTTTTACATAGACCCGAAACATGGAAAACAACAGAAAGAATCGAGATCCTGCATCCAGATATTTGTTAACAAAATGTATGAGACGGATTCTTCGAATATACTGGGCAGAGAAACTTTCAAACAAAGAACTGTGGGAACTAGCAAGAATTGAAGGAATCAGAGCTAAATGACTAAACGTAGGAAATGGAAATGGATCGGCGACATTCTACACCAACCCATAAGAAACTGTGCAAAAGCAGTTCCTAAATGCGATCCGCAGGTTCAAAGTACAGTAATGAATGAAGTAATGAATGAATCAAGCACACATGGAAACATTTGGAGTGAAATCAATTCGCTTGTCAAAAACCGAGTTCGGTGGAGAAAGCTTGTTGATGTAATATAGATATAAAAAAAAAAAAATTCTAAAAATCTAATCTAAATCTATGTCTTTTGCACACACAAGAAGCGACAGGATCAATGATGATGATGTTTTCATTGCTAACAAAATACTGATTTCTATATAAATTAATTTAGATATATCGCTTGTTTAAAACAAAAACGGCATAACTCAAAAAATTTTGTTTTGTAGAAAAATTTTGTTATTTTATTCTCTATTATATAGCAAAGCAACTAAGTTGTACCCTTTCAAATTGAAACCGTGAGAGAAAAATTATCGTTTTGGCATAACTTGAATATCTCGGAAATTTTAGTTCAACATTGATTTATTTTTAGTTGTGCCACTGAAATGGTTAAATATTTAAGTAAAAAGTGATATATTCCAGGTTAGTTCTTCATTGCAGTCAATGCAAGTATTGCTTTTATTATAATTTTATGTACGTGTAACGTACTTTTTAGAATTATGACGCTGTTCATTTCAAAACTGTACTGATCACAAAAGTCTTTTTCTGTGTTATGCCGTTGTTACTATAAAAAATATTATTTATTATTTGGGGTATTATTTGGGATAGTGCGTTATTGCAATTAACAGTTTGACAAATTTTAATATTGACATTTGGCATATTTCTTAATGTGACGATATTGTAGTAAAAACTAAAATTTAGTGATGAATTTTTTTGGCTTGTGTCAATATTACCTTAAATTTTATGATAAAATTTATCAATATTTTTAGATTTATGTATTTATTTTAAAAGAAATAAGCACATTCCAAACAAATAATACAAATAAAGTAAATTTTTCCATACAGAATTTGAATATCTTGAAATGCAGAATTTGATTATATATATGAAATATTTTAAAAAATTTGGAAATAAAGAAATGTTGAACAACAGTTTGACAATTCGTCGGCTGGAAAAACGTTTGTTGAATGTGACGAAATATAGTTTCCAGAAAAACGATGTTAAAGGTTTGAGCTGCTGTTATTCAAAAACTGGACGATAAAATTAAATATTTTTTTTACAACATACAACGTATCAAATCAGCTTTCGACTCATACTTGTCGAATGGTCCGCCCACGCTTAGTTTCGGACCTAAAAGCTGTTAAGTGCCGGATGGATTTGTCGTATGTGCAAAACTTTTTGTTTTTAAAAGTTTTTCTCTTGTTTATATAGTTGTAGTGCCATGAATTTCCATTTTAAACCTACAAATTTTATAGTTTGTTAAAGATTCAGTAAAAAAGCATAAATATTTTGTAATTTTTGCTCCTCGAGAATGAGTGAAAGAGATGAAATTAATATTAAAGATATTTCTCAGTAGGTTCCAGCCTTGAAAGGATTTCACGCCATTAACGTTTAATTTTTGAAATTCTGTCGTATAACAGATTGAACTGAAGTTTATAACAATACTTTGTAAGTTGCAGATTTGAAAAGAATATAGGATTAAATAAAGGTGTGATTTGAGGGTTTCTGATTTTTCTTTTCTTTAATGATTGATATCTTTGTTTTTTCCTTTGGGAAGTTTAGTATTTAATCTTAAAATATAACGTAAAAGGGAATAATAATTTTTGGAGAGATTAAACTTTATTACCTGTATATCAATCAAAAATTTAAATTTAAACATAAATTTGTTTTTTAGAAAATGTACTTTATTTCAACAATAACGTTTATAAAACTAAATAGCTTATTCTGCTTCATAAAAAAAAAATTCGAAAATAAAAAATAAACGAAAAATTCCAGTATCAATGTTCTTTGTACTACTCTAATATTATTAATGTTAAGTTAAATAAGCTTATTACTAATAAAATAAATAAAATATCACAATAAATTCAGTTTTGTTAAATTTTAAGTAAAATTTTTAAATAATCCTTGTCCGTTTCGGGCAGTATGGCAGCATAGATTTTAAATCATCTTTCTTTTCTCGGCTGATAGGTTTTACTTCAGAATGCCTCAAGGGTGCAGATAATATCTTTTCAATATCAACAGCATTTCGTTGCAATCGTTGTTTTTTTTTTTATTAATGTAAACAATAGTTATCATATTATGTTTAGGATGTAATTTGTATTTAATCATACTAAAATCTCTAGAATACTCAATTAATTTTAATTTGCTGAATGGAACCTTTTGTAAAGAAAGTTCTGACGATTTGCGACTGTACAAATAAAAATATTTAGGTTGCATTTGAATGATATTCAAATTAACGTTTTTGTAGTTTATATTTTTTAGCAATCTTATTAAACTCAAAGGGCTGTGAATTTCTAAATTTTTTAAGTGCCGTTCAATGACGCTATGAACACAGTCGACTTCCTGGATTTGCGAGTGTCCAGGTTCGCAAAATTTCTATGTTATTTTTTGCAGCATGTCATGGTCGTGTAAAAATTACCATAATTTGGTTTTTGTTTTGTGGCACGCATGAATCGCTCCATAAAACCATTTCTTCAATATCAGTTTCTGTTTGTAAGACTTGTTTTAAGATTTTAATCAAGGCACAAGCTAAATTATCACCTGATCGTCCCATAGTTGCTTCACTCCACATTGCGCAAAAAGTGATTTTTGGTTTGTTTGGAATCAAAATTACAGCGGTTAAATTAAATACAGTCAGTTTTCTTTTATAGTAAAAATTAGAAGTATAGCCCTTTGTATTTTAATGTGTATATACTGCTATACACATTCAACATTTGAAAATTATACACAAAAGAAATGGTTTTGTTGAATGTGATTGAATTTGATCACATTCAACAATCGTTTTCCTAAACGAAAAAATCAGTTTTTAACATAGAAGTTTGTTGAATGTTTCACATACGACATTTGTTTGTTATTTTTTGATAATTACTGGTTACATTCGACAAAAGCATGACTCAAAATCTCGAGATCTAGAACTGCTATTAAAATTCTGATTGGATCAAATGAAAGAGAAACTTTTAAAACCTAAGTATCAATTAATAACTCAATATGCCCAAAAATGCACATTCAACAAACGTTTTTCCAGCCGACGAATTTATAAACAATAGTATGAACCCCACTAAACCAAAAAATCGTTATGTTCTTGTTGATCGAAAACAGCCAGAAAGAAATTTAAATAATGCCTTAATTTTTCAACTAAACGGTGAGACAATTCGAGGATACAAATTATTCTTCAAAAATACACTTGACACCAGCGATCGTTCAACCCGAACTGTTCTTCAAAACAAAAAAAAAAAGTTGCAGATGCTTGCAGATTGATTCTAAAGATAAAAATATCGAATTGGCAAGCTATGATGTTTTCTATAAAATATTTACCATTGAATTTAATATTTCATTTTTTACCCCCAAAAAGGATTTGAGTCCAACATGTACCACTTACGATAATGCAGTCCTAAAAGAAAAGAGAAATTACAAGATGTGTCTGATAACCATTTAATAGAAAAAGAGTTGTCAAGAGAAGAAAAAAAAACTGATATTTCAAAATCTTCAACTGGAAAATTCAAAATCATTAATTGCAGTGTATGACCGTGTTTCAAATACCTAAAGGAAATCTTTCAACTTTTTACTATTTATGATTTGAAATCAAATGAATGCTATTTTTATGTTTGGG
This sequence comes from Argyra leucocephala, assembly GCA_963942445.1. Classification (NCBI taxonomy): domain Eukaryota; kingdom Metazoa; phylum Arthropoda; class Insecta; order Diptera; family Dolichopodidae; genus Argyra; species Argyra leucocephala. The sequence goes on from OZ012679.1 coordinate 4,574,020, forward strand.
ATGAATCTCATGGAAATAGAGGTGCCAATGAGCTTTGAAGAGGTGCCAATGAGCTTTGAATTTCATAAACCACAAAACTATAGCTGGGTATGAAGAGGTAGTGTTTTATTCAGAAAATTGTGCCGGACAGCAAAAAAATAAATTCATGATCGCTCTTCATCTTTATGGTGTTAGTCACCTAAATATAAGAACTATTACTTATAAATATATCTTATGAAGTGTCATACTCAAAATGAGGGGTGACTCTGATCATTTTTTAATAGAGAGACAAGTAAATCATCAATTAAAAGGGGATCTCATCTATACACCTGAATCATTTATTTCTTCTATCCGAGCGGCAAAAAACACTGGAAAACATTTTGAAGATTTTTTAAATACAAAATTACTAGCAAGCGATATTGGACCTTTAATTATGTCCAGTAAAAAGCTCAATGATCTAAAAGTACTACGAACTGAACGACAATCCCCAACGTCGTTTTTTTTTTCAAAATTTCATATAAAGACGAATTTATTGCAACAACTGTGATAAAAAGTAAAAAAACAAAACTTGAAGAATAACATTATAATAAGGAAAGCTTCCAGACAAAACCTGGAATTTCTGAGAAAAAGAAAAAAGATCTTCTCGAACTGCTTGGAAAAACACCATATTCTAAAGATTCCATTCTTTAAAAATTTATAGATAACCTGATTTTTTTTTTCTAGTTTGATTTAATTATGTTGCTTTAAGACCAAAATTAATTTTTGTTTTACTCAAGAAGAGTATTTTTTTTTATGTTAAAATTATATTACTTATCTTAATTTAAAACTAAAAATATTTTTATGATTTTTCGTTAAAAGCTTTATATTGAATTACTAGCTTTGTAACCCGTCATAAATGACGGAAGCAAAATAAATCCTACTTTCTTTTTTTCTTTCATTAGATTCTTTATTCCGAAATTACAGTATTTATGTTTATATCACTTTTTATTTATTTTTATTTATGTTTATATTGGCCTAACACTAATCTTTTTTTTTTTATATAACAGAAAAAGAAGTACCATACCAACAAATTTGTATAAAATGTTTGTATTTTTGTATGGTATACTCGTACTCACTTCCATTTAGTTATAATTCGTTAGTTGGGTTCCATTTAGTATAAATTATACCGTATTAGCGTTATTGTGGCCTCTGGGAGAGCAAATTTAAAAATGGGATCTTATTTTCATAAAAATTTTGTCTTTTGTATACTGTATAGGATTCTTATTTTGCTATATGAATAAACTGTTATTATGGTATTGTGTTATTTTTAAAAAAATATTCAAAATTTTGTATCTAAATTGGTAAAATTTACAAAAAATACAAAAACATTTTCATCAATAATTTTCAATTTAAAAAAAACAATGTTTTATTATCCGACGTAGAAGTAGAGTTTATTATCCTACTCTACTTCTATCAAGTTCTATTGTTTGAACAGTGAACCTGAACAGTGAAGTGAACAGTGAACACTGAAAATAAAATAATATTTTTGGAATGGAGCATGCAGAACATACAGAATACAGATACAGCAAATAATAAAAAAAAAACAAAAAAAAACAAAAATAATTTTTTTTGAGTGAAGTGAGTTACGCACACAATAATGACAAAAATAAAAGGTACAAGCAATAAAGTAGTATAATGTATAATATTATACAATACAAATATGCTGATACACATGTATATTATTGTGTATAATTTTAAGTAATAAGAATAACCTTTGAGTGAGTTATGTTTTTTTTTGTGTTAAATGCTGTTTGCCTTTTGCTTATTATACCATATTAAACTATTTATTAAATTTCTATTAGTCCTTATTATTATAAATCAAAAAAATTGTTTGTTTTATTTATATATTATTATTATTATTTTTTATTTTTCCTTATTATTTGCGAAGAAGACTAACATTAATTTAAAAAAATATAGTTCATGCAATCAATTTTTCCCGCAAAGGTTCAGCATGGTAGACAGGGGTTAAAAAAAGCACCAAAGCAATTTGTATATACATGCATTTGTAAACATATGCAATTTGTATATGTGTTGGAGCGTTCCGTCGAACTTACAAACATCCAGATAAATGCAGAATAATATATATATAATTATTTTAAATAAAATTAAAATGTAAATAGTATATTTTTTATACATCTTTAACTATTTAAATATTCTAAATGTGTTAAAAAAATATAAGTAATAAACGAAATTAAGAAGCATAAATCATTAAATTTTTAATACAAGACTGACGTAAGTAAAAATAATTCGTTATTTTTTTTATTTCATTAGGTGTTGTAACATCACAATTCTATTTAAGTCAAAGTTTTAATTTGAAGGAGAAATATTATGTATTAGCCAGGATATAATAGTTTAAAGTCTTAAAACGCGTCTAGCAAAAAACAATGCTTATTGAGTTATGCCGTTGTTGTTTTAAACAAGCGATATTTAATGTTTCTATTGAGCTTTGAATTTTGCTAACTTACGATAATTGCAATCAAATGTAAATTAACTGGAACATTGCAATAATATTTTATTATTCAAAATTATTATTATTATTATATTAAATTACTTCAAATATTTTTATGAACATTATTTTCATTTTTTAAATTTCCAATTTAAATAATATAAATTTAAAATGAAATGAATTCGTTTGAAACCCATAAAATATTATCAATGAAATCTGAAATAATTTTTTATACCATTAGTTTATTTCATTTTCTTTCTATATTTATTTATTCATTTTTTTTTTATCGAATTGAATCGAAAATTTATCGGATTCTTACATTATTAAATTTTTTTTTATATCATTTCATAAATAATAAACAATAATAAAAAACTATATAGCTAGCAAAGATATCTAGATACAACATTCAAAAATACCACATTTTAGTATAGATGATTTTCCAAAATATAACTCTTGAAATCGATTCAATGAGATTAAAAATAGAAAATTTTCTAAGAAAAGACAAAGTTATACAAATCGTTTTCTTAACAAGTATTTTCCTTCATTTTAAATTCTTTTCATTCCAATGTAAAAAAAAAAAAAAAAAAAAAACAAAAATCTAAAATATAAAAAATTATCTAGTTAAAATCTATGATCTTCAAGTAAATATCCTGTTAATGTACCTGAATGTACATGTGCAGGAGTGCAAAAAAAAAAAATTTACAATACCAGTCCACTTGAAAATGAATTTAAAACATCTGGATTCAGTTTTTTTTTTTTGTTATGTTTGTTTATCTTTTTTTTTTTCTAAGTATTTGAAAAGAACATTGCAAAAGATGTTTACAAGGATACTCTTGTAAAGGATAATATGATGCACTTGAATATTAACTTGAACAAAAAAAAAAATAAAACATAAATTTTTCTTATAAATATCATCTTCACTTGAATGAGTTAATGTTCTTCTATGTAATTTTAAAATATTTAAGAAATTTATTTTACAAATTTGCTGGGCATCCTGTATGTCAATTTACGTTAAGAATACCATTCATAGAGTTTTTTTCACAAAAGAGACACGTTTATTATTAAAGTTAATTATTTTGCAAAACTTTTTAAGTAGGACCAATGGAAAACTTGGTAAGTTAATTAGTGTTAATTAAGTGGATTGAACTTGATCTGCAAAGCATTATTGTAGGTATACATACAGATTTGTGACAGAACAAAAATGTTTATTACATCTGATTTATCAACCACAATATCTGCACTGATACTACTGTATGTTTGATTGGTACAACTTTAATTGGAAAAAAATTTGTATTAATAATAGACTCAAAGCTAGTCAAAGCGGTATTATATGAATGTTTATTTACACCAGTTATCCAGTTTTATATTTAAAGGTTGAAAAAAGAGTTAATATAGCTCTTACAGAGTACATTCATTTAGTAATCATCATCATAACCATATATTGGTTCAACAGGTCAGTATACAATTTTCCTCTATTCTGATCTATTTTGTATAATTGTCTCCCAAGAGTTATTTACAATCTTTCGATAGTTGTCATCGATTTAGTTCAGCTATCTTGATTGTAGACCTGTTGTTCCAGTATTGTACGATACTGCGTCTTATATTCTTTTTGGTATCTTTGATCATTCATTTTCACTACATGTACGTCTTTGTGCCTTAATAACTCTAACAATATTGTGTTCATTAAGTATTCTAGCTCCTCCTTTGATCTAATTCGAGCGTCATTTATTTTGGCGTCAAATATTTTTCTTTTTAATTCATTTTTATCACTAATATCATTTTTAACAATTTTATCAATGTCCAGGCTTTGCAGCTATAGACTAAAACCGGTTGAAAAATGGTCTTGTACATTTTTATATTAATTGTTTGAATACGCCCTTGTATATAGTGTAGAAGTATTTTGTGGTGCTAGGATTCTATTAAGTTGTCAAATGGATTGCATTTCTATTATTTGTTGAGATCTAAATATAAATTTTTTTTCTCTCCTATTACGGCGCGTGGGAGCATAGGGCTTCGATAGTGAGCCTACATTCCTCTATGTTAGATACTGCTTCCTTAATATCGTCCCTGATATAATTGTTGATTGTTAATTCTTGATCAATTGTGCGTCTCCATGTGTTGTGTGGTCTGACGGGTCTCCTTTGTCCTTGTGATTAGAGATCTTCTTGCTATATCAGTTTCTGATTTCCTTAGTGTATGCCCTATCCATTTTTTCCTATTTATCTGTCTGTTGATCGGTTCTTCTCCAGTTATCATCCATAAATCCTCGTTGCTAATTCTTGTAAGCCAGAATATTTTGCATATAATTCTCAAGCACTTGTAGCTTCTGTTTGATTCTGACTGATATCTAGATTATATAAAACTGTTTATAAAATTGTAGTCATATCTTTATCGTTATGTTTCGGGCGGATCATTTTGTTTCTGTGTATGCCATCCTAATTTGATCTTACTCTAGTTAATTTTTAATCCTATATAGCAGCAGCTTCTTTTTCTAGAGTCAGAAATATTTGTCTTAATTAAAGGATGTGGTATAGCCATTGCAATATATTGTCAGCGTGCACGCTTTTTCATTTAGTAATTGTTTTCTAATTATCTGAATTGAGAGCACAAAATGTAAGAAAATCACAGCATATTGAATCGAATTAAGCTCAAAAGATTGTTAATAAAGCCTAGAAGCCAACTTCGGATGCTATAACGTCTAAATCAAACGGAAAATGGTTTAAATAAAGCTTTAGTTGAAAACTAAAATCCAAAATAGTGATTCATTATTTTGAGCATATTATATCGAGCTCAATCACAATTAAATAAAAATAATACTAAATTTGAAAGAAGAAAGAAATACTGGACCATATGTAATTAATCTGAATTACTTATTTATGTTTCACTCAATTTTGAAGACTAATCTGAATTACTTATTTATATTTCACTCAATTTTGAAGACTAATCTGAATTACTTATTTATATTTCACTCAATTTTGAAGACATAAATTTTCTGTAGAAAATTAAGCCAAAATATGGTATGTATCATAAAAGCGAAACTATTTTGATATATTCGGGAGTGATATCAAGTTAAAGTCACAATAATATATCACATATAATCCATATCCAACGTTGGTGGGTGACTTTAAGCCGAATGGTCGCAGGTTCGATTCCCGATGAAGACAAAAAATGCTTTATGGGTTTTTCAACTTAATTCAATATACCCTTTATCAGTGGGATAAAATAAATAACAAAAAAATAATTGAGAGTAAATTTTGGTAACAAAGACGAAATATGGCTTGTTAAAGACGAAATGCAGCCGAATTATAATTGAAATCTGTTTATCCGAAGCTCCTTGAAAATATCTTTTCTTCATTCCCAATTTCAATGTTATAGCAAACTTTTAATTGCATTTTTGAAGTCAACAGCTTTAATACTTAAAAAGTCTATTACCCACTTATATCTCAGAAATGATAGCAGAGAGGAGATAATATCTTGCATATTGCAAATAAAGTTTTAATGATTATGAAAAAATTATAAACAAAATATTATTTTTCATCAGGCCTGGCGACCAACTAACAACAGTTAACTGTAGTTGAGCTGTACATAGTTGAAAAAATTAGTTTTACAACATCCTTTAAAAGCTGTTAATGTAACAACATACTTTTTTATCTTTTTTTTATAAACAGCCAAAGCGTTAGGTTAGAAAACACTTTTATCACTCATGTGACACTTGGTTGGGATAGGATAGGATAAAAGAACTTTTGAACGTTGTAGGCCGAGCAGTACACTATTGTAATGTTTATAGTGTATCATTTCGGTTCAGAAAAATATATACAGTGTGCAATACAAATTGATATTCGGCAAAAAATATACCAAAGACATGCAAAGAAACAATTAAAATATGGTAGCTTTGCTAAAATCACAAAATCGAAATTAAAATAACAAAATTTACGTTACGAAATTTTTTTTTACCGTTATAATAACATGAAATGGCTATATTATATCTCTCAAAAGAATTCCAATACCCGTGGTAGTTGCTTTCACATCATCATGCAGTAGTTTTCATATCCGACTATAGACCTTCCACAACTCTATTATAAGTCTAGTACTTTTATATGTTGTTTTAACAGCCGAACAAGACATTCGCATATTTCAGTATAGACCTCTCACACCTCTTTTGATAGGCCTTCTACCTTCAAGCATTGTTTTAACAGCCGAACAAGACATTTTCCAATTAAATAACACTCACCTACAGGTTTTCAGTACAATTTTTACACGAGATCACAGTAATGCAGTTCTAATACGGCTGGTCCATTTGGAGGTAATTATAATCTCTCTAATTATTTAAGTGCAGATAAACAAATATATTTTTTTTAATTGAAAATGCATTAAAGGGTTAATTTTTGTTTATTTTATCCTTTAGGTATATTTTGTTTTTTTATTATCTACAAAGTAGTACCGATTTTACAGTAAAAATACTGCAAAAGTCGGAAAAAGGTCCTTGAACAAGAACCACTATTCAAAAACTTTAAAGTTTTTGGTTTTTTTTGAATTTATATTTCAAAACCACAACCACAAGAAGAAAATTAAGAAAATTTTATTATTTATTCAAGTAATATGTAAAAAAATATATGTATATTCCTTCAGTAAGAAATCCATTAATTTATTGAATTTGTTAGAGTTTTACCCAAATTCAGTTTGAAGACTATTTTACTATCAATAGTGAGTATATAGATTTTTTGTTTTTGTTTTTTTGGTTCCATATTCTATGCTTAAAAATGAACCCGAAACTATAGACAGGTATATAATGTATATTATTCGACTGGAAATAGAACTAGAAGATTAAAACAATAAAAGAGAAAACAACCTGATTGAAGATTTATGGGTTTTTTGTTAGATATTTTGTTGTTGTTATTTTTTTGGTTTTTTCTTTTTTTTTTTAGCAAATAAAATTAACTTTTAACCTTACTAATGATGACCATTAATTTAAGGATAATAAATTTTCTTTCACTATTAACAAAATGAGAAAAATAATATATAATGTGGCTTAAGTAATCTGTGTAGAGATAGAGAGAGAAAGAGAGAGAAAAGAGATATAAATAAAACAAAAAATAATTTTTTTTTTTTTGATTTTTAACCTTCGTATGTTATTCCCTTCTCAAAATCATAGTTTATTGAATGGCAATTAATTATTGTTTGATTCCTATTAAAATAAAAGTAAAGTAATTAATTTACCACTGACCAATATAGTTATAACAGGTAAATAATATTGTTGGGTAGTGGCGGTAGGAGGTAGATATTCGTTGCGAAATAATAAAATGTTTAATGATTATAAGTGAAACAGAACTAAACACATTTTGACCTATCTTAATATCAGGTTAATATTTTGTATGGAGTCTGATTGTGGGGAAGATTTATTTACAGATTCTTAAACAATCCATTTTCTTTAATACCACATCCAAAATAAATTAAAATGAAGTGTAGGGGGGATAAAAATACAGCCTTGTTTTACCACGGTGTGGACATTGAAATCATCCTTAGCTTTTCCTCTATATAACACACTGCACTTAGTGTTCCTCAGAGCATACAAAATCAATAAACTACGAAACATTTAAATGACATTCCTGCTATGGTTCTAAGACATATAGCGTTCGCTATTTCCAAACCATTGCGCAACTTATTCCATTTATCCTACTCTATAGGAGTATACCCAACTCAATGGAAGATTGGGCATGTTAACCCAATTCCCAAAAAAGGCGACAAAAGCGATCCCTCCAACTACAGGCCTATAGCTATAATATCGATCCTCTCCAAAGTGATGGAGATCTTAATAAACAAAAATTTGACCAAATATCTTGACAGCCAAGGTATTGTCCACGATAGGCAATATGGATTTAGATCCCACCGGTCCACCGGTGATTTAATGACATACCTTAACGAGCAGCTAAATATTTGCTTGCACAATTCGGATGAAGCAAATATTGTGGCTCTAGATATTTCTAAAGCTTTCGATGGCATAGCGCATTATTAGCGAAATGTCAAGCAGTAGGCCTGGGTCTCTCTTCTCTCAAATGAATTGAAAGTTTCCTCTCGAATCGTACGATTCAAGTCTTAGTTGACGGATTTAAATCCGATCAATTCCAAATAAACGCTGGTGTTCCCCATGGATCAGTTCTCTCACCTACCCTATTCCTTATATTTATAAATGATTTGCTCCAAACCACTTTCAATCCAATTCACAGCTTTGCAGACGACAGCACCCTAGTAGCCTCCTACGATTTTCATAAAAAATCTGAAGCTACATCCACCGCTGTTTCAACCAAAAGAGACATCATGGCTAGTTCCCTCAGCCACGATTTGGTCGCAATAGCTAATTGGGGCATAAAAAACAGAGTCGAATTTAACTCTTCTAAAACTCAGAGCTGTACAATCTCCCGAAAAATTTCCATTTTTGATCCTACTCTTTTGTTTCAGGAAGATAAACTTCAGCGGTTTGAAAGCTTAAGCATATTAGGTATGAACCTTAATCGAAAAATGATCTAGAATGATCATATATTTGATGTTGCAAAAAACGCAGCCAAATGTTTAGGTGTTCTTAGCCGCTGCAAGGCTTACTTTTCCCCCTGCTGTGACCTCTTGAAAATCTTTAAAGCTTTCATACGACCCAAAATGGAGTATAATTCTTACATATGGGCTTGCGCCTCTAGTATTGCGTTAAAACATTTGGATAAAGTCCAAAAATGGGCTATTCGTCTAATCAACGACCCAAATGTAACAGCCCATCTTGCTCCTCTTGGACATCGTCGTATAGTCGGAGCTCTCTCACTTTTTTATAGATATCTCGTAGGCATCGGCACATGCTCAGTGGAAATTAAATCTATATTACCTCCACTTAAGCGTTTCCCCCGCGAAACACGAAGGGCAGCATGTGCTCATCCCTTTTACCATTGAAATCCCTAGATGGCAAAAGACAAGTTATGGAAATTCGTTTATAACTTCAACATCCCGAATGTGGAACCAAATTTCATCTTATGTGTTCCCAAAACATGACAAATTTTATATTTATGACCTAAACAAATTCAAGACGAACATTAACACCTTCGTTCGTAATTGTCCGCCTTGCCTTTTACCATCCTCCTTTCCAAATTTTCCTTTCCAACCCTAGCCAAACATACCAATCGGTATAAAAGGTCCCCATCTAGTGTTTTGGCTATGCATAAGAAAAAAAAAAAAAAAAAAAAAAATTTGAAGATGACCGTTGAAAATGACAATAGTATTAAGAGTACTGAAATAATTTACTTGTATGGTACATCATCACAATATGTATATCAATGTTAAATCTCCTACAGCTTGACTTAGATTTATACTGATTAAGGTCTATATCACTATGTCATATAATATATTATAGTATCTATATAATATATTATATAATCTGTAACTATATTTTTTTTTTTTGTTTTTTTTTAAATAATTTTTGGTAACCATTGATTTACATTTTAATTTATTTCAAAGCTTTTGCAATTAGTTTTTTAATACTAATTTTTTGATATTAATATTGTTAATTTTAAAATTTGTTTAAATTCATATAATATATGTAACTAGCTTGAATTAAGCCTATAAATAAATAAATAAATAAATATCACCATGAACATGAAATCTATACACTACAGCTTGACTTAATACCAATTAAATCTGGGTACATATACAGCTCATACCCATATACAAGACAACTAAAAATTTTAATTAACATTTTTCTACCATCTCTTATATATTCTATTTAATATGCAATTATTTAATTCAATCTCTATATTCTAACATTTTCTAAAATAATTGCAAAAATTTAATTATTTCATTTTTAACCTTAAAAATAGACTTTCATTTTCTATTCAAAAACAATAGGCATTTACACCTACAAAGAAAAACAAAACCTAATTATTTGATAAGAATCACAGTTTTGCATTTGAATTTTCTAAATTTTCATTCATTTCCTTATTAAAAACAAAAAAAAAAAAAACAATAGAAATAGAAAATGAGCCCCTGAAATAATAATAACCAAAAAAAAAACAAAATAATAAAAATGTTACTTGATTAATGTTTTTGGCAATTAGTCTTTACAATTTCAAATTCTACAAAAAAAAAAAAAATGTTCATTGAATTTATCAGTCTCACCCTCTAAGCATTTTTAATTAGCACTTTATACTCAAACGATCGTGGTTATGATGGGATGAGAAAAAGAAGTTTTTAATTAAAACAAAATAATAAAAAAAAAAAACAAAAACAATGTTAACCATCCATAACCATATCTATATACACATCAATTCTCTTTTTATTGAATTTTCATTACCAAGACAATCTAAAACATCATATCTATATACACCTTATACAGTATACAATTAAAAATAAAAAATAAGCACCAGCAAAACCCACTCAATATAGCACTTATTTCTCACCATTTTTAAATGTCATAATTAAAAAAAAAATTTTTTTTTGATAATTAAATCTTCCCTCTCCGATTAACAGGATTCCCTAAAAATAGCTATTCTAAATGAATTCAAATGTAAAAGTGTAAAATTCAACGAGGTCACATTCTATTCAGTCATCAGTTCAGAAGTCTTCACCCTCACTCTTACAATATTATTAACTTATTAACCTATTTTTGAAATCTAAAATTGTAAAAGGTGAAAAACCACAATTAAAATTTTGTTTAAATCTGAACTATGAAAATATAAAAAAAAAAAAAAAATTATAGTATTAGTAGATCCAATAGGCAGTCAACCAAATTATGATGATGATGCTAATTTAAAATGATAATCAGAAATATTACTGGGTTCGTACATATAGCGAAAATCTATTCAAAAAAATATTTACTTTTTTTCTATTTTAACAGTTATGTAAAAATTAATTTTTTTTTTATTTTTTTTGTTTATTTTTTTATGAAAATTATCCTTGGCAGATACTGTCTACATATTAACTATAAGTGTTAAAAAGCACCGGAGACGTTCTTGAACTTAACTTGGTATTTAAAATTTTGAAAATGTACATAATATTATAATAATAATATAATCTCTTCATTAGCCTGAATTTAACATAACAAATAATGTTTGTGGTGTAGAGGGTGGTAGGGGAGTATTTGGGTGGTGAAAATATTTTTTTTAGTTGATTTCCGTCAACTCATACCATTAAAAAATTCTAAAACCACCACCACATCCTAAATAGGTTAAAAATTATTCCAATCGTATTAAGGAAGAAAATATTTTCTAAATTTAGAGTCCTTTTTTTTTGTATAGTGAGTGAATTTCTTCACTATTACTGTTAATTTGAAAAATTAAAATTTTGGTGGAGTAGATGAGAGGTGGTATATAGAATTGTGAGGTAACTATATGTATATTTTTATGATATTATTCTATTATGGAAATGTCATAATATAGAATTCACTGTAGTCACATTTAAAACTAGATACTATTACCCTAGTTATTTTTATATCCTTGGACTGACTGTCATAGCGCATATACAATATTTTAGATTAAATTTTTTTATTTTTATTTTTTTTTTTTTTTATATATTTTTGTTTTGTTATTGCTATTTTTTAGCCATTTAAAAATAAGAATATCTTGGTAAATGATCAGGTTATTAAGGGTAATGGTTAGCTCATCAACAGATAAAAATCGCAACAAAATGATGAAAAAAAAAATATTTATCCTTTGGTAGTCGTTCTTTGGTAAAAAGTAAATCAGTTGTATAGGCATGTGTTTTGCTTTTTGTTTTTGTTTTTTTTTTTTGTTTGTGGTGGTTTTTAAATTGCCATGTGTCTTAGAGTGTATATAAAATGGATGTTGTTAATAGTGAATTTATTTTTACAATTATTATTGTTCTTTTTTGTATGCCTCTGTAATTGTTAAGTCGACTTTATTCGTAAATTTCTTCGTTTTAATAAATGTTAAACAATCTAGGCACTATGTGGCCATTTTGAATTTACTGTTCTATGCTCCTAAATGAAAGAAGAGATTAATGCCTTTTTATTTCTGATTGATCTTGAATTATGGCTAGTTGTAGCTTTATGAACTTAAAAGCAATTAAATGATAAAAATCATATTCGAATGGACATGAGTCAGATATGCCAAGTATAGAATTTAAAAAGATGTTCTTTAGAAGAGCTGAAGATAGATATTACGGAGTTGGAATAAACATTTTTCATTTACTGCCCTACGCCTTAAAATTGGCTAAGAGATTAAAATAATGTACTCAAGTAATATTGTTGTAATTCAGACAGAGTTCATATCATCTGTTTTTGGATGTTTGGCATGCCATCTTAAATTTTTGTAAACTATTGTAACATCTGTAATGACTTTTAAGATTTATACGATGCAGCTGAGAGCTTTAAGTTATTTTTAAATTGTAAAAATTGTATTTGGATTTTCAAATAACAAAAATACACGACATGGAATTCAAAAGAATAATAGAAGAGATGAACATTGAAGTTGAGAAGGTGGAACATATTTGGATTGAGTCTGCATGTTAATTTTTCATTTCCCCATAAGATTTTCAATTGTTGTACAATCTTTTATTTGGACTGCCATACCAATAACTGGTGATGTACAACTTTCTATTTCACCTGTTACACCACCTTTCCTGCCGGTAAATTTTCCTACTAACTCTTTTATTCTATTCTATTCTATTCTATTCTATTCGATTCTATTCGATTCTATTCTATTCTATTCTATTCTATTCTATTCTATTCTATTCTATTCTATTCTATTCTATTCTATTCTATTCTATTCTATTCTATTCTATTCTATTCTATTCTATTCTATTCTATTCTATTCTATTCTATTCTATTCTATTCTATTTTATTCTATTCTATTCTATTCTATTCTATTCTATTCTATTCTATTCTATTCTGTTCTATTCTATTCTATTCTATTCTATTCTATTCTATTCTATTCTATTCTATTCTATTCTATTCTATTCTATTCTATTCTATTCTATTCTATTCTATTCTATTCTATTCTATTCTATTCTATTCTATTCTATTCTATTCTATTCTATTTTATTCTATTCTATTCTATTCTATTCTATTCTTTTCTATTCTATTCTAATATTCTTTATTATCTTTCTTTTTTCTTTCTTTATTTTAAAAAGCCTTAAAAATCTGCGAAGACAGTTAAGGTCAGCTTTTACAATGGTAGTCATCTCCTACATCAAATCTATTTCACAGTATGATTCTTACATAATACAAATCTAAACCATCGCATATGGCAGATCGGTTTGTGTTAGCATAAATGTATTGGAACGATATAAATTTTATTACCTTCATTAAAATGGTTGATGTTGGGCTAAGCAACAAGTTGCATTTTTTCCGAATATCAAATTTTTAACAAACGACTAACTGTAGATCTAATTTATTTCTGCAATTCCGATTTTGTTTAGAATACGATCAACTTTTGAAGACATAGGTATTAATATACAGGGTGGTCCGGTTTAGAGCAAAAAGTTTTTAAATGGTGATTGCTTGGAGTATTTTAGGAAAAAAATTGTTCTAGAAGAGGGGTCTATCTTTAAATTTACCTGGGCTACAGAGAGTTAAAGAAAATCGGATTAGAAAAATTATGTCTAAAGAATATCCACTACAGCTCAGAAGAAATTGAAACTAGAGCAACACTTCTTCATAGCTTTTTTTTAGAATTAATACACCGGTAATTGACGGTATATGTTTAATGCGTATCAGACTTACCGTTTTTGAATAATAACTGCATAAACTTAAAATGTTGCTTTTAAAAACTGAAAATTTTGTAAAAAGCGTTGATTATCTCGAAAAAATTCGCTAATTTTTTTTTATTGTGTTCATGCACTACATCATCCCCTACAACTTTTTCATACACAACTTTCATATCAGACTTGCCGTTTTCATGTAAAGTCATATAAAATTTCAGTAACCTAAACTAATTTCAGTAATTTTGACTAAAAAATAAAATTATTACAATATTCAACTCTTAGTTATTATTTTTCTTAATAAAACATGGGTTACCCAAATATTAGATATGACTTTACCTGAAAAACGGCAAGTCTGATATGAAATTTGTGTATGAAAAAGTTGTAGGGGATGATGTAGCGCATCAACGAGATATGAGCTATGATGACAGGAAATGTTGAAATAAAAATTGTACTGGAATATATTTTTTACAGTATTTTTAAGCCCTCTCTATCATTTTATCACTCTATATCTCTTTCTCTCTCCCTCACTTTGTTTTCTTTTTTACTTCTCATATTTATTTTGGTGACTTTGAATTATTGTGAGTTTTTAAACTTTTGAATTATGTTGTATGTTTGTTATACATTTATATTTTGTATAGTATACACCAGCATACCCTCAAGAATGAGCTCAATTCGACTTTTGAAATCAAAGTAAAAATTTTTGTATGTGTGTCTGTCTGTATGTAACAAATAAATTATATAAATTGAAAAGAATATAAAATTTACCCAGGATAAAGAAAATATTTTGGTAATAACAGTAAAATTAAATGTTATTTTCTTTTGAACAAAAGAATAAACGTTTTTTACTTCTTGTATATTGTACCAAATGTTTTTATTTTATTTTTTTTTTTTTTTGTTTTGAGTTTTATAATTTTTCTTTTAAAATACATACGCAAAATACAGTTGAATTTTAATATTGTTGTAAAAACTATATAGAAAATTTTTATAGAAAAAAAGAATAGAATGTGTATGTTGATTTGATATTTGAATTGTTTTTGTTGAATCAATCTAAGGAAGGAAAATAATAGGAGTTGACTTTTGGCCAATATTTTTACGATATTAATAAAATAATTGTAGTAGTTTTTTTTTCTAAATAAAAAACCTTAGTTTCATTTTGTTATCAATTTATTTTGAACAAAAATGATCTTTCATAGAGGCCAATTTCTTCATAGCACTATATACAAAATCCAAATTTATACCATCATCTGAAAGGTATAAATCCTCTGTAATGTCATCTGAATAAGTAAAGGTTGTAATTAAGTATAACTCTAGTGTTTTAAATTTTCTGTAAGTATTATTATGGTGATTCAAGAGCCTGTAATACCAACAAATAATTAGGTATTATAAAAATAATTCTCGCCAAAATAACAAATAAAGAAAAAAAGGTCTACAAGATTTTATAAGTAACTTTTGAGAAGTTCAATTAAATCAAAAACTGCTTCTCGGCCTTACACAATGGTTAAGATCAAAGTATAGTTTCTGTTATTTTTATTTTAACATCTGATATACTTCAAAGAAGTCAGAAATGTTGATCTGATTTTTGAAATTTGATTTTATGCTTGGGGCTCTACTTCTATCACAAAAACAAAGCAATTTTCAAAATAAAGATATCATGGAATGAAATCAAGATGATACCAAGAGATTATATAACTTAATTAATGTCCTTTGATCCAACCAAGACCAATAAATATAACTAATAATTAGTGTAAAAATACAACATAGAACTACTCTTAAAATAACATGACTAAATTATTTTATACTAGAACACATGTGAAACAAAATAATCGTCAATTTGTACACCGATGCCGGTAAAGTTGAATATATACTTGCATAAGTATTCTTAGGTGTGCAACAGACAGTATAGGTCCAGGGTCTGACTGAGTAAAGTTTTTAAGCTGCAAAAATAGAGTAACAATGTGTTTTTATTTTAATGTGTTGACAGTCATTAAAAACCTGTCATTCAATTCAATTCAATTTTATTCAATTTAATTTTTACATTTACATTTGAGTTTTATTACATTTATATACAGAGTTCAGATGTATACTTACATCTACATAACTGAAATATTACATTATGGTTTAAAAAACCTGTACTAAGATTATAATCATTAGTAGCTATTAAATTTATGTTTAATTTTGTTGCATAACCGACTTCAGATTTCTGATGTTCGAAACTATGAACATTTTAAAAAATTTATAAATGAATTATGGAGTATAACAATATAAAATGTGTTTCCTGAGCTTCCTGTCACGTCTTCGTAGCGTATCAATTAGGTCATTATTGTAATGGAAGCGTGTCATATACCTGTATTTTATTTGCCTATATTTTCATTTGTCTGATGTGTGTCTGTATTTTCAATTGCCAGTATTTTATTTACCTTTATGTCATTTTCTTGTATTTCACTTATCTGTACTACATTTGACTGGATATGATAAATGTAAAAAAAAATAATATGCGAGATTATAAGTTAGGAGAGATTTTAGTGTTTGATTCAAAATCAACGTTCTACGCCTTTTACAGAATATTATTATATAAATCATAGCCGCTGTTGGATACAAAACATAGGATAGCTCCTTTTTCCAGAATAATTAACTAATTCATTTTAATATGCGTACCGGCTGCTGGATAGAAACAAAATTATTGAATTCAAAAACACTAAATAAATTAAAGTCGGATTTTGGAATTTTGAGTTTTGTTGATTTGGGGTTTTGTATTTGATATTTGGGATTCCACGGGCAACGCATAAATAGTACAAATAAATAAACCGAATGACAACAGGTTAATGAAATACTGGCAAATCAAATACCGGCATGTGATACTAACCCATTTACCATATTCTTTTATTAAAAATTTTCGTTATAATATTTTAATTTATTTAATACTGATCAATAGTATACTTGCTTAGTTGTTGGGCTCTACAAACTTGGTCCTGGGGCTGGCGAAAAATTGCTCTCCACTGATTTCTGACACCAGCGGAATCTCTCCAGTTTGTTATTTATAGTTTTTTTTCATATCTGGCGATATTTCATCTCTCCAAAGAAAATGTGACCTCCCTCGCCGATGCATTCTCCGGGATTTGGATTCGTAAAAGTTTCCTAACCTGGGCATTTTCATCCATACAGTCTACCATGACCTAGTCAATGGAGATGTACTATTCTGACTTTTTTAGGATAGTTTCATATCGTTGAACAGCTAGTATAGCTCGGCATCGTACCCTTTCGTTAGACATAGGACCATAATCAGTACTGGAACGACGAACGTTTTGATCAATAGTTTATTGATATTATTATTCTAATTGTTAAAATTTGTTGAAACAACCATAAAAACGTGCCACAAATATAAAATAAGAATATAATCTCAAAATATTCAATTTCATAATACCTATAGAAATAACGTATTTTATTTTGTAGTATATGTATACAGTATTTATATACATATTATAATATAGATAATAAAAGATTTTAAATATAATATTTAAAAAGGATTCTTTATTCCTTTTTTGGTCTTCCTTAGATAATAATATTATTTTTAATTTTTTTTTTTGTTTTTGTTTCTATTTTGTAAATGTATTTTAGATGAATACAATCAAACTACATTTCATTAACAAAAATATTACAGTAGTAGTAGGTATAAGTAAAGTTTTTAAAATTGAAAATTAATTATTTATCAAAACAACTTAATTATATTATGTAAATATATTATATAGATTACTTTAAACCTATATTGTTATACATATAAAAAAAAGTATATAAATATACAGAAAAATGTAAAAATGTATAGAAAATCATTAAAAATTTATTGTTGAACAGGTCATTTGTTTTAAAAGATACGCAAAATAATAGAAGATGATACCCATTATAAGAAAATAATATCCATAATTTGGCTTTAAAAAGAAAAATACTGAATAATTATATTAAATTATTTTTTTTTTTGTTTTAAATTAAATTTAATGTGTTTTCTAAAAATATTGGATAAATTAAAATTAAAAATACTGAATTTAAAACAAAACCAAATTAACAAAAAAATGTTTTTTAATTAAATAAAATTTTTGAATAATTCAGATTTTTGTTATTTAATTTCATTTGTAAAAATAATACAAAATTTAAATAAGTTGTGATGGGAGATATAGCTACTGTGTAGTAATATAATTTTATAAATAGATCGACTTTTAAAGCTTATTTGGTAAATTGTAATCAATTTTGAAAATTAAGATTTCATTTCAATTTCTATCTTTTATTTTTTATTTTAGCTAAAAACACATTTTTTATTTTTTTCATAACTTTTTTATTTAATAAAACATTTTTTTATTTTAAGTAAAAACTTTTAAGAATGATGTAGCATGATATTTCTGTTGTAACCATTTCATAGTTTTTTTTTTTCTTTTTTTTTTTCATTTTGGTGGATTATGGGAAGCTGGTGTAAAATCTGTAAAAACTCATTTAAAAAAAACACTTGGAAATGCTTTAATGACTTATGAAGAGTTTAACACAGTTCTCATCCAGATAGAAGCATGCTTGAATTCCAGGCCATTAAGTGAATTACGTAACAATCCAAATGATTTGGTAGCTCTCACGCCATCACATTTCTTGATCGGCGACATATTACTAACACCCCCAGAACCAAGTTTATTGGATTTAAATATCAATCGTTTGAATAGATGGCAATATCTGCAACGTTTGCAACAAACATTTTGGAAAAGATGGTCACAAGAATATCTGTCTCGTCTTCAACAACGACCAAAATGGTTAAAACCATACGACAATGTAAAAATTAACGATTTAGTTTTAATAAAAAATGAAAATTTACCACCAAGCAGATGGCTACTTGCAAGAATTATAGAAACTCATCCTGGTTCAGATGGTTTGGTTCGTGTCGTTACGTTGAAAACGAAAGATAACATAATCAAACGACCAATTACGAAAATATGCATACTTCCACTTGAAAGGGAAACCACATCACCTACCGAATCTGGGACTAAATAAACTAACCAAAACCCAAGCGAATTCTATCCTATCAACAATCGAATCTACTTAAACTTATAATATTTACAAACTAAAGCTTAAAAAAAAAAAAAAAAAAAAAAAATCAATCCTATCAACAGTTAAACCTACTTAAAGTCAAAGTTATTAATAAAATAAACTTATAAATAAACTTAAAATATGAAATTTAAAATAAAGTTAAAACAAACGAAATTAAATTAATCGGTTAAACTTGAAATATAATCAAATAAATTAAATTATATAATATAAACTAATTAACGCGTATAATCTAAAACAATAATAAAAAAAAAAAAAATATATATATAGTACTAAACAATACTTAAACTTAACTTAAAAATAATTCAACACCTTCATTGGTGTATCCAGCTACTTTAAAACCGGATGCTCACCAACACTCCATCGTACTCATGCTAAATGCTCATCATCAACTTCATCTAAAAACCTAAAATCGAAGATAAAATTAATAATATGTTTAAAACAAGATCATTAACACACAACATATGAAGATACAATATTCAACATCATATACATTAAAAGACTTATTTATTTACATTAACACATAACACACAAAATTAATAAACAAATAATATAAAAAACAATAAATAAGGAATAACAAAGGACTACACAAAATCAACATATGCCATTACAAATAAAATTCATTGAGAAAAAAAAAATAATAAATAAACCGAAACATTATGGTCAATTCGATCATTCATCAAATACACCACATATATGTGAAAACAACAACAAAAAAAAAACAACAAAAAAAAAAAAAAAAAACAAAAACAAACAAAACTCAAAGAAATTAAATACACACACAAACCAAATATAAGAATCAAATCAAGGCGAAACTTATGACTAAATTTTAATAAGACCACTCACTAATGCTTACTTACTAAATATTGGCATTCCTGGGGTAATGCCAAGGGGGGGAGAATGTTCCGGCCTCAAGCTGCGCAGCATCAATCCGTCCTAAAAAATCCTAAAAAAAGACAAAAAGAAAACAACATAAGAAAACAATAAAATTTCAATGAATATTTACCTGTCCACATCATCCACATCCAGAACAGCCGGTTATCAGTTGGACAATTAAATCTGTAAAAGAAACAACATAATTATTAATCAAAAATATATTATAAACAATATTATTGTACAATAATATCATAATTTTATATTCAATATTTTATTTACATATTTGTGTATCCATCGTTGTTTACCTTTTTATTCTTCTATTTCTACAATTTGTCACTTTGACATTTAATGAGTATAATTAGCAACGATTAAATTTCACTCGAGTCTCACTATTTTGAGCGATAATATTACTGAGTTTTTTTTCTGTTGAGTAACTTTATTTTGTATATCATTACTCGACTATATATATATTATATAATACAACCGTCTGTTAAGGGCAATGAACTGATATACTATTTGAACTTGAAAATCTATGAAGGTAAAAGGAAAACCGTAAACATAAATTCAAAAAAAGTAAAAGATCGGTCACTTTGAAAAAAATCATCAAGGAGAACAGTTGGGAGACAAAAGTCATCATTATAAGGAAACTGGTGATTATTTATTTAATTATAATTAAATACGATTTTAAGTTTAACAAATTGATGAAATATAATATATTATAAACATTGTAATTTAATAAAATTTAAACTTATATAATATTTATAATTAATAAAAAAAAAAAAAAAAATATTTATTTGAATTAAGTAAATTTAAACACAACAAATTAAATAATTACATATAGATAGTATTGTTGAATAAATGAAATAAATTATACATATTATAAGTGTAATAGAAAATAAAAAAAAAAAAACGGGAATTTAAATTTCCCACATAACAAATATAAATTTTATTTTTTCAAGAACAGCTACTTATTTCTAATTTTATTAACATCTAAACAATTTTTTCGTTTTTATGTTAGTTTTACGCAAAATTATAGGAATTTTTTATACTATGTACAAACTTTACAAAGTTTTTTTGTCTTTGAATTATATTATTGTGTCGGACTGAACATTCTAATTTGGCCAACGAAGAGCCCTGGCTTAAATGTTCTACAGAACATTTGCGTATTTATGAAACAAATTGCATTTATGAAACAATGAAAAGGAAACAAATCGATAAAAGCAGAAAAAAGCTGAAAAGGATTGAGAAAATACTGAATATTTAGATAAAAATACATAAGAAATTAATTAAAAATTTAAGAACTTTAATGTGAAAGTAATTGTAAGCTGTTATTGATGCACAGGGTGGAATAACTAAACATTAATAATGTAAAAATATTAAAATAAAACTATTTAACTGTAAACAACTTTTTTATTCAAAAATTAGCAATATTTCTTTAGCTTTACCTGGTATGTAATTAATTATGCCGTATGAAACCAAATGTGTCATTACTTTTGCCGGTGGACATAGCAAAACAAACCTGTTACTACCTGAGTCATTTGAGATTTTTTTTAGCCGAAAATTTAAATTTAAATTAACCCTTTACCGCTACCAGGCTACCAGTTATCGTTGTACGATCGTGACGAATTTTTGAGAGTAGTCTATTTTTAGTCCAAGAATTACAAATTAAAAATTATCACCACACAATCCGCCGGATCCGGAGTTGTGGTCTGTACTATATATAGTACAACCGGCGGATATGGGTGCAAAAATCAATATGAAAAAATATATAAGAATGAAAAAATAAAAATCTAATATTTATGTTAACTTTATTTATTTTTATTGAGAAGAACATTACCATCATAAAACATAAACATAAATTCTTTAAAAATTTTACATATTATGATATTCTGCAAAGCATTTTCTTTTTATACATAATGTTTTTCTACATATTTTGCAAGAGTACATACTTCTTAAATGACACACGACGCATCTCCAAAGTTGAGTGTGCATTTTTTTAAGGAACATGTTGAGTTTTTTCTTTTTCTACTGATGAAGAAGGGTTCCTTTTTTTGATTATAGAAGTGCTTGCTCTGGCTTCTTGTAATATTTTGCGTACTATAGACCTACGAAAATTAAGCTGAGATGAAAATTTGTCATTGCTATTTCCTGATTGAATGTACAATTTCCATGCATTTTACCATTGTTAAATCGATTAGATATGTGAAAATGACCCCCCACCATTTTTTTTCCGTTGATAGCAGTTCTATACGAATTTATATATTTTGATCAGCGTTGTCAACACCAATTTGTACTTTTTTACGGTCTACTTTGGACCAACGTTTTCCGTGATGCAACGGGATCACGGTATCAAAAATTGAACATACTCTATTATCTATCCATTGCCGAGCAAATAACTCGGTTGTACTATCATATCTATAATCAAATGTGCCACGAGATTTATTTTTAAATGTTTTATTTTTTTCAAATGGGCAATTTTTTAAACGATTTTCTCGAATGGTATCTGTTGCTTCTGTTGGTTGTGGTATCATTTTCAAAAAATCAGTTACTGTTTTTGGACCAAGCGGAATCAACCGCTTATTTTCATAATTTTTTCCGCAATATACATCAAAATTGTAGCAATGGCCAGAAGAGCTGCATAACATCCAATTCTTATATCCAAATCGAATAGGTTTTCCTCGAATGAACTGCTCAGCTGAATGTTTTCCACTTTTAAACAGAACCTCTATCTGCCTCCACTTTTAAATAGAACCCGTTACCTAAGTCATTATTAAGTCTGTCATTTATATGACTTATTATTCCCAATCTAATTCCCAATATTATTGTTGAAATAGTGCTTAGATGTATAATAGTTTTAGTAAAACGTAGTAATAAATAGTGTAAATCTTTTAATTAGTCTTAAACACATAAAAACAACAATAATGAATTTTGAAATATTGATATATGTAATAAAATGAAATTATTCATATTATTTTGATCCCATATCCGCCGGTTGTACTTTATATAGTACACCAAACTTTTCACACAAAAAAAACTGATTAAATTTATTAATAATTTTTAATTAACATTCACGTTATTTTACTTTTTATTTAATTAACACGTTTCAATTTAATTTATAAAATAATTTAAAATTTTAATAACATTTTTTAATAATTTTATGGTTAAAGGTACATTATTTTGCAATTTCTAAAAAACACACATTTTCTTATGAATAAAATTGACACTTAATCAAACTCAAAGCAAGTATTGTGCAAATAAAAGTGTTGGCACATTCTTTAAGAATAGAATTCGTAACAATTTGGCTTTAAAATCAAATTAGTTTCAGAAAAAAAAATTAATTTGTACACCCTGTTTCGCTGTACTATATATTTTTCCAACCACCAATAGTTTGCTTTAATTAATTTGTCATTATCTGGTATGAACATTTCAAATTTTAAATTTTCTCCGTTAATATTGCCCGGGTTATAATCAATAGCTTTACATGGTATAATAGGGGGACATGATTACGGTTTTGAATATAACCGTTTTTATCTAAATAGATAAAATGCTCTGGAGCTATGAAGCCTGTGAGCAAGTTCTTTTTGATGTACTCCTCATTGAGGTAGAATATATGCGATATTAAAACATTTTCCGAAGTGTTTTGTGCTTTATCATAAGGTCTTCGAATTAATTTTATAATAAAATTATCGATTCTAATTATGTTTGCTTCCTTATACAAGTATTTATTAGAGTAGTAATGCTTGTATTCGGAATTAGGCTTTCTATATATATTAGTACAAACTCTTATGCACTTTCTTTCAAATTTTCGGAGAACTTCCATTAAGCTTGCACTGATGTTGTACCATATTGGTGCATCATATACAAGCGTTGGTCTTATTAGTATTTATTAACATATATTAACATGAGGGCTTTGTTACCTTTTAATACACTATATTTGATTTGTCCAATATAATTTAAGTAACGATGTAATTGTACTCCTAGGTATTTAACTACTTTTTTATTAGTTAATATAACATTTCCTGCGTATTTTATTTCAAATTCTTTCCAGTGCTTTGTGATATCTACACTAGTTTTTTCAACCGTGTTACAAAACAAAATTGTCTAGCATTTGTTGATGTTGATTTTCAGCAACCACCATTTCATAGCATCTTCTTTTGTATGACGAAATTGAAATTCAACTATACAGCAGTTTTTTTTCTTCTATGTTGGCTACAATGAAACCTGGAACATTAAAACAACGTACAAATCAATACCATAGATACCAATAATTATTGTATAGTATTTGATACCCAAGTTAATATTATGTTCTTGTCACTACTAAATGTAAAATTACCGGTTGTTTTACTGATAAATTATCACGTCGCAACTCGTATTCATGTATTTTAAGACCACGTTATAAAATTTCGTCGACTTTGGCATCACGTATAATAAAACAGTTTACACGCTGGTTGGCGCGGTAAGTAGAGCGTCTGCCTTTCAACCAAAAGGTCCCAGGTTCGATTACCAATGAAATAATTTGACGAAAATAATTTTTTAAATAAATACTCGAAATATTGTAGATATTTTAGTGTAAAATTGCAGTATTATAATTAAATAAGCACGAAAAGTTGATTCTACCTCTACTCTCTAGTTCTCTACTGTCAAGAACATAAAAAAAAAACTTACAGCCATTTTTCGATTACATCTAATACCAACAGCACTTACAGTATATCTAGTTTTTGAAAAAAAAAACTGAGTTGTTGTTTAGCAGTTAATTGTTTGAATATCTTAGCGGCACGGGTAAGTCTATTACCAGATTCACCAACACAAATATTTAAGCATATTTTTCTAAAATTAAAACCTATCAAAGGATTTTTAGTTGGATCCCTTTTATTTTTTGTTTGGGGAGCCGCTGGTTTTTGGCAGTTGGTGCCATTTTGATAATGATAAAAAAAAGTCTTCTCTTTAACATTATCGTACTTTTGATATAGTTTTTTTTTTTGAACATGTAGTTCAAAATAAGTCAAAAATAATTTGGTAAATGTCTAATTGGCCATATTCGAATTTTTAGAAAACTAACTCTATTTTATAGATACATTATGTTGGAGTTGGCATATGCTCGGCAGAATCAAATTTACTACTTTCAGATTCTTTACTGAAGATGACAACTTCAAAATTGGTCGAAACATGTACAAGTCAGAATAAAAGTTATCCAGTAAAACAAAATCCCGAATGACAAAATCCAGTAAGAAAAGTCCAGTAAAAAAAATGCCACCAAACCCCCGCTACCCATTAATTGAAACCCTGTTTTTGCCAACGGGCAGGCAAACGCATACGGCACAGTTTTAGTAAAAAATGTAAAAAAAAAATTATTTTATTTTTAAAGTCGGTGGCTGCTGCCCCCAAGCCCACGCGACTCATTTATTAAAACCCTGTTTTTGCCGACAACAGATAAATGCAGACGGGCTTAGGGGTTAGCAAATTTTTTGTAAGAAATTTTGTACTTTCTGGATTTTTTTTTTACTAGATTTTATTTTACTTGATTTTTTCGGTTGTCCATACTGGATTTTTTTTACTAGATTTATGACAGTACTATACTTTTAGGACTTTTAGTGTTACCTTAATGCATAATTTTTTGGCATTTTGATGTTAAATTTATTTTGAAAGTAGCCGAAAAGTGCTTTTAAAAGTAAAATATTTTATAAAAGTTCGGATAGCCAAGACTGATGGCTATGAAAATTCATCGAATGTGTCAGAATGAGATACCGCTTCAGGCATTTTCTAGATGGGATACTTTTTACGTGGTTAATATAAATTGGAAAGTGAACATTAGTAATATTAAATTAAATAAATATTAAGACTAAGCCTTCTGATGATGGTGTAATAACCGAAATCGATTAAGATAATTAATAAAACTGTGGAACATACCTAGAATTTTAATATTTATTTAATTTTAATAATGTTTCACCTAGAGCCTTTTATGCTGTATTCTATAAATTATATTAGCAACATAGCTAGTTTGCAATTCTCTTCCGAACTCATATCGTACTTTTTTTAATTTCTTTATAACTATCCCTTCCCGTTTTTCTAACAAATTTTACAAAAGTAGAAATATTTCTATAGTCTTTGACAAACTTATCTCATTACTATAATTATTAACTCAGTAAGAGTCATACACATAAACTGTGAGTTATGAGTTATATGACTATGATTAGTATATGCCATAACAAAATAAAAAACGTAACCACTTGAACACGTTTTCTAAAGCAGTGCTGTTACTACATCAGGCTCTCTAAATTGCAGTACGAAATTGGAAAATGTGCTAATTGAATAGAACGTATTTTGTATTTGCGCAAGTGATGTACTTCATATTATAATTTATTTTATTATGTAAACAAGTTAGACAAAGCCATATTATAGGCGGGAAACATTTATACATAAACGGCCCAGAACCGGCAGTTGGTATATCTATTGGTAATATCAAACTATCGATAGGAAACACCCTGAAGAGGGAAACAAATATTCTTTGAGAGCGTATTGAAGGCCACAGAGTCTCCAAAATATATGTACCAAGAACAAACACCAAAATAACCAACTTCCTGCTAACTCTCAATAGAGTAGACTATAGGAAGATGGTGGGCATACTTACTGGTCATAACCACATGAATAAACACATGTGTAGACTAGCACTAAGTGACGACTCAACCTGCATACACTGTCTGTTAATTATGTAGGAGAGGGCCTAGCTCTTTCAAGGCTGAGACTCAGGTTGTTGGAAATGCACTATATAGCCTCAGAAAACTTCTGCAGGAACCCACAAACTTTTTGGCCTTTATCAAAAGGGTCGAATAAGTTAAGGGTGAAAGGCTAAAATAGCTAAAAGTCTACATGCCAGCTCTGACATATTAGGGCCACCTCCGTTTTAAATAAAAAAAAAAACAAAAACAAGTTGGACGGCGCAGATAGATAGCGCATGCCTTTGAACCAAAAGAACACCGATTTGATTTTCGATGATGGTAAAAAAATACATTATGGGATTTTCAACCTGGTCGAGTACCCTTTTGGATAAAAATAACATGATTAAAAAATAGCTGAGTGTGGTTTAGTTATCACTAAAAAATAAAACGGAACTAGTTTTCCATATTTAAATTTGTAGACATATCATAGAAATTCTAAAGCAAACCCCAGGTTTGCTCGATTCTGAAATTGAGTACAAGCTTCAAACATCACTCAATAAATTATATGAATATTTCACTAGTTGGAAAATTGCAATAAATACTGAAAAAACAAGTGCAACATATTTTACACGCAGACGTAGAAACTGTTTCTTACCACAAAATTTATTGTTGTTAAACACAAACACTATAGCCTGGGTTTTATATTAAATTCAAAAATAACTTTTCAGCCACAAATCAATAATATTTTAAATTGATAAAATTTTACGATTGATAAAATCAACAAAGCCATTGGGGTACTATATCCATTCATAAACAGGAACTCAATTTTATCAATAGAAAATAAACTAATTTTAATGAAAACTATTTTTTAACCTATTCTGCTATACGGATCTCGAGTCTGGGGGCATTGCGTAAAGGCCCACATATCAAAACTTCAAATTAAACAAAACAAAATATTAAAATTGATGTTTAACCTTCCTATTTATTATTCAACTTCGAAACTTCACAGAATTTAGCCAGCTTTAATACTATAGAGAGTAAAATATCAACATTAAGGGAGCAATTTAAATCCAATCTATTAAAATCATAATTTGTAAATATTTCAGCTGCAAAGACAACATTTCTTTAGTCTAACCTCTGTAAAAATAATAAATAATTAGTATAGTAAGAGAATCATTGTATATTTTGGATTAAATAAATAAATTCTAAAGCAAAAAGCATATCGTATGTAATTGTTTAGTAGAAGCAGTTAGGCACTCCATAGACTTGGAATTATATAAAAAAAAAATTATTTATAAACTCCAATAGCCTGTAAAGAAAAACTAAAATAATAATAATGAGATACATTTTTTATATGCTTATAGCAATTATTATACACCTGCAGAGATTATGTGTTCTTAAATATCCTTAAATCAGGTACAAATAACAATAATAAACTTCTAAATATGCAAAAAATTAGATTTAGAACTACTATCATGCTTATCCTAACTACATTTACTATAAAGTTAGTCTTTAAGATTATAATTTTTGAATTATAATTTTGGCACAGATTCATTCTAATTATTCCCCCTTCTCTTCTCTACTATCTCTAGCTGTTTAGAATAGTGTAGAGGGAAAATTTTCTATTCAAAATATATTTTTTGTATGATTGTATTTATGTGATCTAATAAAAAAAAAATGAGAATTCCAGAAATGAGCTTTTTCTCTCTTTCTAAAGTTAAATGTGTATGTATATATAATTTAAATTATGAGTATATAAATAGGCTATTATACACATATCGTTACAACACAACTTCTTTTAATATAAAATGATATTAAAGTAATAAAGATTACAAACTAGTTGAACGTGTTAAGAATTTTTTTTATAGACTAAAATTATCTTTTTTTTTATGATCCCCAAAAAAATACACTGATCCAAAACTAGTGTAGTACCTATATCATTGTTAAATAAATAGATAGGGTGTTTCAGAATAGAAAATTTACAAATAATTATTAATGAACAAGAATATAGTTCTGTAATCTTAATTAATTGTAAGCGTGCAGGTACTAGGTCAGGTTATTTTGAGTTAAAATCTTGTGAATAACGCGAACCAAATTTTTTTTTCTGCCCTTATACCAAATGACAATAACCGGGTTCAAATATTTTTAGTATACTTTAATACATTACATACTGTCAGATTAATGCTTAGAGCAAGCATATCAGACTTCTATTACTAGACGAAAGCTTACTGCAATTGATTGTGCAACATAAATCATCCCATAACGTTGGTAGACATCGTCACCATTAATGAAAAAAATATTTCTGAATTGGTATTTTGTTTTGTGTGCTACAGACTTAACCGAACCAAACATTTTCGCAATAGCTACTATTACAAAATTAATTGTATATATTTTCTTCAAATATATTCAGAAATATATTTTCTTCAAACTACATTGTTGGTAGATAGATGACTGATGTACATATTCAAATCTTTTCTAATGCCATGACACAGTAAAAAAGTCTAACAAAAAAAAATTGGCTTCAAAATGAAACTGGAAAATGGATATATTGATACGTGAATGAGATAGACGATAGATTATGATTAATACCGTACGAAATAAACCTAATAGAAAATAAAGTACCAAAACAATATAATATATACCATTATTTGAATTTGTATACCATTATTGAAGTATCAATATCAGATAACCAGCTAGAAGCGGATATTATGGAAGACATCGTAATCAATTTTTGAAAAACAATTTTTCAATTTCAACATCGAAACTTCAATTTGTTCGCAAATACAACTAAAAGATGCAGTAAATGCTATGAAACCCAAAAAACAACCAAGATCTGATAGAATACCAGCAAAAGTCATCAAATTAGTAGTAGCAAATAATTCTCAAATGATACTGAACATGTATAGTAGCTGCCTAAAGGAAGAAATGTGGAAAAATGCTGCGAGACTGGTTTTAATCGACAAAGGAATAGGTGTAAGAGGAGCAGCATTGTCATACAGTCAATTATATACGTTAAATATGGGCGAAAAGTTTCTTCAAGCAGCAATTCATTCAGCTGTTTAGCGGCTTAGCAAACACAGCGTTCGGATTCAGAAGAAGAAAGTCCATCGGTGACGCTATAAAAGTGATAACAGACATTGCAGAAGCCACACGAATAGAAACACATCACTCAAGAGAAATAGTGGTGCTACTTGTTACTTTGGATGTCAAAAATGACTTTCATTCGCCCAAATGGACTGACATCATAGACTATAACGTAGCTATACCGCTATTGTTAAATTAATGAAACACTCCCGAAATAATATTTTGCTTTTTACGGATTTGGGAAAACATTGAAAAACTAAAAAATATATATTTTATTATAAGGGGTTATTGTAAGAGAAAAAGACCAATCTAATTCGATGAAAAATAATTCCGGATTCATTAAAACATCATGAATAGCACAGACAACATAATATCTATAGACATCTTACAATAGGCGTAATGTCATACACGCATTACACAATAACGTAGCTTCTGAAATTTATAATAGATTACTTAAGCGAACGATTCGTCCACAATACGGCAAATGGAAAGAGGATAAAGTAGGTTTCTGCAGTAGTAGCCAAAAACCATTACTAGTATCAGAACTATGGAATATTTTGTACAACAGCTTATTATGTATAGAAATGCCTGAAAATATACAGTCTGAAGTGCCTGAGTGCCTAAATATATATATAGTAGAATCTATATCAGCCAGAATAGATCAGGCTGAATCAAGTTATGAGAAGAGTATTTTTTTTTTTGTTTTGCGTGGATTGGTGGGAATCTTCATAGACACAATGAGCCCCGCAGCTTCCATTGTATGTCAGATTTTTACTGACTAAACCACACCCCTCCCATTAAAACTAGTCCGACGAACGAATGATTTAATTTTTTAATGAGAAGAGTGTGTAGTTGGATGAGGAAATATAGATTAGATTTAGCAACGGCAAAAACAGAAATCGTTATGTTAACAAAGAAAAGAATGCCAAGTGTAATTCCAAATGCAATTAGGTCTAGAAACAATAACGATCAAAGATACACCAAACTACTTAAGAATTACTATTGACAAAAGGCCAACATTTTTGAGAGAAATCCAAATTAAATTGCTAAAAAGAAAAATGGCACACACTTTCTTTTAGCAAATTAGGCTTAACTAATTATTTATTGTATAACAGATGGCTTTTATGCTTTAAATTGGTATTCTACTTACGTTCACAAAACATGGACAATTGATTGTTCTTGTAATTCAGATTCTTTGAAATCTTTTATATTTCCAAACTGATGCAATAAAGGTCATAGTAACATACTTCTACGGTCACATATCGGTATAGGGGTGCAATCTGGCTTCATTGAAAAACTTAAATCACACTTTAAATTTGTAATATTTGTCTCATTCAAATAAAAATTACTTAAATTTATGGTTCCCGAAGATTGTCAAGCCATTTCTATTCACCCAAAATAGATTGAATGCTTTAATCCGATGCTATGTCAAATAATTCAACCTTAAAAATTGATATAACTTGAACCAAAAACCAAATTCCAGAACCATATTATGATATAAAAATAAAAACAAGAAAAATTTAACAAAACAACAACAACAATAAAAATATAACAAATTTTGATTTTGTTTTATATCCTTTTGAAATCCTTTGATAGAAACAAAATATTTAAATGGAAAATTTCACGACAACAAAATTTTGAAATAAATTTTTATGTAATCAAAATAATACCCAAGCTATATCAAGCACTATGTTTGATTTCAAAATTTAATGTTTTGCTTTAAGTAGATTGTCATGATGTCATTTTCACCTGAATATTTTTCATATTTTTTTTTTTTTTTTCATTCTGGAAAATGGCATCATTTGATACACTGTTCAACGGAAAAATACAAATTGCTAGCACACTAAAAAAAAAAAAAAAAAAAATTAAAAAAAAAAAAACAAATTTCATATAAATTTAACACAAACTTAAATGTACCTACCTATTTTCATCTGTTCTAATGTTGTTTTTTTTTCGAAGTTTCTTTTAAAATACAACAGGGTGTTCTGAAAAATATTTTTCATCAATTTAGTTTTATAGATGAATGAGTAATATTAGTGTTATTAGTTTTTCTGTAAGCCTGAATTTGTATTCAAACTCAATTATAAAGATAAGTCAAACTCCGAATGATGGGGTTACAAATTGATCATTACATAAACAAATTTGGGACTGATCAATATTAATCAGCTAAAACGGTTGTAGCTTCAGTACAATCTGAAATTAAATTTTAAATACATTTTAATTACTTAAAACAAATTATTAGGAATTTTAACAATTTAAAGCTACACAAATCAATGGTTTCTAGTGTAGAATATATCCGTGCCAGCAAAACATAACCGCTCATAATTTGCAAAAATCGAAGTAAAATATCCATCGTATTCAAAATTGGCTAAGATATTTCCCGTCAAAAATTTTTTTTGATTCTGACAATTATTTTTTCATATTTTTGCTAGGGTACACAACTACTAATGTCAATATAACCTAAAAATGTTTTTCTCATAATCGCTTATTTTCATTTAAAGTATTTCAAATATGTTCCTACATTTAACCGTAAACGCTTATAAATAATTGATAAAAGCGTTTTCTAACAAATTTGGAATATCATTTTCAATTTTTCAATAATGTAATTTATGTATATAAGCGATCTTTATTAATATTAACATATCCTACCGAAAGCGTTTTTTCTTTTACAAAATACCGTTTTTAGATTTCAAATGCTTATATAATTTAAGCGATTTTAAAAACCCAAAACTGGTACAGTTCCGTTACTATACTAATTTACTTTAAAATTGATTTTACTCGAAACATCAAATTTCAGACATAAGCGATTTTTACTTTCTGCCACAAATATGACAAAGTAGAAGAATAATACCGCAACAGATTTTATTCGATCACAGCTGTGAAAACCAGGAGTAGTCTACGTAATTAAATTATACAAGACTCACTGTAGTTACAGTAGTGTTAAATAAATGAAACACTCCGCAAATAATATTTAATATTTTATGGGTTTGGGAAATATTGACAAACAAAAAAAAAATATTTTATCATGCGGGGGGATGTTGTAAGAGAAAAACACCAATCTATTTCGCTGCAAAATAATTCCGGATTCATTGAAACATCAGGAATAGCACATACAACATAATTATTATCTATAAACATTTTACAATATGCATAATGTCTTTTTTTTTATTAATCCAATCCAAACCGATTCGCTGTAAAATAATTTCGGATTCATTGAAACATCAGGATTAGCACAAATAAGATATCTACAGATATTTTACAATAGGCGTAATGTGTTTTTTTATTAATTGAATCCAATCCAATTCGTTGCAAAATAGTTCCAGATTCATTGAAACATAACGAATAGTACAGACAACATTTTACAATAGTGGTAATGTGCTTTCTTCTATTAATGGCGAGTAATATCCTCTAAAAGCGCGACCTCTTAATATATATTGTACTTCCCCATTTATTATCTAGAATTATAGGTCTATTTCCGTCATGAACCCTATAATTGATTTGATGTCAATTTCAGAATCACGCGATGTCTATGTCGCAGGCGTAGTATCTTACGTTGACATTTAAATTATAAAAGAACCTGCCCAAACTTAAAAACTAATCTTGTCAGACCACTTTTAATTTTAAATTAAAAATGCTGTTGCAATAGTTTCGATTCATTTGCTAACACGCATTATAAACGCTGCTATAAGAATAAGATATGTGCCGAATTTGTGGAGAATAGCAGAGATAATTATGATACCAAAGCCAGGTAAGCCCATAAATGAGGTCAAATCCTACAGACCAATATCATTACTACCAATAGTATCAAAATTATTTGAAAAACTATTATTGATTCGAATGAGACCGATCATAGAAAATAGTAATCTGATTCCAAATTATCGATTTGGCTTTAGATCTAAGCACTCGACAATCGATCAAATTCATAGAATAACAGACATAATAGAAAAAGCTTTAGAGGAAAAGAAAGTATGCTCTACCATATTTCTAGATGTAGCCCAAGCTTTTGATAAAGTATGGCATCGAGGCTTAATAAATAAACTAAACAATGTGTTACCTAAACAATACGTAGATATACTCTCATCATATCTAGAAAACAGACTATTCAGAATAAAACAAGACGAAGAGTATTCTACTATTAGAGATATTAAAAAGGGTGTGCCTCAAGGTAGTATTCTGGGTCCCATACTGTATTTGCTCTACACCAATGATTTACCAGAAATGGAAAATATAACTGTAGCTACATTCGCTGACGATACTGCGTTGATGGCAGTAGGATCAAATATTGACGAGGCTACAATTAAATTACAAAGAGCAAGCGACAAGCTATACCTCTGGACAAAGAAATGGAAAATTAAACTCAATGAGTTAAAATCAGTACATGTAAATTTTACAAATAAAAAATTAGAAAATCAACCACCATTGGTAAATCTGAATGGGGTCAATATACCCCAAGAAAACAATGCTAAATACCTAGGAATGACATTAGATATCAAACTTAGATGGAAAGAGCACGTTAAAAAGAAAAAATTTTAGCTTGAAAATAAAGATAGAGAAATGTACTGGCTCTTAGGTCGTAATTCTAAATTACCTATACATAACAAGATTTTGTTATATAATCAGATACTCAAACCGATATGGTTGTACGGCATACAAATATGGGGATGTGCCAAACAAACACATGTACTTTGTATACAAAAATTCCAAAATAAAGTCTTGCGCAACATGGTAAATGCCCCCTGGTATGTTCGCAACAGTAATTTGCACAGAGATCTAAAAATTCCTTGCATAGAAAATGAAATAAAAAGATATGCAACAAAGCATATAGCACGTCTGGAGGGACATGTTAACGTTGAGGCCACTCAACTGCTAGATAATCAAAATGATGTCAGAAGGCTTAAAAGAACTAAGCCACTAGATTTAATACGATAGAATTTCGTAAACTTCTTTAAGAAATTCAAAATAGCAATAAATTAATGGTTAGTCCGTTGGACTAGTATTAATGGGAGGGGTGTGGTTTAGTCAGTAAAAATCTGGCACACAATGGAAGCTACGGGGCTCATTGTGTCTATGAAGATTCCCACCAATCCACGCAAAAAAAAAAAAAAAATTTGCAGTATGTTTAAAGCATGCCTACCTAAACACTTATATTATTATAATTTTATTTTAACGTTCAGATAAACATAAAAATTATATACCTTTATTAAAAGAAATATGTACCTCACACTATAATAGAAGTGTGTTCCAATCACTCCTAAGAAGCATTGTTGATTTAAATCGCCAAAGGACATTTAAAGCCTGCCTGGGAAGTGCAATAGATCTGAAAAGGTGCAATAGATCTGAAAATGTGGTGCATAAGTAAAACGTGCCACCATCAAAAAATAATAGATAGTATAACTATGAATTGTGCACCTCTAAGAAATTGGTTCATAACCAAAACGAAATAAAAACAGAAATAAACAAGAGTATACAACCACCAAAACATAAAAACAACTGAAACACATATCATAATATTGTATTCTCCCATGAAAGGAATCACCTGCCTGCTATTTATTTATTTTTTTTTTTCTTTTTTTATTATTTCATGTCACGTAAAAGATGTTACCTATACTAAAAAGGATAAAAAAAAAATGGATATATATTAGAGGATGTGATGTTGTTGTTGTTCTTGTTTTGTTCCATTTATTTTATTATTTTTGTCATTGTTTTTACATAGAAATCAAGAGTAGATAAAATAAATTATTATTATTTCTCTCATTTTTATATATTTTATATTCCATGAAAATTTTGTATCCTTCTTTGAACCACACACACAACTACAGTTCTATTAAATATAATTCAGTTTGTTAATATTAAAGAAAATATTGGAAAGAGAAATAATAGAAATAAAATATTATATTGTACAAAAAAAAAAACAAAAAAATAAAAAATAGAACCAAAAACGCATTACACTGTTAAATTCCCATCATAGTTGAAAAATAAAAATAACAACAAAAATAACAAAAAAAAGGATAACAACCCTGCATCATAGTAAATGGCAAAATATGAAAATAAAAATAATAACGGTTCACATTTATTTATATGAGTGTTCTAGGTATTTGTTATTTTTTTTTTTTTTTTATATATACATTTTAAGTGACTGAAACAAGGATATTTTCTTTTCTTTTTTTTTTTTATTATTATGTTAAAAATATACACTTAGTATTAAGTTTTCCTCAATTTAAAGGATTTACAGTCTAAGCAAGCAAAAAAGTTTTGTATAAGTAATTTTATTTTTTTTTTTGCAATATTATTATTCTTTCTCTTTCTTTCATTATATTAAATCATAATTTTATAAAAATAATAAAATAATAGTGTGGGGTGAATGGTAAGGGGTTTTTGGTTTTTTATTGTTTGAAAAAGTATAATGATATTTTAAGGAGATAAATAACATATATATATATATATATATTATACGTGTATGCAACATGTAAGGAAATATAAAAAGGAAATATTTTACCGCATTAATTTTACAGTATGATTTATGGGATTATTGTATATTGTCTGATATGTTGTACTTGTCTTATCAACAGAAGTGGTGATATGGTAAAGTTTAGTTAAATTTTTGTTTTGTTAATATAATTTATTTTTTATATGAAATTAATTACAATTAATAATGTAATGTGTATTTAATTAACTGCAAAAAGAAGTGTATTTTAAATTAAATAATTAAAGATGATGGCTATAATCAAAAATAATATAAACTATAAAGATGTCGCACCAGAACAAAAAAAAACAACAATGTTACGAAGATCTTCGATTTATAGTAACATGTTCCTATTAGGATTATAAAATGATTATAATAAAATAGCAACATTTTATTTAGTTTCAGCTGGA
Source organism: Argyra leucocephala (assembly GCA_963942445.1). Lineage (NCBI taxonomy): Eukaryota > Metazoa > Arthropoda > Insecta > Diptera > Dolichopodidae > Argyra > Argyra leucocephala. The sequence goes on from OZ012679.1 coordinate 4,610,743, forward strand.
TCAACAATCGCAATAGATCATAATAGATGTGGTATAACAGTGTAAATATATAAACATTACAATACAATAATGTAAAATTGAATTTTTTTTTATTAATTTGTTTTGTATTGAAATGAAATATATTCTTTTGTAAAAGAAAGAGAAAAGAAGAGAAAACTATGTGTGGAACGACCTTATTTATAGTTTTTCATAATCAAATAAGAACGGTACTACAACATTGTATTAGACATTATTGAAAAAATTAGTATATAGTTAATTAGATTTGTAGAAATTATTTTAGCTTATAAAAAATTAATCTCGTGTAGAAATGGTTTTCTATTATTGACAACTTTTTCTCGGACTTGTGAAAGCAAATTTTCAATTAAATCTTGGTTTAAACGTTTTGTAAATATAAAATTTACATCAGGATTACTACTAAATAGTTATTATTCACTGAGTTAAATAACTCACACTTCGTGAATGTTAAAACAAAGGAGCAATAAACAAAAAAATGCTTATAGCTTGAAGATAGCTTGTAAAAATATATTTTTACAATAAGTTATAAAACTAATAATTACTTCTGAATATACTTTTTATTCCATACTTATAGTAAGCAATAAAGTAAAAAATCATTGTCATTTTAATTCATACCAACTGAAAGCAATAAAGTAAAAAAGTATTGTCATTCGCAAATCTTTCACATTAATTTTAAGAATACCTTATAGAAAATATATGTTCCATTACATTATTTCTTATATCCAGATTTTTTTTTTTATTCATTCAGTAATATATCGCATAAAAATAGTACCTACAAAGGTAATTAATGTGAAATTTTAACTTATAATTTTTGCAAAAACAAAATAATGTTTTTACAATTAATATTATTCCAATATTCTACATAAATATTCCATTAAATATTTCGTAATTTTTTATAAAATAAAATGAATTTCATAAAATAAATTTTATTTTAAAATAATATTAATTAGAAATTTAATTTTCTAAAAAAAAAAAAAGTCGTTTAAAAAAAATAGCTTCCATTCATATGTGGAGCAGTTCTTGAAAAGGTGTTTACTATTTTATAAATATACTTCATTTACATTTTTAAAAACTTTAAATTTGGCTTTAACTTGAAATATAATTAACCAACGGGGTTCCCTAGTATATATAATATCATATAAATCAAATCACAATATTTAACAGTCGAAAGAAACAAAAAATTAAACAAAAATTCATATTCTTATAAGCCATCAGTTTTGTTAGAAATTATAACATAAAATAAATACAAAAGTAAATGTATACATATATAAAAACCAGTTTTGCTTTAAAATTGAATTTAACTAATACTAATTTATAATAAACACATAAATGTGTTAAATCTATTATGTACAAAATTTCTAAATATTTCATCATCATGTTGCTCGACACAAAATTTTTAGCAACATGTTGGAGACCCAGTAGTAGGTCCATTTCAAAAAAATTTACCAGCCTTTTTTTTGCTCTACATGCGACATCTTGTAGTTTATATTATTTTTGCTATAATGTATATATCACTGGCTTTATACTAATATTTAAAAATGATTTTATGACATTTATTATCACTAAAATTTAATTTAGTAAGAAATTATTATTTATTTTTAAGCTATAGTGTAACATAATAGATTATCGAGATCTTAAACTGATATAACACAATATAGGATAAGAGGGCAAAGATACTGAAATTAGTTTTAAGAAGTCTTAGGAAATAAATTTTAATATAAAATTATTGCAGAGGCTTAAAAAACAATAAATTAGTCAAGATAAAAATCTGGATTAGTACTGATCGTTTTTTTAGTTTTGATAAAATAACTGAATTTTTTCTACAAAAACTCTAAAGTTTGATCATTCCATGAAAATTTCCACACAGTCTAAATTAAGTTTGAATAAAAGAATATTATAAATAATCTACGAATTCTATGGTTAACTCTTTCAGGGGCAAGGGGTTCAAATAAAGTGAAAAGTAAAAATTTTTTGGTTTCATTTTGTTTAATTCATTAATTTAAAACTAAAAATAAAAAATATATACATACATATACATCCTTAAAGAGTCCTGTGTAAGGGACGTGGTATAAAAGTCATACCACCCGCCCAAATAAAGATGCATTTACTGACGAAAACCATTAAATCTACTTTTAGTCATGCTCAAGCACAAAGGAATTCAACACGTTGAGCAAATCCAATTGGTTCGTCTTTAATGACCTTTTTTTTTCATATACCGACGAAGTTTTGTCTTTATTGGTTAGTGACTAGAACCAACTTCAATTACTGATGATTCAATATATGACTTTTTTTTATTTGAATGGTTTTTTGTCGCCATTTTTTTAGTATTTTGTGGAGTATTCATAAGACTTCGAATTATATCTAACTTGAACTCTTTCAGGCGTTTACAGTTGCCATAAAATGTTAATCAAATGGATTTACCACGAATACGAATTTTTATTTTTCCTATCGATATCATAATATTTTTTTAGTTGATCGAATGTGTCAATATTATTCATATGCTGATTATAATCAACTATTATCTGCGGGCATGTAACCTCTCCCTGTCTCCCATTAACTTTTCGCCTCAGAACTGTCGTTAGCTTAGTTGGATCATGAAAATTAGACAGTACAGTGACTTCTCTTTTGTCTATCCACTTCAGAAAAAGTACCCCAAAATTTCTAGTGTGGCAGTCACTCCGCGGCTAATTTATATTCAACCTTCAAATCTGATGGATCTGATGGTTCTTCGTCAAGTAAAAAAATTACATAATTTTGTAAAACGTTTACTTTATTTATATCATCACTGAAAACAGAGCAAACAGATTCAAGATCAGGTGGTATTTCTGTGATTTCTTCATCATCCATCAATATACACTTCAATATTTCTTTCTCTGACAATGATTTTTTATTCATTATGCTCTAGTCATTCGAAAAATTATTTATATTATCACTATAAGCTTACTTTATTGTGAAAAAAAGTTTCTTAACGTTTACTTTTGATCAAATAAATAACTGTCAATATTGCTAAAAAATGCGCGACGGTATTAAATTTATACCACTTTATTTAGTAGTATAATGAAATAGTTTTTAATCGTAGAAATGTATATTTTATTTATTTTATTTTATTTTATTACCTACAAGGTATTGAAAAAAAAGATAATTATTTTAGATCAAATTAAATTTAGTTATATGAATGATAATATAGAAAGTTAACACAGAAAAAAGTCAGCCACTTTTATGATATATACCATATACCACCCCCCTTGAAAGAGATAACGATAGCTTGCGTAAAAATAGATTTGAATAAAAAATATATTACAGGGTGGCGCAACATCAAAACCGAATACAGATAAAATGTGGAAACATCCAGTTACTGATCATATAAAAGCAAACATTTTGAAACATTTTTATCCAGAACAAAATTTGTCATTTGATGAAAGCATGATCTCTCATATTGATGTGAACAGTTGATAAAGCAAAAACCTCTTCTATTTGGCTTTAAAGTGTTGATCACTATGTATTCCAACTGGGTGCATGGAGGGATATTTGGCAAATTTGCAGCAGCATTAGTAAAATGATCGTCGATGACACCGATGAAGTGAAAGATTTGCCATTTTTCTTCTATTTCGAAAATTTATTCTCACGTAATTCAACCATTGATTTATTTAAAATGTGGTAGTTAAAATGCAACATGCATAATTTCTCAAAATCGAATTCCTGCAACTTGTCCAATTGAACACAGAAATCAAATAAAAAACAGGCAAAAGGTTATTGTGAATCAATACAGTAATAAAAGAGGCAAATATTAATCTATTTATCGCATTGCATTCAAAGACAAAAAATGGTGGAGCTGTATTTTCACATGGTTGATGGATGTATGTACTCAAAATGCTTGGCAGTTACATAGAAAACAGCAAAATCAATATTGAGCCATAATGAATAATAGTTATCATATAAATTATTCACAAAATTATACATATATATATATATATATATATATATATATTATATATTAGTTAAAAATAAATAAATAAAGAACAAAAAAATAATTAAACAACCTAAAAATACAAAACCAAAAAATTTACCATAAAATTTAAAAAATTTGACACTTTTGGATTCCATAAACTTAAAAATTTTAATACCTACTCTACTACTTCTGAATTCTGATCCTAAAAACTTAATTTAAATTTTTAAATATATTTTTCTAGATTATTCATCATCACACAAAACAAAGAGTTTTGAATTAGAATTCAAAATAAATTTCTATGTAAACTTAATTACATACATTATGTATGTATCTATACAAAGGGTGAGAGAGACAGAAAGACAATCCTTTTTCTTAAATAAATATAATTTTTTAAGGATCTATTAAAGTGAATAGTCCACAAAAATGTCCTAATCTATCATGTTCATTCATTTTTTTTTTTTTTTTCTTTGTGCTGAAGTATTAGTGTCAAGTTATTTGACACCCTTAAACTCTTATATGGTTTTTTTAGAAACAAAATTTACTATTTTGTAATTTTACCACAAATATTTTTTTTTATATAAAAAAAACATTTTTTTATAAAAACAAAAATATAAAAACAAAAATATTACAAAAATAAAAGATTAAGAAAATAACTATTAAGAATATTTTCTATTCATTAAAAATATATATATTGTTCTTTTTCTGAATTCATTTAAAAATTTCGAATTATATTTAAATAATTTTTTTTTTTTAATAAAAATATTCAAAAAATTATTTTGAACAAAAAAAAATTTAAATAAAGAATAATTATTAATAGTTGTCTAGACGTTTGGGGTCTTTAAAATAAATTTGAATCGAATACAATTTATTTTCTAAAATACCTATACATAATAATTATAATTTGATCGAAAAATAAATAATTGTTAAATGATGGGATGCTGGAATGGGATACTAGTTGATTAAATCAACAATCGATTATAAAAAATTAAAATATGAATGCTGATATTAAGATTATGGTCACAGCAAATTGTGAAATACAAACTGAGAGAATATTATTTGTGATTTTGTCCCCCGGCGATTATATTGACGTATGTCCAAAAACTTTAATTTTCATAAAACGAATTTAAAAGGTTTGGGAAGGTTTTACGAAGATATTTTATTGTTGATAATATCGTTTGAAAAATTCGTTTTATCGAAAAATTTGTCACTTCAGCAATGCTCTAGAAATTGCTTAACAGAACTTTGAGGCGTTTACGACAAAATTCATACTCAATTTCGGTAAATTGATACTCAGTCTTTCATATTCAATATCGGTGAATTAATACTCAATCTCGGTAAATTGAAACTCAATCTCGGCAAATTGATACTCAATCTCGATAAATTGATACTCAATCTGGTATACATTTCGGAAAACATGTAAGCCACAACATCAGTAATGACGTAATAGATTATAAGAGCTTAAAAACTAAAATTATATAACTAACTAGTATCTTTTTAAAGTTTTTAAGTTTACTAACTAGTAAACAGAAAGACATGTTTTAGGGTAACTGGAGCACTTAAAGCGTGCCCTACTCTAACTCTAGACTGAAAATTCCACCCATTAATCTATACTTGATGAAGACGGCAGGAATAACAGCAGAAAAGCTCCATTTAACAAACAACCTCAAACCCTAAAGATTAGGACACAGAAATTTAATCTACGGCAAAATCCCAACCCTAAAGATTTGGACTATATGGCAAAATCAATTGATTGCCGCAAAAATTTCACTTTACTATTGCATAAAAGAGATAAAATTAATGAAGGCTTTATCTGTAATTGCTACAATAAGGTATACTGATGACCGGCGGGGGCTTGAAAACAGTGTCGGCATTATTTGGACTAATGTTCAAGTTGGCACATATATCCCTCTACATTTCAAGCTCAAACCTATGCCACTGAGGTATTGACATTACAATGCAGTAATAGAAAGCACAAAAGTGGCCCAGCCACTAATTTGAAATAGTCAAGCTGCTTTTAGAGCCAGATAGACAAGCTACTTCCATAAAGTTTAAAATAATTCAATCAAAGCTCATCTCAAGCGGACATGCAGGAATACAAAGTAATCAGAATGTAAATATCCTTTTCAAAAACTGGTACGAAGAGTCAATTCCTAAGACTAGAGCAAAGCATTCACTCGTTCAAACGCCTATATACAAAGAGTTATTTTCAAGTGGGAAACTCTTTTAGACTAAAAACATATGGACTAGCTCTGCAAAGAACTTACACACTCTAAGATCTTTTTCAAACTTAGTATTAATCGATTAAATCAAGTAATTAAGCAAACTATTTCATTAGTTGTGAGCTGACGAATTAGTACCTAATAATTGGGAAAAAACAAACTAAAATCGTGACAATAAAATTACAATAACCAAGTTTCTTTACTTAACGTGCGTATTGAAAAAAATCTGTAACAGTTGCCACAAATTGTGGACTTACAGATCAAACTTAAACAATACTACGTATACTAAAAAAAAAAACGGATGATACGCTGAAGAAAGCTTTATGATTTGAAGACAACAGAAATGTATAATTTAATTTATTTGGTCTTAGAAGAGCAGAATTTAAAGATTTAAATTTTAACTGACGGGCGGTTTGTTTATATATAAAAAAAACTTGTATTATTCTCGGTTTGGAGTCCTTTGTACAATTGGCTGTTAGAGATTTAACACTTTGAGTAGTGCAGAAAACAGAATACGAGTCCTTTGCACAACTGGCTGTTAAAGATTTAACAATTTGGGTAGTGCAGAAAATAAAGTGCCTGCCTTTCACCAAAAGATGCCAGGTTCGATGGAAAAAAAAATGCTTTATGAATTTTTTTTATAGAAATTAAACGACTTAGTCCAGCTCTGGTTGTATACCCTTTGTTATTGGAATAAAATAAATGACAAAAAAAAAAGTAATAATTGAGAATAGATACAATATGGTAAAAGCTTAAATAAAGTGGAATTATTTTATTTAAGAAGGCTTAGTTTCTGACAATAGCAGTAGTTTTCCACATTAAATGTATGAGTAGACATTAAGGAAATACTCGAAGAACATTATATAGATATTATAGAATAAACTACTACCTATACTACCTAAGTTACTGTCAAGAACATACAAAAAAAGAAAAATTATAAATTAGCTCAGTTAAAATTACTGTGTTGTAATAATTGAGGCTCATATTTTTTTTAATATGATTCCAAGTCTATGGAGTGAACACTCTAATTGCTTCTGCACCGAAATTTGGTATACCGAGTTATTATATATATATTATTCTGCATTTATCTGGATGTTTGTAAGTTCGACGGAACGCTCCAACACATATACAAATTGCATATGTATACAAATGCATATATATACAAATTGCTTTGGTGCTTTTTTTAACCCCTGTCTACCATGCTGAACCTTTGCAGGAAAAATTGATTGCATGAAGTATATTTTTTTAATTTAATGTTAGTCTTTTTCGCAAATAATAAGGAAAAATAATAAATAATAATAGTAATATAAATAAAACAAACAATTTTTTTGATTTATAATAATAAGAACTAATAGAAATGTAATCAATAGATTAATATGGTATAATAACCAAAAGGCAAACAGCATTTAACACAAAAAAAAAACATAATTCACTCAAAGGTTATTCTTATTACTTAAAATTATACATAATAATACACATGTGTATCAGCATATTTGTATTGTATAATATTATACAATATACTACTTTATTGCTTCTACCTTTTATTTTTGTCATTATTGTGTGCGTAACTCACTTCACTCAAAAAAAATTATTTTTGTTTTTTTTTTATTATTTGCTGTATCTGTATTCTGTATGTTCTGCATGCTCCATTCCAAAAATATTATTTTATTTTCAGTGTTAAGTGTTCACTGTTCACTTCACTGTTCAGGTTCACTGTTCAATCAATAGAACTTGATAGAAGTAGAGTAGGATAACAAACTCTACTTCTACGTCGGATAATAAAACATTGTTTTTTTAAATTGAAAATTATTGATGAAAATGTTTTTGTATTTTTTGTAAATTTTACCAATTTAGATACAAAATTTTGAATATTTTTTTTAAAATAACACAATACCATAATAACAGTTTATTCATATAGCAAAATAAGATCCCTATAAATTATACAAAAGACAAAATTTATATGAAAATAATATCCCATTTTTAAATTTGCTCTCCCAGAGGCCACAATAACGCTAATACGGTATAATTTATACTAAATGGAACCCAACTAACGAATTATAACTAAATGGAAGTGAGTACGAGTATACCATACAAAAATGCAAACATTTTATACAAATTTGTTGGTATGGTACTTCTTTTTCTGTTATATAAAAAAAAAAAGATTAGTGTTAGGCCAATATAAACATAAATAAAAATAAATAAAAAGTGATATAAACATAAGTACTGTAATTTCGGAATAAAGAATCTAATGAAAGAAAAAAAGAAACTAGGATTTATCTTGCTTCCGTCATTTATGACGGGTTACAAAGCTAGTCTATATATAATATTTTATTCTTTAAAATTTTTTATTATATTATATCTACCAATTTAAGTGTGAAAAACTATATAATATATTATAGACTAACTTCGCCTTCATAATAGTATTATTCAATTTTAATTTTGAAGTTAGAGTGAACCAAAACTCTAAAGCTATTAATCTAATATATTTTATCTTAATGACAAAAGGTACTGGATCAGATCGAAAAACCCATAACGTATTTTTTTACCATCGGCGGAAATGAAACCTGTGACCTTTGGATTGAAATGCAGGCTTTCCACCTATTGCATCACTCAGCGTGTAAAAATTATGTATAATTATGTGAATTAAGTACCCTGTTTTCCGCTCTATGCCCCACGGATGGGGTTGTAGGACAATGATGATGATGATGAAGTCACCGGTATTTGATACTAGTTTCCGACATAATCATAGCACTTCATAATTGGAAAACGAAAGATCATACCTTGACAGACACCAACATTATAATTTTAACATTTAGAACAAACAGATTCATTCACAACATTTTGAATTACACTGGAACAATTAAAATTGTTTAAAACCGGACTAATGAGGTTATTTTCTTTCGAAGGATAATTATTTTAAAAACTGTTCTACCATTAGCAAACAAAACCAAATAAAGATTATCATTATTATTATTATTATTATTATTTTCATCTACGATGTGACTACACATAATTAAAGTTTCAAATACACAAAAAATTTATATCTTTTTGTGTACTTATTTCAATTTACTGTTCATCAACAATCATTTTCATTTTGTTGTTGTTGTTGTTGTTGTTTTTTCGTATACATTTTCTTTTGTTCTCTATAATAATATAGAGAATTATAATTTTACAAAAGACAATAAATCATTAATTGAAAATTCTTTTTTACAAGATAGACAAAATTATATTCATAAAGCACACTATGATTATAATTTGAAGACAAAAAAAAAAAAAAAAAAAAAAAAAACAAAAAAAAAAGGATCATCAAAATGTTTAGGTGAATACTGTACATTATAAAGAAAATGGAAGTATGTAAGTAATAAGGATTATAAATTGTTATTTAATATAGAGTAGTCTAGTCACTGAGACTGAATGAGACACAAACATAATTACATTATATAGATATAATAATATGTATGTACGTAATGGAATAAATCTATTTTAGTTTATTTTATTATTAATGAAAATATGAATTAATTATTTGTGAAAAAAAATAAAATGAACTGAGATGAAAATTTCCATTTTACTTATATGTCCCAGTTTGAATTAAATATGAGTAGGTACGTTATTATGCATGTACAGACCTGAGGTTTCAATACTGATATTCAAATTATTTTTTTATTTTGGTTTGATTTAGATTTTCTGAGCATTAATGAGTAAATTAATGAGTATTATTTTTAGTTAACATTACCAAAAAAACAAGCAGAAACAAAAATAAAAACTATTTTCAGTATTATCGAATATACTGTAGGCTATTCGTAAAGCATTTTTAAATAATAAAATTGAAAGTTAATATTGAAAAAAAATTGGTAGATTTTGGTTGTTATACCATCTTTAGAAGACTGTGATGATTTTTTTTATTTAAAACTAATTGCATAGGTCCAAACAGAAACCGACAATGTGAGTTGGGAAATTCTGAGTTCTAGATAACTTGGATATCATCATCATCTTATATCGCTACAGCTCTGGGTGAGCTTTGGCCTTCATCACTATGTTCCTCCAAAAAGGTTGATCTTGTGCCGCTTGTCTCCAATTTGGGATTTGTAGGATTTGAGCATCGTTTTTCACGTTGTCTGCCCATCTGCTTCTTGGTCTTCCTCTACCACGGCTGCTATCGGGCTTTCTATTCAGTACCACTGCTTTCTTTCGGCTTTCGCTCGTTCGACTTACGTGGCCAGCCCACCTTAGTCTTTGGGCCTTTGCAAACCGTACAATGTCCTCACTATCAATCGTATTATTGAGCTCGCTGTTGCTTCTGATTACATATTCTCCATTCTGTAATATATTTGGGCCGAGTATTTTTCGGAGAATTTTTCTTTCAAATATGTGCAGGCTATTCTCCTCGGCCACGTTCATAGTCCATACGTCACATCCATACGTCACTATATGGGTCGTATGAGAGTTTTATATATTGTCATTTTGGCCTTTCTTGATATTAATTTTGATTGGAGCAACTTTCTGTTTGCATAATTATACTTTAATACTAATACTACTCATAATTTTAACTTTTGATTCATGCATTGTCATTATGATGAGGTTTGATAATTTCTGAGGTATTTCCAAATGTCTTAGAGCTGTTAAAATTATGTTTCTATTTATGCTGTCAAATGCTTGCTTGAAATCTAAAAGCATGTGAAGATCTATGTCGTGTTCATAACATTTCTCCATGCTTTGTTTCATGACGAATATCTGGTCAATCGTTGATCTTTGGCTTCGGAATCCGCATTGGTACACGCCCAGTATTTTTTCAGCAAAGTAAGCTAATCTGGAGTATATGACATTGGATAATATTTTGTAAGCACAGCTTAATAACGTTATCCCCTTGTAGTTGCTGCATGTCATTTTGTCTCCTTTTTTGTGAATTGGACAAATTAGCCCCACTTTCCACTTCTCCGGAATATTTTCTTGCACCCATATTGTACATATTAAGCTATGTATCTTTTTATGCAGAAATTCTCCACCTTATCTTCTCCAGGAGCTCTTCCATTCTTTAATTTATATATAGCTTGTTTAACTTACTCGTATGAAGGTGTCATAATTAATGGCTCTGCTGTATGCATTGTAATCTGCTGCCGTTGTTGTTCCTCGTTTCTTATATTTAATAGCGTATTACCTTGTCTATCTTTGCATGCATTTACTCTTGGTTGGAAGCCTGGTGTCTGTTTTTTAATACTATTGTAGAATTTTTTCATGTCACCTTGATAATGTTCGTTTTGTATTTGTTCTATTTTTCTTTTTAGCATTTGTTTTTTCTTAGTTCTACATATTTTATTTGCACATTTTCTTTTTTCTCTATAATTTTCTCTATTTGTTCTTGTATCTCTTTGTAGCATTTTTAGTCTCGCATTGTTTTTAATATTTATCGCTGTTTCGCATTCGCTGTCAAACCATTCTATGTTTCTTTGCTGAGGTATAACACCTACAGTATTTCTGGCCGCTGAACTTATAGCTTCTTCAATTTTTCCCCATTCGCTATTCACATTATATGATTGCTCTCCATTATTTTCTTGTACCGATTCAAGTTTTCTTTGTATGTTGCATTGATATTGCATAACATTCGATTCAGTGTTTAGTTTGTTTGTGTCCCATTTTATCCTACGGAAACCTCTACTTTTTCCTGCGTTTGATACTTTTTGTCTAATATTTACTGTTATTAGGAAGTGATCACTATCGCTCCTCTGCACGTTTTCACGTTTGTTATTATTGACGATCTTCTGGTTGATATTAGTACATGATCTATTTGATTGGCTATGTTATTACCAGGAGCTTTCCATGTTGCTTTGTGTATATTTTTTCTCTCGAATGCCGTGCTTTTTATTTTTATTGATGATGCGCTTGCGAAATTGCATAATCTTTGTCCATTTTGATTTGTTGTTTCATGTAAGGAGAATTTGCCTGCAATTTCATGTATATGTTGTTCTCTGCCTACTTTGGCATTAAAATCTCCTAACAATATTAGTGCATCGTAGGAGCTGACTTTTTCGCATATTTCTCCAAGTTCGTCATAAAAAGCGTCCTTATCTTCATCATCAGCATCTTCTGTGGGCGCGTATGCTGATATTACTGTAATATTATAAAATTTTGCACGGATCCTAATACTACATATTCTATCGCTAATTGGTGTGAATTATAATATGCACTTCTTCAGTTTTTTGCTTACTATGAAACCCGTTCCATACCTTCCTGTACTTCTTTCATCACCACTGTAGTACAAGAAGAAGGACGGTTTATTTATCATACCCTTCCCTTTCCATCGGATCTCTTGTAGAGCTAATAAGTCCAGCCTATATTTAAGAGCTATATTTGCTACTTCCGTCATTTTACCAGCATGAAGCATGGTTCTTATGTTCCATGTTCCAATTTTTAAATCGTTATTCAAATCATTATCCATAATCGTTTGCCGGGTCGTTATTCTATTTAAATCAGTCCTTATCCGAGGCTCATGTGATGATCTCGTAACAATGTTTGTTTTCCGATGTCCGGTTGTTAGCCGTACGACCAACCCCCAACTAGGAGGACCTGAGCCCTTGCAGTTCCAGCCTAAGAATCTAATGGTCACCTCGTGGAGGTACTGCAAGCACTTGACCAGGAATTAAATAGTTACAACATTGGGTCAGCGACCGGTCAATGTCCACCCTGTTTATTCTAGCCCAGATCACCTTGAATATACTTGTTATAAAAATAACGTTTTCGAAAGAATAATATTCAAATGCTATCAAGCCAACCAATAGAAAAGGGAATAGAAAGCATGTAATAATATTACAACCTACAATCAAATATACTTCGAATATTGATCCGTTCATGCTATAATAGCTGTGTTCTTTTTATACGGTTCAAGATCTAGGATTTATTAAATTCAAAAGAACAATGTAGATTAATGATATGAATAGTTTTTTTAAGTTGGTAAACCTGTTAATTGAATTATTAAAAATTTCTATTGAAAAACTACGCAAGCGCTACTCGTGACAAATATAATTACTAAATATTTAAGACCTGTATAAAAACTATATAAATAACTGGGTTTTGAATTGTTATTGTATTTTTATATTAAAGCATTGACCTAGATCGTGAACCGGATGAAAAGAACACACCTAATATTGCATTGTTAATCACCCCAATCAGACAATCGATTGGATATATCGTATTGGTGTACCCCTATGTATTAGACATAAAAAGAAAGAAAAACCTCAACTAATGTAAACTATAAAAATAAATTTATGTATAAAATTAATATAAATTTATTTCTATATTAGTTGTAATAGATCTTACATTAAAATTTTGGTCGATTTTTATAACTCACAGATGTATTAATAACATTTTTTAATACATTGATTGTTATGTCATACTTATTCGAATGACAATAATGTTTCCCAAGAGCTGTCATTTAAATGTGTATTGCCGTAATCTAGAAAAAAAAACACTGTTATTCGAATATGTATGACATGGCAGTCAACGTGTTAGAAATTGTTATTAATACATCTGTGAGTTATAAAAATCGACAAAAATTTTAACGTAAAATAAAAAATCCAATTGTAAAATAAATTATTGTGTGACATCCACAGAACACAAAAATAATAATTGTTTTAGGAAATACCGGAAATTATAAAGTAAAACCTTGGAAAATTATTTTTTTTTTTTTAAGTTCTTTAATGATTTTAATGATACACCCTGTTGAAAATTTATTTATTTATGTTGAAACAATCCAAGCATATTTGGGGGAAGCAAGGACACTGATAACATAAAGTTTGCACGATTTTAGAAATTTTTCTAACGACATGTCCATTCTACCTTTTTTTAGTTTTGCGTAACATCCAGCAAATTTTCTTCGAAAACGCTTTCCAGCGGAGTTCATTGATTCTGTTCAGGTTTTGGTGTTTTTTAATATCTAGCAACCAACTTCAATAACTCCGGACAAACACTGAAATATCCACACTTGCAAAATATTTTTTTGTTTGTTATTTGTTTTGTAAATAACCAAAGCGTTTACTCCCTAATAAAAGGGCAGGTGTAAGTCTGCGGATTACCGCTTTCTCAAAACCATAACGTATGAGATCATTTGATCCGACAACTCAATTCCCGCTTTACTTTTATTATATGCTAGTATTCCTAATGTTTTGGTATGGTATATCGGTTATGTTTGTGTTTTGAGGATTTCTCCTGCTCACTCTCAGCGCTTGCAGAAGACTGTGGTGTCATAGATTATTGATGTGTCTATTTATTTACAAAGTGAGGTGCATATGTTTTGTTGATGAAAATGAAATAAAATTAGTATTTTTCCCTCTTCGTTATCTCTCGAAATTGTTTATCGTTTTATATGATGAAGGAGAACTTATTTGTGTATAACGTTTTTATTAGTTCTGCTGAGGGTGCCAGCCATATGAGTATTTTATGTAAAAATATTTTTGCTAATCTATATGCATTGTTCTTCTTTCTTTTGAAAATCCTACATTGAGTGCGCGGCACACAGACTTGACTAATCCCATTTCATATTTTCCAGACTCGCATAAATTTTTAAGGACCATACATTAACTTCACTTCAGCATGATTTCAATATTTGAATAGCTTTATACCGTAACGATGATCTTTTACTAGCTTTAACGACATTTTCTTTTAAAATCAAATATAAAGGCAAAAAAGTGTCATTCATAAATGAACGCCGTGGCACTGCAACGAAATTTGACAGTAGGCGCGTCATATTAATTTGTATGAATCAAAAAAAAATGTTCTCTTGCTTTGGTCTGTATGAACATTTTATAAAAGTTTACTTGGCAGTCAATGTGTAAGTTATAAAATCAATAAAAATAACAATCAGTATAGTTGTAATAATGTATAGGTAGTCTAGCACTATTTAAATACCTATTGA
This sequence comes from Argyra leucocephala, assembly GCA_963942445.1. Taxonomy (NCBI): domain Eukaryota; kingdom Metazoa; phylum Arthropoda; class Insecta; order Diptera; family Dolichopodidae; genus Argyra; species Argyra leucocephala. The sequence goes on from OZ012679.1 coordinate 4,625,831, forward strand.
TGAGTTCAAATAGTGTTATGATGGATTAGACAACTCTTAACAATCACCATTTTTGAATGTTGGAATAATAATGTTAAAAATGTAAAAAATATCATTTCACAAAAGGAGTAAACTTTATAAAGGGTATTTTAGTATTAAGTTTGTATGTATGGCATTCAAAATAATTAATTTAGAATTCATATCAGATCATTGAGGTCTCTTTAGCTGCATTCAAACAATTTATAAATAGGAAAGGCCTTTATCAAAATACTTCTCTATTCTCTTTATGTCAACGTGTATACTGTTGAATATCATTTGGCATTACATAGCAAACTTAGTACACAAAATGCAATTATATGCTTCAATTCTGTAAATTAAAGGACACCCAATAATGTTTTCATATCAACTTTGAATTAATAAATTGAGTCATACTCTTTTCATGCTGTTTTTTCTTCCTTTTTGTTTTGTTCTTTTTGTTTTTTTTGTTTGAAAGTGGCACTTAATAAGAAATGAAAAATACTTTTTAAATTGTCTTGGGATATTATAATAATTTTTTTTTCAATACTCTTAATAAGTTTTCTTCCAGAGTAGGTATTGATATTATTTTCCTGGTTGTTCTATTTCTTATCCAAACGGAATTGGTATAATATTCCGGTATATTATATTCTTCCAGAAATGTTTGTACATTAGACTCATAGTCCTGATGGAATGTAATTCTAGATTTTTTTATTAAATAAGACTAGCTATTATTTTTATTATTGTGTTTTTTTGTTTTTTTTTTTTGTTGAATGAAAAAAAGGACTTAACGAGATATTATTATATTATTGAATCTGGGAACCAGACCAATATACGATTTTCTATAATTGCACTGTGAAAATACATGCAACCAAATTACAATAAAAAAAAAAAATAAATAAATGTTTTTGGGGGAAACAAACAAACCAAAAAAAAAAAAAAATAAAAGATGAAGAAAAAAAACGTATCCTTGCAAATGACAGTAAATTTAATTATTTTTTGTTTCTATAGTTTTTTTTTCTATTTCTACCATAATAGTTACTTGTTATATATTATATTTACTGTGTATAGTTATTCTTTATTCGAATAGAGAGTATAATAATAATATATATAGATAGTTGGGTTAGGTTATAATAATAATATTAAAGTATAGAGAATTGGAAAAGCTGAACGATTTCAATTTTATTTTCTTTCAAGTAAAGTTGATCCAAAATTTCATCTACCATCCTTTTTACAAATATTTACCATCTTTTTATATTCTCTTATATATCAAGGATATATAACCAATTTATAGTTTGTTTTCAACAGGTTATAATGATGGCTCAAGAAAGTTTAATTAAGGGTTTTTCTATGCTAAACAAACTAACAAACAAACAAAAATAGTAAAAACAAAAAAAAACAAAAAAAAAAAACAAATAATTAGTTTTATAAAGTTGTTATTTCGTTTCTCTTTCTGTGACTTTAATTAGATATTTTGATATTTCAGGTTGAGATTGTTTTTTTTTTGTTTTGTTTTGTGAAAAAATAAAAATCTCAGGATAGTTATATTAAAAATATATATACATATACCGAGAAGAAAATTTTATGCCTGATTTGAAGGAACTTTATAGAGAAGTTGATCCTTCCTTATACAAAATAAATATTTTTTGTTTTTGTTTTTACATTTTAGTTTGGTTCACGTTTTTATTGAAATGGTTTGTAATGAATATTTTCTAAAATGGTTTTTATGTAATTTAATTTGTTTTAATGAAATGACAATTTTTTTTTTTTTTTTTTCTTGGGTTTTTGAAATGACAATTGAAATGAGTTCTAAGGTAATAAATTCAGATATTGAAAATAATTTACAATAAACTGGATGAAGATAATAATAATATATTTCTGATTGTGATTAATTTGACAGCTTAAATAGATTAGGTTCTTTTGAAAACAAAAAATTCATATTTAATTGTGAAAAATCTGGATTTTAACTGTGGAAGGCGATATTTTGTATGCTGTAAAGCAATTTTTAAACAAATGTGATCATATGAAATTTAACATTAATTAAATATTGGAAAATAAAGTGCTGGAATTAGCGATTTATTGTAAATAACTAAAATTGAGGCTCAGCTCATTGATTTTACATTTTTACTAACAGTTTTAATGAAGGTAGAGGTACACTATAATTGAGCAAGTATATAAAACCATTCACTTTAGTTGATTTCAATCATACTCAAAACTCATTGCGCAACATGAGTGCAAACATAAAATAATTTTGTAAATTCTTTTGTGTAAACCTAAATTCTTAGATATTAATTTAAATTTTATATTTTAACTTCTTATATTTTTTGTTATTTATTTAACTTTGGTATCTCAAAAGAGCTCAGACGCTCGTATACTAATTTAAAATTAAATATCAAAAGAGAAGAAGAATTTATATTTTGCCTTGCCTTTTGCTTATAATTAATTTTTCACTGAAATTCAAATTATTTTTTGTTTTATTTATAATTTATTATAAACTCTGTAAAGAACTACTTAACTCTTTTTGAGATATGTTTAATACAATCATGTTTAACAAATCTTATATGTTTAATACACAAAAAAAAAAATAAATATTAAATCAACTCAAAGTTTATTCTGCTCATAATATTGAGTTTCCCAAGCTCAAAGTATGAATGAAGATATAAATCTATATTTTGACTGCTTTGAAATGAGCAATGAATTAATTTGATAAATGACTGCGCTGAAAAATTAAAATTACAACTCAACTCAAATCTAGAGTGCACTTTATAGTTTTATTGTAAATACTGGCTCAAAAATTTATCTCGTAAAAAACAGAAATTTGAATTGAATTTAATTTTGAATGTTAACAAAAGCTTATTTTAATAAATTTGACAATTTGAAAATATTTTTAGTCTATACTAAAACATGAGTTAGCTCATATTTTGAATCAGCTTTTCTCAAAGTGTGACTGGCTAAAGATAATATATTAATGAATGCTATATTTTACTTGATTCAAGTTAACTGATAAGTTAATTGATAATTTATAATTGATAATTAATAATTGATAATTTATAATATAAAAATTGATAATTAATAATTTATAATTGATAATTGATATTTGATAATTGATAATTGATAATTGATAATTAATAATTGATAATTAATATTTGATAATTGATAATTGATAATTGATAATTTATAATTGATAATTGATAATTGATAATTGATAATTGATAATTGATAATTGATAATTGATAATTGATAATTTACAATTGATAATTGATAATTGATAATTTATAATATAAAAATTGATAATTAATAATTTATAATTGATAATTGATAATTGATAATTGATAATTAATAATTGATAATTAATATTTGATAATTGATAATTGATAATTGATAATTGATAATTGATAATTGATAATTGATGATTGATAATTGATAATTGATAATTGATAATTGATAATTGATAATTGATAATTGATAATTGATAATTGATAATTGATAACTGATAATTGATAATTAATAATTAATATTTGATAATTGACAATTGATAATTAATAATTAATAATTGATAATTTATAATTTAAAAATTGATAATATGTGATAATTGATAACTGGTAATTGGTAATTAATAATTGATAATTAATAATTAATATTTGATAACTGGTAATAGAAAATTGATTTTTAACAATTACTCAAAATAAACTTAATCCTTTTTATCTTTATTTAATCCTCACTTTAATTTCTCAATAATTAGAAAATCTCATAAGTCCTTGAAGATGCCTGATTTAGTAATTACACCCACAATGTTCTACAATGGTATACTGGAAAACTCATACAGTTTTTATTTTATAATTTAAAACATCCATAAACCAAACAGGATTCGAACTAGCATATTTTGATTGGTAAGTAGATGACAATAACTATATTTTTAATTGTAATTCGATGCCAGTAACTACATTTTTATTTGTAATTAGAAGACATAGACTTCAATTTTATTTGTAATTAGATGACAGTAATCAGTACTCAATCTAGTTCAACGGGAATGTTAGTGTACCAAATACCCCACTTAATTTTTAAATTAATTATGTAACAAAGTGCTCTAAGTAGAGTGAAGTTATCAGATATTCAATTAAAAAATACATCATTTGATTAGGCTCAAATTGTACAACTTGCGAAAAAATTGTATCAAAAGTACTACAACTTTATTTTATTTTCCTTATTTATTATTTTTCCGCTCTAAATCCTAAAAAAAAAACATTTTTGTCACCTCTCAAAAATATGTTTAAAATATTATTCGTAATAAAGTAAAAAAAAAAAATAAACTTACTCGTATACTTTTATTACACCCTAATCAAAGAGAGCGGTTTTTTACGTACTTTTTATAACCTAATTATAATGCCATGTCAAATTAAAAAAAAAAAAATTAAATTTAAAATTTACTTATTTTTTTTTTTTCATGTAGATGTAAAGTTTAATTTTCCAACGGTGAAAAAAAAAATACAATCAACAAAATTGGTATTACAAATTTCTGTTAATAAATTGCGACTTGCTAAGATGATATCAAGGGAAAATTAAATTTACATAAAATTTCATTATAGAAGGATGTGTACACGTGTACATAAAATTGAATTGTGTAATAATATATTTAATTCTATTTCTAGAAATTTCCACCATTGCGTACAGGGATGTCCACCAAAATGTTTTCAACATCTTATTCTAGCAGTTGCGATCAAAATCAATTGGAATGATGTATTTTGACTGAATTTTATTTGAAACATGAAACCACTTAAAATTCATCTTACTTCACTCTCGTATTCAATTTATTTGATTAAAAGATTCACACCCACCTTACATTCATTTAAAACTTATTTCGATTACTTTAGACATCGTCCAGAGAATAATATTATTATTACTTATTTCTCAGTATTTATTTCATTGCATAATAAACATTTGACAGATCTCAATTACTATATATATCTAATACCATCATCACACTATATTTTAATTTCACTCAAAGTAATTTTTTTTGTTTCTGTATTTTTCAAAGATCCTAAAAATGTTTTTACCTACTACCATTTTCTAATTGAAAATATAAAATTTTATTTTATTGAAATTAAATAAAAAAAATTTGTTTTTTATCGTTCACATCTTAACCAACTTCAATGGTTATTTCATTGTAAATTGGTATTTTTAATAATGACGATTTCAATAATGTTTTCAAATTCATTACCGATTAAAATTGAAAGATTTGAAAATATTTTGAAATAACCACAAAAATAGAAAACATTATTTAATTCCCATTACAACAAAAAAATTTACATGAATAATAATAAATATCCTTTTTTGTATAATATAATCCTTTTTTTCATAATAATATATAGCTATATTATTTTTTAAATATTACAATTACAAAAAAAATATATATATATAAAGAAAATTTGGAATTATCAGCAAAGGAATAATAAAAAAAAAACCATAAATATTTACCACGATTAAGATAATTGTATATAAAAAAAAACAAGTGATGGGTTTTTTTGGTAGAAATTTTATAAAGATATGAAAAAGTAATAAGAGATATCCTAGAAACAAGAAATAAATAAAATAAAAAAAATTAAAATGATAAAACAAAGTCCTTATTTTTAAGTGGACTCTCCTAAGTGACTTAAGTCAAATTGTTTTTATTTTGTTTTGTTTTTTTTTTTCTTCTAAAAATTATTTTAATAGATTAGTGTGAGTTAAAAAATATTATTTTACAGTATCCTTGTTACCTTATCATTTGATATAATAAACAAAAAATAAAATATCGATATAATAAAAAACAGTATTAACCCTTAAAGGCACGAATAGCTACTGTGACACATCATTTTGAGCATTTAACACAAATCCCAACTGTTTAAACATACCTCATTAACTGAAAATGTAATTCTTCAAAGCAACTGTCAATAGGCAGACCAACCAAATATTCCAAGAACAGTTCACCCTTTACATCAAAAGTCATTTTAGTACAAAAATAAATTGGGTTAAATCTAATAAGCGCAACGAAGGTGATCGGGTGATTGTGAGCGACTATGGTTCACAGAATGGATACTTCATTTGTTATGCTGGTCATGTTTGAGGTAACAGGTGAATTAGAATTAGAAGTATGCATTTGGTAGCTATTAAGTGGTTTCACTGTGATCACTGGATCACTATCCTATTCCATTCCTCTAGGCTAAAGTACGTCCTTAATGGAGTAAACTTTGAATAAAAAATTCCCCAAATAATACGTTGGAACAGCATTCGCCAAAGTATGAATGATTAGTGGGTGAACTAACCCCTAGTATATGCAAACTCTAAATACCTGTCGATTTTTGGATAACTAGATTTATCCAGGCTAAAGTAAGGCGCTAAATGAGTAAACCTTGAAAAAAATTACTCTTCCTCAAACCTTGAAATAAACTTCCTCAAATTCCAACGATAGAATAGCATGCGCCAAAGTATGAATGGTTAATGGGTTAACTGACCCCCAATATGAAAATTCTGACCACCTGATGACCTCCAGGTACACATAGGAGGTACAGACTAATCAACTATTTTGTGAAGTTAATGAATTTCGAACACTAAAGAACAGTCTTATGACTACCGGAATATTTAAATAAATGAAAAGAATCGATATATGGCGTACATTACTTTTGAATCCTGTCAAATCTTGAAATTTGCATTTTGATTTAAAATTTTTTCACTCAATATAATGTACGCTAAAAAATAGATTGAAAAAAATATTTATATAATAATACCGAAACATATGAGAGTTCATCACCCATACACCAAAATATTATCATCTGGGTTCAGTAGAGGCAGAGGACAAAAATACAATTAGATTCTACATTCTAGTTAGCTATTTATTATTTTTCATTCCAGTTTTATTATTTATTTAATGCCTCGATGTAATACCCAGCAACCCTCACTGTAAAATTAACAGCCCTAAAAATAATTCTCGTCCCGATTAAAGTTAAAAATAATATTTTTATCGTAACAACTATGTAAAAAAAAAAAATGTATATAAATAAAAGTTTTTAATCTGATGAATATCTGAATGATGCTGATGATGATGATTGATATATTGATTATATTGAAATTGATGTTTTTAATCATGAAAATTTCTGTTCTGATGATGAAAAATTAATTTAATTTATATTAAAAGCACGTTATATTAAGATCATAATAACAGCAAAAAAAAAATAACTGATGGAAATTTCATTAAAATTTGAATGTCCTTTTTTTTATTTTGTTTTTGTTATTTTTTGTTAATTTTTATTTTTATTTCTATAAAATTTAATGACATTCAAATCAAATTTAATAAAAAATAGCAAAAATTTTGGAATGATTAAAACCCAATAGATTTATTTTTAGAGATGATTATATATAAATAAAAATAATGTTATGAATTAATTTCAAGATGGCGGAATAGAAATATGCTGTAAATGAAATTTTACAGGAGCATTATGTCATAACAGTAATTTTATCAGCCACTAGTAAAATTTATTTTCATATTTTAATGTGACTTATAATATTGTTTTTTTTTGTGATTTGTGCCACTTTTGAAATGTTTGGTCGTATGTGTGTTTTGTTTTGTAGTGCAGGCCGCGTTGAATGTATTCGAAACGAAGGACGAATTTTGTAAGACTAGTTTTATTGAAATTTAAAAAATTTAATGAAGGTGAGAGACAAATTTTATTCTCTCGCAATTTAAACATAATTTTAACAACATTGTTACATTGTAAATTTTTGGTAGAAAGGACTTTTGCACAAGCTAAAAATAACTTGAACCTCGCCATATCAGGCAAATAGAAATGGCATGGTTGAAAAATGCATTAAAACCATTTGAATGTGATGTTTTCTTTGGAAGCAAAGGCATTTGAAGACCTATATGTTCAATAATGAATTGAACATATATATAATATGTCCTCAATAATGTGACGTCATCGTTTCAACCTCATCGAGCGTTGACCATCTGGCAATTAGTTAAAAAGTGCATTAAAAGCATTTGAACGCGATGTTTTCTTTGGGAATAAAGGCATTCGAGAACCTCTCTATGCCTCAATTATGCGACTTTCTTGTTCCAAATTCCATCGAGTGTTTTTATTACTGATGACACAGCTATTCTGACGTCACATTCCAATCCAGGTTTAACTATACAAACATTTCAAAATAAATTATTAGATATAAACTGGCTAAAATAATGGTGAATCAAAACGAATGAATCAAAATTTCTTAAAACCCGTAAAAGAAGCCGCCGCTTGATTTAGTAGCATTGTTGGTACCGATATGAGGTCACCAAATTACTTAGATATGTATTTGAATAGATAATTTTCTGGGAGTAAACACATTACCAACAAAAACAAGCAGTGGTATACGAATCAAATTAATTGGTTCATGGGACGATTCTCCAAACGGGCTTTGGAGTGTAAACTAGCTGTCATAGTCAGCATATAATTAATCTGAAGTCACGGAAAGGAGATTTGGAGGACCTCTAATAACTTCAAGATCGTTACTGGGTGAAGTTATGTACTAAGTATACTTTCTAGTAACTCCAAGATTTAAACAATTGAACATTTTCAGTACAAGATACTAAGATCTATCATCAATGATTTCTGGTACGTGAACAGTTGTAGCATATGGGTTGATTTAAGCATTTCATCAAAACAATTAATTATGCATGTCATTTGTAGAGACTCACCGAACTTAATTTGGATCTCATATAAACAGTCAGAAACGAATAATCAAGCCTAAACTGAATTAGACTACTGGATTTGAAAACCAGGTTTACTTAAGCTTCCATATGAAAAATGAATTACGGTCAAGACCCTCTGGACTTTTTTTTTTAACTATAATGGTGTCTTTTCGTTTTTAATTTCAAAACCAAGTCAAATTTACTATAGTTCTACATTCTTGGGTATATACGTACTAACACCCACTCCCATTGGAGTTCAAGAATTTGTAAAAAATTAATTAAAGTTTTAAATTATAGCCAAAAATACATGATAATAATTCTTATATCGATGAAAATAATGCTCGCTATTTTATTCGAAATTCAAAAATAATTAAAATAATATAACAAAAAAAAAAAAAAAAAAACAACAAAAAAAAAGGAATTTAATCCTTAAAATAAAATAGGGAATTTTAATTATAAATAATCTTAATATAAAATGATTTCTATTAATTTTGATGAATTTCAAAATGTTAACAAAATTATTAGGATATCATTTTTAATTATTTTACATTACATAACACTTTGGGGTCAAAAACCATAATAAATTACTTATTTCATTTACTTAAAATCCTTACAATTAAATAGATTTATATATATAGATATATTTTAACTACATACTTAATTTATTTGTATATTATTATATTATTATATATTATGAATTATATTTTCATTGCAATTAATTTACATAATTAAAGAAGAATTTTCGCTATTTTGTTATTTTATATATACAAGTATATTATGTATATGTATATATATATATATATAAATAATAAGAATCCTTATAAAATATTAATGATTCAAATTGAACTCTCTCCATATTTTAAATTATTTAATATGATTATTTATTGAAAATAATTTTTGTTATTTTGAATTTATAGAATATAATTAAATTCCATTTAAATAGTAATTATTTATTTAAAATAAATTCCTCTAAAACTAATTTCAACTAAAAATATATTATGTTATTATTAATACTTTAGCTAGTATTATAATTATAATTATAATAATAAGTAAAATATATAGTATGTATAAATAAGATATATTATAATGATGTAAGTAGTAGAATAATAATATTATTATCCTTTGATAATACTTTATACAATATAATATTACATTATAGAATTAATAATAATAATTATAATAATAAATTAAAATAAATAAATAAAAAAATAATTAGTAAGCTTAATTTTTTTTTTTTACAAATAATTTTTCGATGGAATTGGATTTGAATTAATTATTTTAAATATTTCATAGTTAATGATCGTTAGTAGATTATTGATTATCAATGAATTAGTAGTAAGTTTATCATTCAATATATAGAATAATTAATTTTGAACATTGAAAATGATACCTAGTATTGCTTTAACTCATCTTTAACTTAGCTTTATAAAATATTAAATCTGTTACGTGTAGCAACATACTGCTGGCCAACCTAAATTAGAGGTTACAGAGTGTATGGCGTTAATAGCCTACACGCTTTCTTCACCCGCCATTAAGATGCTGTATTTATGTCATTTAACAAAAATTAAGAAATTAATGATGAAATAAATATCAAATATTACCAAAAATTAAATAAGTCGTTTTACACAATTACAAGTAGCTTTGTACCAACTATATATCACTTAAATATAAATAAACAAAAAAATGTCATAAAAATACACTTCTCAAAATTGAAAATTCCAATATACAGCGTATCGACACACCGTATTTTAGACACTTTCATATAAAATGTGTGAAAAGCTAATAATTGACATACATCGTACGCCGTATGCTCCAATTTAAGTTGGTAATGTTTAAGTATAACATTTATAACACCAGACATCTTAATGGATGTAAATAATATATATAAGATAATAAAACACCATAATTTAAACATCATCAAATAAATAAACACAGTAAAGATTACCTTCAAGCAAATAACTGTAAGAGTAGAAGATTGGAGAGGCCCAATTATGATATCTGCAGTATACTGCCCACCGAAACATACAATAAAAAAGGATCAGTTTGAAGAATTTTACAATACGCTTGGCCACTGCTTCATCGCCGTAGATGATTATAACGTAAAACATAACGAATGGGGCTTTCAGCGCATAACATTCAGGGGGAGAGAACTCCTAAAATCCATGTTAGCTCATAACGTACAGCATTTATCAACTGAACATCCGACATGTTAGCCGACGGGAAGAAACAAATTTTATTATTAAAGCCATTATAAGCAAGTACTTAAAAGCTGCGACTACGACAAATATGACAATTGACTAGGTTGGCTTGGCGAGAAAACGTAACAGGGCTACAAAACAATCAAAAAAAAAATACTCAACTAAGCGACAAAAATGGCAATTGAATAGGTTGGCTTGGCAAGTGATAAAATAAAACTTAACGGGGCTACAAAACAATTTAAAAAAATTGTCAATAATGCGACAAATATGGCAATTGAATAGGTTGGCTTGGCAAGTAATAAAATAAAACTTAACAGGGCTACAAAACAATTTAAAAAAAAAATAGTCAATAATGCGACAAATATGGCAATTGAATAGGTTGGCTTGCCAAGTGATAAAATAAAACTTAACGGGGCTACAAAACAATTAAAAAAAAAAATACTCAATAATACTAGAAATGAAGCTATTCAAGAATATTTTCGAAGCCTAAGACCAACTGAGGCCACAAAATTTTAATTTTGGAAAGCTATCAAAAAACTAAAACAGTCACAACAAATTAATCCACTAATATGAACAAATAATCAACATTCTGGTGCACGTATTGTAACAAAGAAAAAGCAGAAAGCACAAAAGTAAACACAGAAATATAAAATTAATAAGAAAGTCTTCTGGGGTGTACGGATTATTTTTTCTGAGACTACCAACACTAAAGTAAGATTTCGTGGCATTAAAAGTTCCACTAGTTTTAGAACACTTGAAAAATTCTTCTAACAATAATTATTAATGACAAGTTTTTCAACAAAATTAAGCTTAATTACATGTCAAAAATTTCAAAATAGAAAAAACTGAAGAAGTGTACTTCCCTCTTTTTAGATCAAATACCAACTAATAGAGAAAAAACTAACTTTTAATATTAATTCAAAATAGGCTTTGCAACGCCTTTAAATAATTAAAAAAACAACAAAATTAAAAAAAGGACAAACATTTTTTTTCCCCCAAAACAAAACTAGGAATTCCCAATGGCAAACCACATTAATTTGTTTTTGAAAAAAAAAAATAAATAAATTACAACACCTGCTCTCAATGGATTTTATTCATCACATCGTACCCATAAAAATCATAATCTCCTACATAATTTTATTTTCATTAATATTTTCACCGCAACATGTCGCTACTATCAATTTTTTGTTAGTATAGAAATTTAAAATTCTTAAAAATAATGAACTCTTCATAAATACTAAATATATATATATATATATATATATGTATATATATATTTATACATTTTGATTCCACTTCAGTAAAACTAACTTCATCATAAAAACAAATAAAAAATAACACAACTTTTTATTATTTTGACTTTTTCTAAACTAAAAAAAAAAACTGAAAACATAACAAGAAAAACTCCATTTTGAGGAGGGAGATACTTTTTATTGCGATCCTGTAATAAATTTTTGTCTCTCAATTCTAAAAAAAAAAAAAATATATATATATAAAATTAGGCTACCTTAAAATTTATAACACCATCATGTCTCATATATTTATATAAAATGCAGAACATATGCTAACGATTATGAATGCAGTAAAAGAAATAAATGTCCTTTTTTTCTGGTTGATTGTTTTTTTTTTTTTTTTTTTTTTAAATCCTTCAATAAAAATACTCACCACAAAATGAGATAAGGCTAAAACAAAAAAAAAAAAAAACAGGAGTAAAACAATTTTTTTTTGTATTTTTTTTTTTATTTATTATTTATTATATATTTTCAGCAGGATATATGAATATTTTATAAATTTACTCTAAAATGAAAGAAGCAAACAAAAAAAAAAATAATAAAATAAAATTAAAAACAATAAAAAGAAAAAAAAAATATTTTATATTATAAAGTGTACGACCACCATGTGAAAACAGATTATTCCCAAAATTTCATATTGATAATATATCAAATTTTATGAGTTTATGTATTTTTTTTTTTTTCATATCCTTGAAAACATATATACACACGTTTGTGTATACCTATATATGGTTATCCTGTTTCTTTATTTTAATTTTTTAGTTATTTTTTTTTTTCTTATGTTTATAATTTTATTTATTTTTTTTTTTTGTATGGCAACAGTCATCTAGAACACTATATAATATATTTTAATGGTCCGTCATAATGCCATTCACATTCTCAAACATAAATTTTCATTCTGGTACACAATAATGCCACTCACACACAATATTATTATAGATAGGTACATAACATAACATACTACACAATAATTCTCTTATACAAAAATAATAATGATAGTTATTGCAGCAATACGGATATCAAGAAAAAAAAAATGTGAATATCCTTTGAAAAAGGATAATATTACATACATATATTCATATATATGTAAAATTCATTTGATTCCAATAATAATTGTAAAACATTAAATTGACATGTTAAAGTAAAACTGAAATTGGAACTGTATACACTATGATACAGATTATATACATATACATGTATAAACAAACGAACATACACACTCTCATATCGATGTGAAAATTCATAAAAATTAAGTATTTTGAAATTATTTTCAAAAATTTATTCATCGCGCTAACAATATTCTGTATGTAAATAAATATTTTATATTATATATATATATTATATTATATTTTAGAGTAGGTATATCTATTTCTACTTCTTGAATCCTATTATTATTGTTATAATAACGGTATATAATATATTATGAATGAATGAATCCTATACGGTAATTTTTTTTTTTAAGTTCTAGTTGTTGTTGTTGTTTTATTATTATTATTATTTTTTTTGTTATTCTTTAGTGACATCTATATACATTTTTAAATAACTGAAAATAGTTTGATATAGGGTGTTGTTTTTTTGTTTTTATGTTCTTGTAAGTAACTAAAGTAGATCTACATTTTGTAATTAAATTGATATGACAATATGCGATTACATCTTACAATTTTGTATTGACATTAAAGCTATAATAAAACATTCACCAAGGACATAAACCTGTAGATTTAAGATAACAAAAGGGATAGTACAATAGATCGCTTTATTTAGAAAGCAGAATAATGTCTGGGTACACCTTTATGCTTAACATAGATTAGCTTGTAATTTGGAGCTCTTAGTTTTTGAATCAGGTTGGTTGGGTTAAATAATTTTAATTTTTAATTTTAATTCTGATAAATTTTATAAATGAAATAGTTACATGATGATTCCTGGATTATGACTATATCATCGCCACCATTTTCCAGGCAGATAAGAATACCGGAGGATCCCATTTTCAAATGAGGGAGATTGATCTGTACAAGAATCGTAGTGTAGCATAACAAAAACAAATAAATGAAACTGTTGCATGGTTGCATCTATATAGAAATGCCCGTACAAAAGGTAAGTTACTGCTATTTTTGCTATCTATATAAACAATTTAAAACGCTATTTAATTTTAGAAACCTTATATCGTTCCAAATCAATGTTGGTTGGTAAAACTAAAAGTCTAGTTATTTAAGCAATTCCGGAATAACGCTGACGAGTAAAACCAATATATACGAAGGTCCACACTACACAGGTTCCATTAGTTGGTTAAATTTAAATTTATATTACAATAATTTATTACAAAACAAACCAATTAAAAATAAAAATGGTGCGCTCCTCACAAACTTAGAGGACCAATTAAAGAGATGGAGAGAACATTTTCAAGAACTGAGCAACGAAGAAAGTACAAATAATGAAGCAGACATAAGAAACAGAGACGATGCGAATATCTACCCAGCTGAGGGACTGCCAATATCTACTCAAGCTCCAAATATAGAAGAAATCAAAGCTACAATCAATATCCTGAAACACAACAAAGCAACAGGTGAAGATGGAATTCCAGCAGAAATAGCCAAACTGGACCCAGACCTATTCGCAAAATCAATTGAACACCACATCAGAAAAGCATGGATAGAAGAGAATATACCACCATCATGGAAGAAAGGAATGATTGTCAAAATACCTAAGAAAGGAGACTTGGCAAATTGCAGCAACTGGAGAGGAATCACGGTTCTAAATACTATTCATAAGATAATAGCAATTATTATAAAGCAAAGATTAGAAGAAGTACTAGAACCAATACTACGGAAAGAGCAGGCAGGTTTCAGACCAAACCGAAGCTGTGTTGACCAGTCAAATACTTTACGGGTCATAGTTGAACAATCAGTAGAATGAAATGCCCCACTACTATATCTACTATTCATAGATTTTAAGAAAGCATTCGACACAGTCAAGAGATGCGCAATATGGAGAACACTTACAAAGAAGGGAGTTCCTGAAAAAATCATCAACATCATCAAAGCGATATATAAAGATGCAAAGACAACAGTTCAACACAGAGGTAACATCAGTGATCCATTCTACACCAACATAGGAATTAGACAAGGATGTCCACTATCACCACTTCTCTAAAACACAATACTGGACGACATTCTAAGAAAATTTTGCACTGGAATAAACAGAATAGAATGGGATCTCTTCGGCAACTTCGAAGACTTGGATTACGCAGATGCGATGTATGCCTCATATCAAGAAATCAAAGGGACCTACAGAACAAAGTCAACAGATTACAGGAAGAAGCAAAGAAATTGGAACTGGAATTAAATATCGAGAAAACCAAGGCAATGAGAACAAACACAACAGTGATAGTGAGCCAATAACAATGAGTGGACAACAGATAGTAATACATAGAAGAATTCAACTACCTGGGAGCATCATAACATCAGGAGAGGAGGTACAACAGAAGAAGAACATTTGGGAGCCTAAAGAAGATATGGCGGAGCAACCAAATATCGAGAACAACAAAGCCAACAATACTCAGAGCATGTGTAAAGTCAACATTAATGTATGGCAGTGAAACATGGCTAACTTCGGTCAGAATCAAACAGAAACTACAAGTATTCATTAACAAGTGCTTGAGAATTATATGCAGAATATTCTGGCCAGCAAGAATTAGCAACGAGGATTTATGGGTAATACCTGGAGAAGAACCGATCAATAGACAGATAAATAGGATTTTTTAGGATAAATAGGAAATGGATAGGTCATACACTACGGAAATCAGAAAGTGATATAGCAAGCTCTAGAGTGGAATCCACAAGGACAAAGGAGAAGCAGTATTCAACAGAGAGGAACGGAGGTTCACTATCGAAGCCCTATGCTCCCACGCGAAGTAATAAAAAAAAAAAATTTATTTAACATGAATTTAAAAATCAAATAGCTTTATTGATGATAGCTGTATAATGATTTCATATATGATACCCATCCTCATAGAGGTATGAAATAATTACTTGTGTAAACAAAAATTCTGCTAAGCGCAAACGTGACAGTCTTAAATTGATATGGATAACAAAAAAACTTCCCAGCACTATCAAAATAGTGAAATTTTCTTTCACCCTTACGGAAATACATATTCAGTTAGACTTATTGTTCAATGCGTCAGTGATGAGTCTAAGAAAATATTAGTAAAAGTGTTTTAATTTAAAATAAAAAAAAATATATTATAATATGTATGAAATAGTATTGCTTAGTAAAACTAAAATATTGCACAATCCCGACAAGCCCGCTTTTAAAATTGAACTATATTTCTAAAAATTTCAATAAACTATAATAAAGACACCCTACCAACATAGTATCATATATTTAAATCTATGTCTATAATATTATTTAATATTTAAAATATTAAATAACATATCCTGTTATTATCCTTACAAAAAAAAAAAAAAAAAAAATATAACCGCTGCTTTAGGAAATATTTTAAATTTTTATTGATTGAATTGAATATGAATTGAAACTGTTGATGCTGCTGCCAAATTGCATCTGATTTGAATTGTTGCAATTGGGGCTTTTTTTATATTTCAATTTTTTATTTATTTTTTTTTTTATAATAAATTTTTTTATTTTTTGATGCAAAATAAATGATTAAAGATGACTACTAGAAAGAAAATACTGAAAAGGGGTTGTTATTGTATTTTACGAAGTATGCTAGAGATAGTTTTTTTATTATTTCTATTTTTTTGTACTAGAAAACAAAATGTTTTATTTAATATTTTTATGGTTAGATTTACTAAAGGATTATATTATTTTTTGGCCTGAAAACTGCCAAAAAATATACATCCTTTGTGGGATATTTTTGTATAAAGTAATACTAAAGATTTTTACCTAAAATTAAATTTAATATTAAATAATGTATTATAAAAACATTTACTGCAACATATTTTAGGCAAATGGAAGTGCTTCCAATTTTCTTTGTTTACTTTAGATAAATTTTTTTTTATTTATTTTATTTTTACCTTAAATAGATTTCTAATACCTACTTTCGCAGAACATTCTTTTGATGTGGAATAGATGAGAATATTTATATTGGTATAGGATATCTAATAATAAATTTGTAGATAGAAATATTGTAAATAAGGTTCGTTTACATTCAAATAATGATTTTATTTAATGAATATTTAAATGTGTATTGAGAGTTTTTAATTTTATCGCTTCTTACGTATTTATATACATAAAATTTATAATATTTTATTAAAATAACTGGTAAGCTCGGTCCAAGGAAAATCGAATATTCGTTCGTAAATTTGGCAACTCGGTCGAGCTCGAAAACTATATATCGTCCGACGAAGATAAATACCCCCAATCAGCCAAAACATAAATTGTGCAGGAGGACAAAAAAACTTTATAATATTTTCAATTTACCGATTTCGCAATAACTTTCTTCTACGAAATGATGTAGTTTAGTTCTCTTTAGCATTTAAACAATATTTTCGAAAATTATTTCACTACTGAGCAAAATAAAACACATAGGAGGTATTCTCATTTTTACGAAGTGATGTTAAGAGGTATTTCATAAGAATTCAAAACGATGAAATAAAAATCCTTAAGTTATTTTTATGAGTATTTTATTATAAAATAATTAATATTATTATTAATCATATTAATTAATATAATACAATTAGTCTTACATTTTACAATAAATTAAAAAATATAGAATCAAATGTTACACAGCCTTTCATAGGTAATTTTCAGGTGAATTAATTAATTAAGAAACTTATAGGCTAATAATTAAAAATATTGTTTATTTAAAAAAAAATAATAAAATATATAGGACAAAAATTGCACAAGTCCTTCAATTCAATTCATAGGCATATTACTTAGTATTAAAGACTTATAGGATAATTATTTAAAAAAATAGTAAATATTTTATTTTTTCAGGTATGGTAATTGATCATAAAAATGCCGGCATTCCTTTGGAATAACAAGTTTTATTTGTTGCAGATGAGTCCATTTTTGAAATGTTATTGGAATTCTATTTTGGTTAAGTGGAGGGAATTCAAAATTTGCATTTAAAGCTTTCGGTCTTATGGGAAGGATCTGCCAATCATCATCATAATTTAGTTTAGCTTTAGTTTCTCCATTTTCATATTGTAGTACCCTTAAATTTGTGACGGTTGGATCTCGAGCCCTTTTCCCTGGGCAGATAGAATTATACACCATGTCCTTCGTATAGTCTTTGAAAAAATCGTATCTTACAGGAATAGCTTCATAAGGAAAAAAATTCTTCCTGGCTTCCTTACAAAAGTGAAGATAGTCTGAGGGTAAATAAATATCACTATTTTTTATTTTTCGTTCAATACAAGTGTGAATCGAATCGCAATCATTTTGAGTATGTCCTTTTTCAAGTATTTTTTGAGTTATCAACACCTGATGTTTCGCAGAAAAGTGATGTAAGCCATTCGACATAGTAATATTTCGGTTTTGATAGGTGTAATGGTGCATCCATCAGAATAAATTATGATAGGTACAGGATTCTGTAAGCAATATTTTTCCATAAAATGGACGAGGCAAGAAACAAAGGTTGATGCTACAAGTTTGGCATCCACTTCTGTGAACCAATAACATGTCACATTTCGAGACTTATGATCATAAATATTAAAATTGTGGCAAGATAATTTTGTTTTGTAGTACACAGAGCTGACTTGTAAATACGGACAAATTTTTACGGCTTGTAAATCAATAGTTAACACAATGCACAAGCCCGTATTTGCCATTTCCTTATCCATTTACATATCACTCCTGGCTCTATTTTTGGCTGTCTGATGATCATTATATATTTGAATTTCTAAGAATTTCTAATTTAAAGTTTCCTATTTTCCTTTTCTAAATTATATTCATTCTATGCATAATCTTTTTAAACAAATACCGATTAAATATTTGCTTCAAAATATTTTTTACCAATCAAAATCACCAAACTTTCACGAGCACTTGTTACCACTGACAATTATCGAACAAAAATTGCTGTTAGAAGGTATTTTTGGCGCGAAACTGATACGAGGTATTTTTATTTCTTAAAAATAACACATTTGGAGATTTGCTGACATAAACACAATGCTTTTAAACGATGCAGAATCAAAAAATCTATCGAATGACATCAAAATGTCATTTAATGAAAAAGTGATGATTGGAGGTATTTATCTTCGTCGGATGATATATACGAAATTATTTTGTTTTATTTTTTTAATTTGAACATCAGGTTAATTTAACATAAAAACATTTTTTTTTTTATTTTGTTACATGTTTGAAAGTGAATAGAAAATTATTGTTTCGTTCAAGTTCGCCCTTAACAAATTTTTATCTAATCAAGTCAATTTATTTTATGTCGATTCGAATTAAGGGGTATGGCTGAATATAATTATTTTAATTTGTAAATTTTTTACCATTTAATTTCAAACACAATATTTTTTAATTTATTAATGACCCCAACAAGGCATCAAAGGTCTGTGCTAAGTGTAATTCTCTTCATTGTTACTATAAACAGCGTGACGAAAATTTTCAAAAACCCCAATAAAATATATTTTATATGCCGAAGGTATATAGCTCTGTTTATTTCTGGGAAAAAATCCAATTAAACTAAGAAAGAGAATGCAAAACACAATAGATAGGTTAGTAAGATGGGCTGATTTAAATGGCTTAAAAATTTTCAGAAATAAAGCAATGAGTCCATATTGAGAGATTGAAAAGTGCACGAATTTATTTGAGCTTTTTATTAAACTTTTAATGAAATTAAAATCACTTTTAAATCACTCCTTAAAATTGCTTCTCTTAAACTCTTATACGTTATGATTACTTTTTAACTTTAAAACACGATTTTATAATATTTTTTTTTTTTTTTTTGTTATTTTAAATAAAAAATTTTTTTTTTTTTATTTTTTCAAAAAAATTTCTTTATTTTTATTTTTGTTTGTTTTGGTATTTTTGTTTTTTTTTTTTTCTTTAAACATAAAAATTTAAAATAAATAAAAATCAAATTTTCCATGCTTATGAAATAAATATTTTCCTCTTGAAAGTTTCCTTTTTATATAGGAAGTAAAAGGAAAACCTATTAGTATCAGATTTTTTCCTAAAATCAGGAAAAAAAAATTGTTTTCTTTTTGCTTGTTTTTCTTTTTTGTTTGTTTACTAGAGTATTATAGCAAATTTTTTTTTGAAAAAAAAAATCACTAGTTTAGTTGCTTGTTTATATTTTCTTATTGAAAATTTTAAAGTTATGATATTATACAGTTTCAGTTCCATTTAAAATATCTTGTTCGTTAAGCAGATTATAACATTAGTGTTCTGGTAAATTTATTGAGTCACTGACATTGCGGTAAGCATTTTTTTTTTTCTTTACTAAACAAATATAAGATATTTAATCTCGTAAACGTATATTTTTTAAGTAGTTGAAAAGTAATTATAAGTAAGATTGCTTAAAAAAATTAATTAGAATGCTCAAAATTTATAATGCGCTGATATTGAGCGGGTAACCAACTTTGTTTGAGTGAATAACATTTTTAAGTTAAACTTTTGATGTTTTATTATTTAAAATGTACTGCTCAAAATTATTGCTCAACTAGAATGTTCAAGATTTATTGAGCAGCTAAATAGAGCCCATTATAAAAAAATAAAAAAGCAGCTCAATAGAGCTCATTATAATAAACAAAAATAATAAAATTAATCTCGTAAACGTCTATATTTTAAGTAGTTGAAAATTAATGATTATTGACATTGCTTAAAAAGTAATTAGACGGCTCACATTTATAATGCACTGATATTGAGCCGGTAACCAAATTTTTTTGAGTGAATAAAAATTTTAAGTTAAACTTTTGATGTTTTATTATTTAAAATGTACTACACAAAATTATTGCTCTACTAGAACACTCAAAATATATTTGTATATATATTTGTATATATATAAGAAAATAAAAAAAAAACCAATTGAAAAAAAAAAAATATATATATATATATATATATATATCTAATTAAATACCCACTAATTAAGATTTTAAATTATTAATAAACTAATCACTAATATAGGTACATTTTATATGCATACTTAAATGTATAATTTTACCATAAATAAAAAACTAAAGTTCGAAATACCGTTAAAGTAAAAAAGGTATATCGAACAGCTCAATAGAGCTCATTAGAATGGCTATTCAGTTGTTTTTAGTGAATACGGTGAGAAAATATAAATTATTTGACTTTCTATTTTCAACAAATTGTAAAAGACAGCTCAACATTGATTTGCAAAGAGCTTACGAGAGTGCTCACGATTTCTACGTATTGATGTTTATGAGACAATAATAAAAACCAATTCAAATGACACTTTTAACAATAAAATAATGTTGAAAAAATACTAGCTACACAGTACTACTTTTTACATTACTTATTCTATGCTATGCTTATTGAGCTGTTTAATAGAGCTCATCAGAGCGGCTATTCAGTTGCTTTTGAGTGAATAAAGTTGGAAAATATCAATTATTTGACCTTTTATTTTCAACAAATTATAAAAGACAACTGCAAATTGATTTGCAAAGAGCTTACGAGAATGCTGACGATTTCTGCGTATTGATGTTTATGAGAAAATAATAAAAACCAATTCAAATGACACTTTTAACAATAAAATAATGTTGAAAAAATACTAGCTACACAGTACTACTTTTTACATTACTTATTCTATGCTATGCTTATTGAGCTGTTTAATAGAGCTCATCAGAGCGGCTATTCAGTTGCTTTTGAGTGAATAAAGTTGGAAAATATCAATTATTTGACCTTTTATTTTCAACAAATTATAAAAGACAACTGCAAATTGATTTGCAAAGAGCTTACGAGAATGCTGACGATTTCTACGTATTGATGTTTATGAGAAAATAATAAAAACCAATTCAAATGACACTTTTAACAATAAAATAATGTTGAAAAAAATACTAGCTACAAAGTACTACTTTTATTCGTTCATACTCTTTATCTAATGGCTTATTCTATACGACTTTTACTATTCATTAAAAGTTTAAAATTGACTCATAAAACAAAATAACTAAACTCCTGTTAAAGAAGAAATGATTTTAGTTGATCAGGTCGAAAGCCATGTTATATGAGTATGTTATCCCACACAATAATGTGGGTACATATTTGATCCCACGTTGTTACTATATCAAGCTTCATTTAAATAAAATAAAATAAAATAAAATAAAGGTCTGCTTTCATTTTCGTTGTTCAACAGTAAAGCGAACGATATCGTAATTCTATTATCTTATATCTTAAATTCAAAATTTTTCTTACTTACTAATTTCCATTGTTTTTAAAACCAATTCGGGGTGGCTAGGATTGGTCACTACAACCGAATGATGTAATACCGTAAAGTTCTGAATATAACACCCCTACCAATAAAGTACCCCGGAGAAACTAATCGAAACATTTTTCCATTTACAGAACCCCAGATACAGTAATTAGATTTTATATTTTTCGAAAATTAATTTCGAACTCTTTTCGATATGGGATGTTATGCTATATATTGCTTTCCGAATGGTGTACCCGGTGCAAAAATTCAATTAGACTACCTGGGTACACCAATTGCATTTATTATTTTTTCAGAATATTGGCATTTTCCAATAATTATAGTACCTGGGTATTATATTCAGAACTTTGCGATACTATTAAATGTATAACAGTGAAACTAGTCGAATATTTTCCTTTTAATTTTATTCTAACGCTGGAAAACAAGTTTTTATAAAAATTAAATGTAACCGGACTTTAGTATTAATGTTTGTAGTATAATCCAACCAGCAAGGCGGTCACATTAAACTTGACTGATTCTCGTAACTGCATCTCCAGATTCTACCTTTGTAACGGTGGGATGTTCTAAACACTCTACATTTTCAAATCTATTGTACTTTGTCACATTCACAGTTACTGTGCGCAAAAAAAAAATTCAAATTGTAATTTCCAGCACCCTAGAGTTGGTCAAATCATCCTTATAATAGAATATTAAATTTTTATCAGTATATATTTCCAATACAATATAATAGAGAAGGCAATAGAATGAAATAATCTATACTGAAACAAATTTAATGCCGAAAAAAGAGGCGAGAAAGTTAAAACAAAAAAAAAACAAAAACAAAAACCAATTCTATATCCTGGTTACTTCTTTTAGGTCTTTGTTCTAAAACGTATGCTCACATTATAGAAGTAAAACCAATACATTTGAAACAATTTTTGTTGCCTCTGACTTTTACTTCTTCAAAGGATTATAGAAAACCAACTTTTTTCTACTTGTTTTTTTTTTTTTTTGTTTTTTTTCTTTTCAAGTCAATAATTTCTGTTTTGGTTTTTCTTTATTTATTTTTTTTTTTGTTTTCTTTTTCTCATGTGTTTTTCTTGCTTTCACCATTTTTCTGAAAAGTGGTTGAAAAGTGGTTGTTTTTATTTTTTTTTTTTTTTTTACATCCTTTTGATGAGAAAACAACGATAAAATACAGCTTGAAGGCTTTCAAAGAGGAAGCAAAATAAAATAAAAAAAATAAAAATAAAATATTGTTGCAAAATCGTTTTGTAGCATATTGTGCAAATGATGAAAACAAAGAAAAAATAATGTTTTTTCTTATGACTACTCTCACTCAATATAACGGTAAATAAATGTATGTAAACATATGTGTGTAAAATATTTTTCTTTTGTTTCATATTATTAATATTCCATCATAGGTAAGTTATACACGTATATTAGGTTGAACCTATATATAAAATTATGGTATTGGATTGATTGTAAGGATCCTTATTAATGATATGTACTTATTTCCTGCCTGCTAATCCTTTTTTTCTATATACCCACATACATATCATAATGACTTCTTCAATTTAATTCGATTCAAAACAGATTTAAGAAAAAATAATAATTCTGACGATATTTTCTTTTATTTGAATTCACCTTGAATTCACCTCAATGAAAATAATAAGAAGACTCATTAAGATTCAGAAAAAGTGAATTGTAATAAATTGCAAGAGAGACAAAGAATATTTTCTTAATTAATTTTTAATTTTAAAATTTTATACAGCGAATTGTTTTAAGAGATTAAATTAAAATTTGATTGTAGTTGGTTAATTTATTAAAAAGATATTGATCTAGAGACAATGGAAAACAACAGTAGACAGGTATGATTAACAACCTTTCCAAAAATTTAAAGAAGTGTATAAAAACTGATGTATAGCTATAATAAGTAGAAAAATTAATGTAAGGTATCTAGACATGCTGTACATGAATGTAAGGCAAGACAATGCAGCTTTTAGCGTCTTGTGAGGTATCAAATTTATATTTTGATTCTATTTATAAACATTGCACAAATTTTCTATCACCTTATCAACACCGTTTTGTTACATCTAGAGTTACTGAATTCTACAGTTTATCTTACAGTTACTGAATTCTATAGTCACTACAGAAGTTAGATCAAAACTTCTTGAAACCACATTTAGGTTACAACATGACGTTCTCTAACTATCTCCATATATAATATGACTTCTGTAATCCATAGTAGTCAAATTATTACGCTGGTAATATGAAAATTTATAAAAACAATTTTAACCTTTTGGAAAATGCCTTAACCCTAAAAGTAAATTTAAATCGATTTCATAGCTGGTGTACTAACAAAATCGTTAATAAATGCGCACTATTACTTGTCGCTTTTGCTCAATTTTGTTCACTTATTTTCTTTATAACCAAACTATTTCCAAAGTGGTACCAACAAAAGACTTGGAGGTATTCTTCGATATCAAGCCATCATTTCATCTTCATTATGCTCATCAAGCTTCATTATACTGCTAGCTCTAAGCTTGGTTCTATAAAATGTTGGGCAAAAGACTTCAACTATGTACTGAAATATTTTTATACCTGCTTAATAAGACCTAATTTGGAATACACTAGCCAGAAATAGAATCATTTCTACAAATTAACAGAATTGAATCGGTTAAAAATAAATTTTTAATACTTGCTTTACACAATGTCCCATGAAAAGAATTATTAAGATTATCTACATAATGTGCGCCGTATGAATTTACTACATCTCAATACGCCTGAAAAAAGCAGAACTGTTACTGATATAGCATTCTTAACTGAATTAATCAAAGGGAACATTTTTTCTATCCAATTACTCCTTAAGCTCAAGTATTGTTCTAATTCCAAATTACGATCTAATATTATGTCTTACTGTTTCATACATTTTGAGAAGTATGAACCATTAATAGAATGATATTTTCATATAACTCATTTAACCACACTACTAACAAATCAGTCTTTAAAAAATCATTTTTTATTTTAAATTATTTATCAAAAACTATTTGTGCACTTTCATTTCACCATCTAAGGTATCGGTGCATTGTTTTTCCAGATGGTTTTGGAGCGAAATAAATAAAATGTTTTATAGTTAACGTTTCAGTTATTTCTAGCCTCTGGTTAAGTGAGACTAAATGACAAAATGGCTAAAAAGCGTTAATTATGAGTTAGAATATTAGAAGTGCAATTGTAGCAGAGATTTGTGGTAAAGAATTGTCAGGACAAATCATATTTACTGATATACTATGAGATAGGAAGTCATTCAACAAAAAAATAATATAGTGAACCTGTCCGAAATATTAAATGTAGAGGCCGAAACGTTAGACAACAAAGAGAGAAGATCCACGTATAATAAAAGCTGTTAAAGTATTAGTTTGTGCTAAGATTACAACTATAAAACAGGTCCTGAACAATTTTAATAAACGTAGAAAAATAGAAACAACAACTGTGCTAAATAGATTAAATTCTGAAAAAAAAAAAATAAACAACCTTAAATTGAAATTTGCTACATAGATAAGCCTCCTAGTTTTTCACAAATCATTCTTTGAACAAGTGAAAGATTATTTTCAATAGACGGTACGTACATACGATAGAAAATTTTATCATTCCATCAGCATTGAAAATAAAATACGAACGGTATACCAAATAGTACAAGAAACACAAATGGTGGGAATATAATGGTTTGGGGCGATATTTATTATTATAGAAATACACCTTGTTTAAGCGTGCCGAAAAAAGTCATACCAAGTACTTACTTTGATCTGTTGTATTATAGACTGTTAGACCTTAGTGACTATTTGATAAACTCAAATTTGGTGCTACAGCAAAGTTACTGATCGATACACAAACCTACTATTACAATATCGTATTTGAAGTTTATCGGACAAAATCTTTTAAATTGGCCACCTCACAGTCCTGACTTTAATGTAATTGAAAGCCTTTGGCATTATATGAAAAATACAGAATCACATGAAATTCTTAGGTCAAAAACAGAGATATGGAACGTCACTGAAAATACTTGAGAATCGATGAATATTTCAATTTAGAAAAATGTAATTGATTCAATGCCTAAGAAGGAGATTATAGAAGCGAAAGCAGGAAATATTTCTTATTAGGTATCATAAAATATAGATCCAATATAATTTTAAATCCTTGAATATTTTTCAAAAAAACATTTTTTTCAGTTATTTTTTATGCATAATCCATTGTGATGCCGTCGTTGTGCTTAAATTTCTTCATTATTTTATTAATCTATATTTGCTCAGTGTTATGTAACGTTACTTATCGGTACTACACTTAAAACACAAATTTGATATCTCACAAGACCATGAAGACTGCATCGCTTTACTTTACAATCATATATAGACTCATAGCATGTCTAGATACCTGGGCATGTATTTTTCCGCTTACTATCCACTTACTAATCCAATCTACAACTCTCTCTTAAAGCCGAGTAAGTCTCTATTCTGCTGAATTTCAGTTTTCGGTTTTGGAGAAACATATACCTAAAAATGCAGCCAACTAAAGCCTACTGTGTCCTACCATATAGACATAGATTGTGGCGTAGTATAAATGATTCAGTACATCCATAAATCAATAGAATTCTCGCTGTCTCGGCCAATGACATATACCACATTTCCGTACCGACACATACCGCTGTCTCGGCCAACATTGCATATACACATTTCATTTTTATTATTTACATTAACTCTTTTTTCAAAGCGATTGTAATATAGAAAATCGTAGAACAAAAATATTACAAAGGTCTATACTAAAATTAAAAAAAAAAAAGCATTTATTTTTAACGTCAAATTTTTTTAAAATTTCATTTTAAATTAAAAATTTTCATTTTAAAATTCAAATTGAAAATTTTAATTAAAAATATTTTCAATCAAAAATGGCTTCTCAAGAAACTCCATTGCACTGTAATGGAAAAATTCGAATACCAGAAAAATTACCAGAAATAATGAAGACATATTGTAAAGGTTAAAAAATTAATAATTAAATTAATCAAAATATTTAATAATACTTCATCATTTTTTAGCTGCAATAAAATCCCAACCAAATGATATTTTAAAATGGTCTGCATCATATTTTCGTAATTTAGCTGATGATATACCACCACCAGCCGTAAAAAATCATTTAGATAAAGAAATGAAATTAAAATGTATTACAAAAGGATGTATTCGAATGTTTATAGAAAATGTAATTGGAATTTTTAATACTTTTTAATAGGCGTGAGATGAAAAAAAAAATATTATTTTTAGATTGGAAAACCATTTTTTGTTGAAAGAAGAGTTTTGGAGACAATTTGGGAAACTGTTTTGCCAATGGTAATTTGAAATAAAAAAAATTATGTAAATTATATAAATTATATATCGTACTACTTGTTACTCCGAAAATACTAAAATTCATCGGAATAAATTTTTCTCGTAAATCTATGCAAAATATCTAAAACCAGTATCAAAATTCGAAGATTATTTTCTTCAAATAAAATGCTCAGATATGCTTTTTATGGTTTTACTAATTATTTTTATTAAGCTTCGTTTGTTTCTTCAATAAATATTAATTTTATTTTATTTATTCTTCAATATTTTTTTTTTAATTTCTATTTTTTTCTACAATTTTTTGTTTGTTTTTTTGTCTTAAAACTTTTTTAGTACGGTATTTGGGGTAGTCGAGATATCACTAAAAATATTACAGATAATCAAGTGCGATCAGTTAATTTGGTACGATGTTTCCGGACATAAAAAATTTTTTGGGAATATTTACGGAATAAAATTTAATGCGAATGGCTAGTATCTAGTGTGCACTGCGATAGTTTCGAACCCGGCCGAAAAGTGTTATTTACTGCTATGAATGTATCATAATTATGATAATAATATGATACATTCATGTATTCAAATATGAAATATTATTTAATTATCTCATTTATTATAGGATGAGCTTTATAAATTATTAAGTCTTGGCAGGATGTTGTATTGGGAAAAAGTACATTGGTTACAATTCATTGGACTTATGACCGGTTCGATTTCAAATGTAATTTTTTTTCATTTATAACTTATTTACTTTCAAATTTGTTTGATATTAATTTCAATGATTTAAAAGGATTTAAAAAGTACAATGATTTTAATATGTGACCTATTAACAAATGATTTGGAATGTGGAACTTCACCTATACCAATATCTATATTTATAACAATTTATAAGTATTTAGCTGAACTTGATTGTTCTAAAGAACAAAGAATTTTAAATGGCCGAAAAGAATTGTAAGATTTTTTATATAGAATTTTATTTTGTATAAAATTATCCTTCAATATAGAAAAGACGGTTCATTTGAAGAATTAACCGAACCAAATGAATTTCCTAACATCATAATGTCACCAAATTTATTTAATAAAGTTTTAATTGAGTCCCATATTGACAATAATATTTTCAAAAATAAACTAGAAAATAATTACCCAACTCCAATGGATGGGAATGAAATGAAACAAAATAGATTAACATATGAAAGTGCATGTGACTCATGGTTTAAAAATTTCAAAAATTATTGTAAACTTAATGTGAACCCAGTGAAGATTTTCAAAAAATATAATAGTTTCGATTCATTAAAATTTCACACGAAAGCAGTCAATAAAAATTTCGAAAAATTTAAAATTTTAAATCAAAGAAAAAATTCAAACAGAAATGGATTAAATGAAAAATTATCAAAAATACAAAATGAATTTGAATATGTTATTAATCAGCTTGAAACATTTAAACTTCAATTGAAAGCAGATAATCGTCAAGAACAAATAACAGATAATTCAAATCCTTCAACAGCAACAAATGAAGAAAATTCACGCCAAAATATTGAATTAATTATAGATATTTTAAAAGTAGTTTTAATTCAAAATAAAAAATTTACAAATCTAGATGAAATTCTTAATTATATTCAAATGGAATACAATAAACATTATTATGGAAATACAAGTACTACGGCACAATCACAATACGACCGATCGAAGACAATATCGAAGGATGAAAAAAGGACAAAATTTCATGAAAGCCTGCTATCGGAATGTGATAATAGCATAGAATCAAAATATAATACAAGCCCTTCTTTATCACAGTATACCACAAGTACAGCATCTAAATGTGATACAACTACATTTTCCGTATATAATTCAAGTACAGTACCACAGTATAATAAATCGCAATTTGATTCACATTCGTATGAAATAAGCACTTTTTTAACTGGAAATACTACAAGTACTACAATATCTCAATATGATACACCCCCCAAATGTAGTTCAATGGCTTTACCAAAATCAAAATTCAATACAAACAATTTATCGCAACATAATACAACTATATATGAACAGTATGATACAAGCACATCTTTATCGCAGCTGTATAGTACGGTATCTCAATACGATATTTCCACATCCTACGAATATAATGCAAGTACAGTATCAAATCGTAAGTATGATACAAGCACAGAACCACACTACAATACAAGCACTTTAACACAGTATGATTCAAGCACAGCAGACCCACATCAGTATACTGATACGTTCACATCAGTATCATATTATAGTACAGCAGAAGAAAACTGTACCAGCAGCTCAAGACTGTTTGATAAAAATGCAATATTTAAAAATAAAAAACCATTCGAAGATAGTTTAAACAGTGACTTATTAACTAAAAGAAGTATGTTTGAGTTATCAAATGAACTAAAATTAGCCGATCACAATTATGAAACTGATTACCCACCGGAAGCACAAAATAATAAATTAAATCTTAAAGAAAATGATAATCCAAAGAAATTAATAGATGAAGTTATATCAGATTGTCTACAATTTAGTAAAGTTAAATCCCAATCATTATCAAAACAAGATTTTGAAATTGAAAATATTGAGCAGAATTTTAATGATGAAATTGTAATTAATTCAACACCACAATCAAAAAGAAATGAAATATCATTACGAATAAAAAATGATTCAGAATGTAGAAATATTGAAAATATATTCAGTGAAAAACGTTCAGAAATTCTAGAGCAATACAAAAATATTGAAAATTCAAATTCAGAAATTCAAGAAAAATTTGAAAATACTAAAGCTATAATCAAAGAAGAGTTTAGAAATCCTGATAGTATAATCAATAGAAAAACTGTAGAAATTCAAGAAATATTTAAAATTACTGAAAATATAATCAAAACGGCAATTTCAAGAATTCCAAAAGGACTTACAAACATTGAAAACAAAATAGGAATTCCAGCAGAAACCAGAAATATTGAAAATATATTCAGTGAAGATATTCCAATTAATCCCAAGGTCAAAAATATAAAAATTGAAAAAGGCATGATTTTAGGTTTAATAAGTGAAAGTTCAAAATCTTCTAGCTCACAATCAATAACACCCAAATTATCAATAAATTCAGAATTCAGTGGGTCAAGTGATGAATGCAATAATAATACTGGTTATTGTTCAGATGAATCATCAAAATTTTCAATACATTTGGAAGACTCCAAAGTAATTGAAGAAGATGAAAAAATAAAATTACAAAAAAATTTTTTTGACAAATTGAAAATTTATGATTATAAAATTCCAAAATTACCTGGAATTGGGGGTAGAGTTCCAGAAAAGATTACAAACAAATTTCTTAAATATATTAAATGTTGTGGTTATACCCAACAGGGTATGATAATGAAAACAAATTTACTAAAACAGATATGTCCACCTCTAGAAAAATTATAATTATAAATAACAGCTATCCAGCCACCCACTACAATTTTATTTACTTAAACTATTCAAGACAATGCAGTAATATTGAAATTTTTTTAATGTATATATCTATAATATGAATCCTTTATGAATATTCTTTTTCAAAATTATATTTAAAATTAACTTAACTACATTACCTACATTAAACTATATTACCACAACTACCATAATTGCAAAATTCATATTGTTTAGATTACTATTTACAATTTCTAGTACACAAAAAGTTGAATTGTTCAAATCATCAAACGAAATTTTAAATTTAATGGAGATGAAAATAATATCCTTTTTGTGTTATTTTTTTTTTTTTGTTATTTTGTTTAATTAAAAATTAATAAAATATTTTCTTGCAACATTAAAATAAAAAATTTTGTTTTAATATTTTTTTCTTTTGTTTTATTTTTGTGATTATTAAATGAGATCATCATTAATATAGATCTAAAATTGTCGAATTAAAGCTCAATTCAATTATTCATTCTCTCTGAATCAAAAAAAAAAAAAAACAAAAAAAAAACAATAAATAAAAAATAATGAAAAAGTACCTAAAACCTTTTATTGTTTTTCCAACACAGGACAATTTTCAATTCTGAAGTCAAGTCATTCTTTTTGAGTCAATACACGTAACCAAAATAAAATTGAATATAAACTAAACTATATACATAATATAATGATATAATATTATTATTATATTATATTTAAATATATAATCATACAAAATCATATATCCTTTTTTCCATTATTTTTCCAAAAAAAAAAAAAAAAAAAAAAAAAAAAAAACAAAAACAAAAATAAAAATTAAAAATGAAAAGTCTTTAATTGAAATTCCATCAACTCAAACAAATTAATAATCATCACCTTCCGGTATTCTGAACAACATAACAACAACAACAACAACATAAAAACAAAAACCAAAAAACAAAAGAATTTCTGTTCACCTTTCATCCTTAATATATTTTACAAATTTGAATATTAACAAAAGCATACTATAAATAAAAAAAAAAACAATAACAACAAAACAAAAAGAGGAGTTACTTTCTCCTCCTTTCAAGGATATTTTTGTTTTGTTTTTAGTTTTTTTTCTTTGTATTATTTTTATTTAAATATTTTATCAAATAATATTTCAAGCATATCATTTGCTTAATTTCATTTTGGCAAAAGGATAACGTTGATAATGATTATGATGATGATGATGATGATGATGACTGTAAATATAAGAAGCGAAAAAACAAACAACAAAATTCAAGCGATCGGTGAAAAATCATCTATATATATACATTTAAATATATAGTGTTATTTATTATATAATATTTATTATATTATTTAAATTACAGTATCTTTCCATATTATTGAGTTAATTAGATATTTTTTGATCTTCACCATAATAATTAACGGGTTATGAGCACATATCTGTCTGTACTTCATTTGCTTGTATTTTAATTTGTTAATTTGCCTGTATTTCACTTGTCAGTTTGTCATTTGCCTGTGTTTATATATGTATTATTAATGAGTTGGCCACGAAAGCCCAAATACGAAATATAAAACCCCAAAACACCGAAATCCAAAAATTCAAAACACAACTTTAATTTATTTAGTGTTTTCGAATTGAATCATTCTGTTTTTATCCAACAACGGCTGCGCATAAAAATTATTTATATTAATATTTTGTAAAAGGAGTAGAATTTTGATTTTGAATCCAACTCAAAAATATCTCCTAAATCAGAATTTTGCATTTATTACACATACAAATATACATAATAATATATATATAAAATATGTATATGTATATTATTTATCATATTCACTATCCGCTAAGTCTACATTTATTCAAAGTCATGACATTCGCTTACAGAGACTGTATGCGGGGAAAAAGAGACAAAAATAAGATAATATTCGTTAGTACATAACAATACTTCCAAATAAATGAGAATGAAAAATGATATTTGCCTACGGATTTGCCTAAGATATTCAATTTTGTTCTTTTTTTTTTGTATTTATTCTTTCATTAAAGCACTAAATATAAATAAAAAAATATAAATTTAATATCAAAATGAACAACATTGGTCAATTGGTCAATTGGTCGATTTTTATAACTCACAGATGTTTTTTTGACATCTTTGAATAAGTTATAAAATCAATCAAAATGAAAATAGGAGTTGTATAGGTAGTCTAACACTATAAATACCTACAGATGGATGAGTTCTAATAGTGTTATGATGAACGAAACAATTTCCTAAACATATCAAAATAAAGTTTAGAATTTGTACTTTAAAATTTAAAAAATTGTTGGTTAAATAAAAATGGCAAAAAAAAAATTGTGATGATTAGAAATAATATTGTTATGTGTTTAACTATTTTTTGAAAGGCGTAAATATTTTTGTACTCCATTATTGGCAAGGTCTTTTTTAAATCAATTTTTCTATAATAAAATATTAAAGTATATAATATTTTTTTTTTACTATTCGATTTAAAAAATACAAAATTTTTATTTCTTTTTAGAACTAAACTCGAAAAAAATTATATTTTTTCACTTATTAGACTTAAAAAATCTGGTCCTTATGCTGGCCTGTATAAATAAGGACCAAAATAAGAATCCTATCTGCAGTATCATGGCTTGGAATATATGTAGACTTAGAATACAGGCAAATAAAAATACAGGAAAATGAAAATACAAGGAAATTGCAAGAAATACAGGTAAATGATACGCTTCCGAAACTAACGTTGAATACATGATTGTTTTGCATTATTTTTTAAGAGAACACAAGCCTTTTCTACACTTCGAGTTTTGTTTTTCTATTATGATTTATTTCAATATAGTTGACCCAACCAACATGCAATGGCAACAGTAAAATGTTAATCAATAATTTTGAGTAAAATATGAATTATTACAGTGATCAGTGGCAGTTCGTTCTAATGGATAAGGTGGGCACTGCCCACCCAATAAGATTTATTAAAAATTAAAACAAACAAAACAATTTATTTATTAATTTATTTTACAATCAAAACTCAATATAACATTTTACTTAGGTTCAGAAACTCAATATACAAAAAAAACTTCTATACAAATCATTTTTTTACCTCTTTATAATTTTTATCGTATATATATATAAATTGTTTACATTTTTTATGTTTTTAATAGATGGAAATAATATGTTTTTTATTTTGTCACAATTCAGGTAGTCAATCCAGAATTCTACATCCGCTACTGACAATAATTCACAATAATTGATCTGAGCTATAGCGTAGTTCTTATTGTCAAACAGTATAATATGAGGCGTATAAAACATAAACTGTGATAATAAAAGAATATTAACAATTTATTAAGCCTACAGTATTAAATCATAGATTAGTCTACAACTTTACATCCTCTAATGTTGAATTCCAGCTCTTTAAGAGTACTTATTTGCATCGTATTATTTCGTACACATTTTTTTTGTTTATTATTTTAGTAAATAAAAATAGATAGTAAAAACTGTTAATCTCTTTTAAAAGCTTATCTAATACAAATTTTGTTAAATTTTCATATTATACATTTTAAGTATATTCATATTGGATATAAAATTTGTTAATACTAAATGTTTGGTTGGAGTAGCAATACTCATTGAGTTTTGAATACTACTACGCCTGGATTATATTTTGAATATTGTTTGAAGGACTATTGAATATTTTTATATAGTTTTCAATTCTATAAACTTCAAATCGGCTATGCTCTGCACCTCTTGTGTTGTAATTACATATTAAATTACAGATTTCAATTCAATTTTCAAAATTTCAATAAAGAACACTACGCTTTTTCATATATAATTTTTCTCTCGCTTTAAATTGTCTCTCATTTTCAACCTCTCTGTTACTTTAAATCGAATAATAATGTCATTTTGCTCCAACTTGTGTTAACAGTTTGATTCAATATTCCTTTCTGTACTGTTTAGTTCAATACAATCTCTCTGGCGTATTAACCTAAAATTTAAAAAAAAAAAACAGATGACATAATTTACAGATAATTTTGTACAATAAG
The DNA here is from genome assembly GCA_963942445.1 of Argyra leucocephala. Taxonomy (NCBI): domain Eukaryota; kingdom Metazoa; phylum Arthropoda; class Insecta; order Diptera; family Dolichopodidae; genus Argyra; species Argyra leucocephala. The sequence continues at coordinate 4,661,165 of OZ012679.1, forward strand.
ATAGTAAAATGCAGAGAGACGAAAATATGTAAATTATCATCATGTGCTTCATGTGCATTCATATTGTGCTTCCGAAGCTATAATTCAGTTTATTGTAATGAATAATGTTTTATTTTTTACAATGCTATTTGTATCTAATCTACTTACTGTGGCTTGTATCACCCATATCATACTCTCATAGTAGGGATAAAGTTTATCTTCAGCGGAGCTTCAATATGTGTGTGTGTGTGCCATTTTGCTGATTATTCTGTAGAAATATATACTTTACTTATTTGAATATACCATATTTTATCCATCCTTTGCGTTTTTATTGCAAAATTATATTGTAAAGAAAATTTTAGTACGTTTCAAGAAAAGCCAGTGCCGAACGAATTCATCCTATTTGATGTTTCTACATTATTTCGAATATTAAAATATTTCATTCGGTTTGAAAATTTTATTATTTTAATATATTATTTTTATTTTCAAATTACAGATTAAAATTTCTGCAAATGTAGCATTAATCGAAGCAGTAAGCTTCTTAATCTATATAACCGCACCCCTTTTTAATAGTTGTAACTGAAATAGTATAATTGCAACATGGAACATTTAGATAATTTCAATTAAGATATTATTTAAAATGCACACAAATGTACAGCCAAAAATTTAGGACCTTTTGCAGGTAAAATGTATGGGCCATGTCTTTCAGTTAAGATAATAAAACATCATAAAAATATTTTGTAACATGTTGATTGTTCTAATATTCATATTTTTCTCATACAATTTGGTATTGTTCAATTACAAATTTAAAAATAACAAATTCTGATTTGCATTCTGTGTTTAAATTTTACAGAATCCACAGTCAATAAAATTACGTAATTTTTGAATATGGCAACAACAATTAGCTTAGCAAAAATTGATATCTCTACAACTTGGTAATAACATAAACTATCTCTGACTTAATTATATTTTGAAATTTTGAGTAAACGACATAAAACCGAATAAGATGGCTCAGACTTCGTAGAACAGATTTCAAATAAGCAAAAAAATTTCAATATTATAAGAGAATGTCAGCATACATCTCTATCTCAAAGAGACCAAATAAAAAAACTAAAAATTACAACCATATTTAATCCTATTCCAATATCCTACCACAACACTAATCCTTAATCCATGCGTCAATTTAATTTGCAGAAAAATGTAAATTTCTAATATTTTAAATATAAAAAAACACCAAAAAATAAAAACTCTTTTTTACTTTAAGGTGTACAAAAAATGTAAAAAGAATGTAAAGAATTTTTGCATGGAATAAAGTAACAACTCTAAAGTAAACAAAATTTCTATTAAAAATTTCCCTACAACAAACAACAGTCTATATACAATAAAAATGTCCAACCACAATGTATATTAGCAATAATAGCAACAGCAAGAATACCAGTGAAATAATAAAGACACCTGATGATGGTAACAAAAAAAAAATGTAAAAAAACAAAAAAACAAAAATCTATTATTATTACAGTTATATATTCTATCTTCTATGTATATACAAATCATTATACTCAATGTTAAATCTATACACACAAAAAAAATCCCTCCAAAGTTAAATGAACAGAAATAACAAAGATAAAACACAAAAAAAAAAAAAAATAAAAGAAAAAAACACAAGGAGTCATAAATCACTTTACATTTGAATTATTCATTAATCATCCTGGAGGACTTCATCGCGTAACAGTAACAGAATAAAATACTCTTGTAAGTATATATACTTACAACTATATACAATAAAGAAGGACTTATTATTCTATTTAACTTTCAAGTTTTCTTCAATCATGTAAACCCATCCCGCTCCATTATTTTTAACACTTTTTTTCTACTACTAAAAACGAACCTATATTGCGAAGCAAAATTTTCTTCATTCATAAAACATCACTCCTCCTCTAATTTCAACAGTTTTTTTATTTGTTTATACTTAAAACGAACATATTGCCAAACAACTCTTTTTTTATCCATACAATTTTGGAGGGGGAGGGTCATCCCCGGCTTTTAACAGTTTCTTTTTTTTCTACTAAAACCGAACCTATTGCGAAGCAAAATTTTCTTTATTCATAAAACCCCACTCCTCCTCTATTTTCAACAGCATTTTTGTTTGTTTATACCTAAAACGAACCTATTGCCAAACAACTCTTTTTTTATCCATACAATTTTGGAGGGGGAGGGTCACCCCCGGCTTTTAACAGTTTCTTTTTTTTCTACTAAAAACGAACCTATTGCGAAGCAAAATTTTCTTTATTCATAAAACCCCACCCCTCCTCTATTTTCAACAGAATTTTGGTTTGTTTATACCTAAGACGAACCTATTGCGAAACAACATTATTTTTATCCATACAATTTTGAAGGGTGAGGGTCACCCCCGGCTTTTAACAGTTTCTTTTTTTTCTACTAAAACCGAACCTATTGCGAAGCAAAATTTTCTTTATTCATAAAACCCAACTCCTCCTCTATTTTCAACAGAATTTTGGTTTGTTTATACCTAAGACGAACCTATTGCGAAACAACTCTTTTTTTATCCAAACAATTTTGGAGGGGGAGGGTCACCCCCGGCTTTTAACAGTTTCTTTTTTTTCTACTAAAAACAAACCTTTTGCCAAACAAAGGATTTACTTCACTTAATTGTAGTCTCAGGTACATTTTCATTAATAAAAATACCAAAAAGAAAATACAAAGTCCTTAATATTTTTCTTATAAATGGTTGATACTGTTTCATTTGCTTACCTTTGTGTCTCACTCTATTCAAAATCCAATTGTTAAATTTTTGTTTTGCGTCAAGCACTCTTACACCCTCACTGAACTCTAATTTAAATAGTAATACTCACTTTTTATTTCATTGTTTTTGTTTTTATTTACTTTACATAACTACCTACATCCCAACTTAATTTTAATTTTATTTAATTTTCCACCATGTTTCCACCATTACACTAGGTAGGTCACCTGTAGTTTGTTCCTCTAAAAGGGAATTGTTATAGATACGAACAACAAGAACAGAACAAAATTCACAACAATCCCACCTTTTAAAATTCAAAATAATAAAAATATCCTCGCATTTTTGTTTTTTATTTGTTTTTGTTTTCTGTTTGAAGAAAAAACAAAGTCAAAGGAAAACAATAAAAAAAGGAAACTGTCAAATGTTAAGATTCTTGGATTATTGTTTAATTTGTATAATGCTATCTCTTTTCTACACAAAAACAATATAAATTTAAGTTCCACCATCACCACTTTTATTTTGCGAATTGTCAGCAAGTGGCAAACAATAGAAAAATAATAAAATTATAATACAAAACCAACACCAACGACGACAGGTAAATGAAAAGTTTAAAGTTCAAATCCCCAAATACCAAAATAAAGAACAAAACTGAGAGCACTGACACTGTAGGGGTAAAGATCGTAATTAGATAAACAAATAAAAAAAAAAATTGTTTTATTTTTTTTCTTCCCAAAATCCAAAACACAAAACTCACCATTGTTCTAACACCAACAATAATATTGTAACCTAAAATAGTTGATTTTGTGTACTTTAGTGGACCGATGGACCCTGATGGAGAAATTCTCATGAATTTTTGATATTTGAAATATATTTACAAAAGAGAAGAATAATTGCAAATATTTCAACACAGAAAAACAGTAATTTGCGATTTACAAAAAAAAATAGAAATAAAACAACAAAAACAAAATACAAAACAATCAACAACGTAACTGATAAAGAGAATATCCTTTGAATGACTTCATAAAGAAGACAACAAGTGATTGTGATTTTGTGATTCTAACAATAACAAAATAATAACAACAATAACAAAATAAAAGCGCGAATAAATCAATCTTATCATTTCATCGTCTTAAATTTAAATATTTTTAGAAGAGAAAATGTAGATTACAAGAAAATAACAATGGTGTTGAAAAGAGGAAATTTGAATTGAAATTTGAATTGAAAGAGGATTAAAAGTGTTAGTTAAAACAGAGTGTTCAAGATACTGTGTTTATGTGTAGATATAATGTAGTTAAGTTTTCGTTTGTAATGAGTGTTAGCTTCCAAATTAAATCACGTAAATTTTTAAATTCAACTAAACTTCGAACACGATTATTAAAGGTTATTATAAGCCATGCATTAGGTTTCAAACTATACTTTATACACGAGTGCACAGCTTAGACTGATTGAGGGAAGGAAAATAATGTCCATTTGATGAATGTTTTTGAATAAATTTGTTAATATATTTTAACTCTTGAACTTTTACAGATTGTACGTAGGTATATTTTTGCATTGGGTAGAAACGTTTGTTGGAATATGGTTCCACGTTTGGCAGTAATATTGACTACAAATGAATTTCCACAGCAGAAAATTTTCACTAATAATAGGGATGGGTAATTGCTGTTTTATATATTCCCAAATTAGCCATTTGCATAGCCAGTTTTGGACCACCTAGTTATATAAAATGTGTAGAAGTGGACACTTGATGCCTCTCTTGTTCCCGAATTTCCATTAGCCATTTCCACAGCTAGCTTTGAGCCACCTGAAAATTTGCACTGTGTAGGCGTAGACACTTGATGCCACTAGTGACGATACTAACCTACGATATATCTATAAAATAGGAATAGCGCCCCATTAATACGACAATTTTCAAGTGGTACAAGGGAGTACATTGGGATTGCCAATAAGGTGAATGGTTCTGAACTTTATCTAGAAAATTTAATGTGGTTCGCGATGTACCAGCCTAAATAAAGTTAATTGTATTCCAACTTGTGTTGTACATGTATAATTTATAGATATTTAACATGTCTTGGGGAGAAAAATATACGTTTTGCAGCGACACGAAAATGACAAATATCTCTCGGCATTTTTTGTTAGTGTCATAGTTATAATTTTCTTGTTTACCTTGTAACCTGCATTTCCAGGATATTCAAGTGTTCGGTTCGTTGAATGCATGTTCACCCCCCAAATAACAGGATGATGGTTAAGTTGTATAATTTTACGCGATACTTAACACCTTTGGGTTTTGCGGGTGTTGAACTTTATTGGGGGAAAAGCCCCAGTCAAAAATAATGGATTGAGCAGGCTGACTGATCATGTTACGATTAGTATCAGTAGACGCTGATATTGTAGCATTTAATTTTCGAAGAAAATCAAAGAATGCTTTCGCATGTAAAACTATTGATAGGATTGAAAGTTGATTGGAGAAGATCATTGATAAATATCAAAAAAAGAGAAGTGGAGAGAACTGATCCTTGTTAATTAAGTAAAAACTGAACTTTGTTAATCCTTGTTAAACGCCATTGTTAATATGACGTTTCGAGAAGAGATTTTCAATCCATTTTACAAAAACAAAACCAAGAAGGGTTATAGCTTGGATAAAAGAGATTAATTTAATTAAATTTTGACTATATTTTGTCATACTGACTAAGTAAGAGCTAAAATTAACTAACTGGTCACGCACAATGGCAACAACAGATTTAATTCTAATTTTGTCGTAATGAAAATATTTTTCAGTTCCATTTTGTAGAATTTTCAAAATAATGTTCCACAACGACGACACGAGACGAAATTTAATTCTAATTTTGTAATGAAAATATTTTTCAGTTCCACTTTGTAGAATTTTTAGAATTATGTTCCACAACAACGATACGAGACGAGATTTAATTCTAATTTTGTCGTAATGAAAATATTTTTCAGTTCCATTTTGTAGAATTTTTAAAATAATGTTCCACAACGACGATACGAGGCGAAATTTAATTCTGATTTTGTCGTAATGAAAATATTTTTCAGTTCCATTTTGTAGAATTTTTAAAATAATGTTCCACAACGACGATACGAGGCGAAATTTAATTCTAATTTTGTCGTAATGAAAATATTTTTCAGTTCCATTTTGTAGAATTTTTAAAATAATGTTCCACAACGACGATACGAGGCGAAATTTAATTCTGATTTTGTCGTAATGAAAATATTTTTCAGTTTCACGTTGTAGAATTTTCTAAAGTATGTTCCACAACGACAAAACTAAAATTTAATCTAATTCAATGGCAACGACAATTTGTTGTCTTTTACTTGTCGTTGCCTAGGCTAAATAGCAGAGTCTTCGTGTTTGAATTATGTTCATAAGTTGAGTGCTGGTTATTTTCATCCTGAAAACTGTTTTATGCGGTACCTGCTCTGCTCAGGCATTTTTTAAGATTCTTCTCCATAATAAATTAAATATATATACATATATAAATTAAAATAACTCCACAATTCAAATGCTTCAATCTTGCTTAGATATTTTTTTCATCAGTAGTAGTATTTTTATTCAGTCTTAGAAATACAGACCATAAATAAGACTTTAGAAATCTTGTCTTTAGTCTACAGTAATTATAATTTTTGAATTGAATCGATTACCGTTAGTTGCCCATGGCAGAGGCATATACAGGTTATTTAGTTTTTATTATTGAGTACTGGGACCACGATTTTATAGAAATTCATTATACAACAAACTTCTAATCATTGGCAAATTCAAATCATTTTGTTTCCCAATTATCGAATTAGGAGGTTATTTAGTTTTTCTATTAAATATTGGGACCATGCCTTTATAAAAATTCATTATACAACTAATTTCTAACCATGGGCAAATTGAAATCATTTTGTTTTCTAATTATCGAATATCGACTGAAATATCGATATTTGAAATCAAATATTAAAAGTTATTAATGAACGGAAACCTGTTAACAGTTATTAAATTATAAACTAAACAAGAACATACGACATATAAACGCCGGACTTTGTATTGTTGGTCCTCCCCGAAATTAATAATATAATTATTAACTTTCAAACGCCCACCAATACAAGGGACAGTAATTTATTCATTATTTTTATAGTTTTACACGTGCCAGAAATGTAAAGAAAGAAATAAAATAGTACTTACCCGACCATTATTAAAGTCCAGACAACAAAATAAATATTCCTAAAAATGGTCATAACAACTAAAATTCAAAATGTCTTCGTTTACAGAAATACAACAAAAAGTGAAAAATTAAGATTTGGGGACAGTAGATACCAACTAAATACAAGAATAATGCTCAATTCAGTCATTTTATTGTAAATGGCAAATTATATAAACATTGAAGAAGAAGAAAATGCTGTTGGGAAAAGAAATCAAAATCAAAATGTAAAACGTTATTTTAGAAATATAGAAAAAAGGACATAAACAAAAAACAAACAAAAATAAAAAGAAAATTAAAAAATAATAAACAGCAAAAAAAGTGAAAAAAAAAATTATTATGTACACTTATAAACCGGTTTTCTATTTATATTTTATTATTTTGTTTTTATTGTTGTTGTTTTTGTTCTGTTGATTTTCAATGGCAGGAATTACATAAAAAGGATATTTCTATATATTTCTTTTCTCGAGTTAAAACTGTTGACTTTTTGATATTTGTCTTTTGTTTCTTAATTGAAATTGATTTTTGTTTTTTTTTCTTTTTATTGTTTTGTTTTTATTATTTTTCTTTTTCTACTTTCTAATTTGGTGGGATGTGTGTGTTAGGTATTGGTTGTCTTTACCTTTCTGATCAAGTTGAATTTTTATATTTTGATTTCTCTGTATTTTTTAGTAAAGATTGAAATTATTTTTTATTCAATGTAGATTTTGTTGTTATTGTTTTTTTTCTTTTTTTTTTTTTGTAATAATTGAAGATTATTTTTTTTATCAAAGAACTTTTGAAATTAAAGTTCAATTATTCTCTGTTGCAGATTGATGAAGATCATGATTAAGTTGAAGGTGGTGATGGTGGTGGTGGTAATGTGAATGGTACTAGTAGAGTAAATTAATTTTTAATTAAGTATTTTATTTTATTTTTTTTGGTTTTTTTTTTTTTATATATAAATTGTATAAATTATAGATAATTTAGGTATTTTATTTGTTTGTATTTTTTATTTTTTATATTTTAGTTTGTGAATGGTATTTTAAGTAGAAATATAAATATTTTAATTAGAATAAAATAAATTTTAGATTATATTATTATATTGTTTAATGATATTTAGAAAAATTGTAATACATTTTTGCTGGTGTATACAGGGTGTTGTAAAAGAAAATCGATTGTTATTGTTAATTTAGTAAAACCTATTATAACTTCAATATGAAATATTCCAATCTTTAATACAGCAATATGCAATTATTAGGTATCTATTAGTACATGTTAATAAAAATTTCATTTTATTATATAAAAAAAATGTCAATGAGAAAGCTATCAAGCTTAACAGTATACTTTAGAGGTATTTTATTTATTTATTTTTTTTATATAACTGTAAATCTGTGAATAAATCTGCAGGCCAACGGCAGATCATATTTCGACATGATGGCCGTTTTTTTTATACAGTAATTATTTGGTATATATTATTTATATATTGTGTCTTAGAAGTATTATATTAACTGTCTTATCAATAAAATACTCCTTTATATTTCTATTGTTAATCAAATTCAGTTTTTATTGTCTTTCCATGTATTCGAAGCAGTTTTTTTTCTGTTGATGCTAATTAATAGTATTTATGCAGAAATGGCATTATATGTTCAAAGATTAACCCTTTCAGACCCAATGCTAAAATTTAACTTCGGTTTTATCTACGCAACTACAATTAAATACATAACTAATGAATTTAATATTTTTTTTTTACATAATTGAACAAAAGCTAGGATTAGATGGTTTCAATAGAAATTGAAATATAAATTATTATGCTTTATAGACTCATTTCATCACATCCTACAATCACTTAAGGTAGGTCTGACAAGGTTAATCACATACTCTAAATTTCCAACTGGGGTAAAGCAAATCGACTTAAATTCAACATCTTCAAAAGTCAAAACTGTCTAGTTACGCAAAAACTAACCCCATTCGAATCTATTCTAAATTTTCATAGTGAAAGCTTAAAGCGACTATTAAATTTAAACATTCTCGGAATGGGAGTAAATGTAAATATTCTCTGGAAGGACCATATTTTCAATATTGCGAAAATTTTCGCAAAATATTTTAAGTTTTCTAAATCGGTGTGAGGCATATTTTGCACCTAAAGATATGCTTAATATACGACCCAAGATGTAATACAATTCGCATCTATGAGCGGGAGCGTCAAAAACTATTCTAAGCTTTTTTGACAGAGTAAAAAAACGCACCATTCGACTCATTTATGATGTAAATGTTTGATCAGCACTTGCTCCACTTCCCCCTCGTATCGTTGGACCACTAACTCTATTTTATAAATACTCGTTGGAGTAGATATAAATGCTCGAAAGAAATAAAATCACCTTTTATGCCTCTTCCGTCTTTTCTTTTCCGAAACCCAACGGTATGCATATTTTCATAGACACATCTAGATTTTATTAGACAGACACAAAAAAAAATTTGGTCACATCATTTGGTTTAGTTCTGTTAGACGATTTCAGCACAGCCATATAGATAATTTTATTATGTTGGTGATAGTGTCCATTTTTTACTGGCGAAAAAAATTATCGGTATATATATATATATATATTAGTATCGCTTCAGTGCTATCTTCAAACTATCGCACGCGATGCGTCTAAGAGAAGATAAGTGATATTTTTATAACTTTAGAGTTATAAAAATATCACTTATTTTGCCTTTACTTTACCTTTAGAGTTATAAAAATATCACTTATATTAGTACCAATTCACAATATTGTCAGTGTATTTAAGTGTACAGTAGTATAAAAGTAATAATTAAAACTACAGTGTGCCATACTACCCTCCATTTGCTTTTTTTTTATTTCCCTTGTAAACTGTACAATTTGTCTCTATTGCAGACATTCAGTAGTTTGAATGATTTTTTATTTTCATATGTATGAAAAACGAAAATGACTCTTAATAGTCCTCGATAATCATTTGAATCCAACAAGTGTTTCGTTAGTGTATTTGAATGAGAAAATAATCTTCTTTGACATTTGCAGCTTCCACGTTTGATATAACTTCACGGTTTTTATCTGTAGGTCTTAACTCAAAATATCGCTATTCGTCTTACTATTTTTGACTGAAATGTTATATGTTAAAAAAACGTCAAGGCAGAAAAAGCATGGACAACAAACCGAAGCAGGTACCACGCCACAATAGAAATGGTTAGCCACAGATAGAAATCGACAAGCAAAATTTTATTTCCGCCCTATGCTCCACGGATAGGGTTACAGGAAAATGATAATGATGATATAGTTATTCCTAAAAGCTAAACCATTTTCAATTTTCATCACAGCTTACAATTAAATCTAACTAAATTAATATACAAAAGACGTACATAACTAATACTATAAAGAAAATGTTTTATTTTCCCTATTACTTATAGCATCCTACTTTGATTTGTTGAATAATTACAATTAATTATAGATAAGATTTTAATTTAAATTTAGTATTTTAGAAATATATATTTTGATAGTATTTAATTGATCCTTATTAGAGATCAAAGTATTAAAAAGGATTTATAAATTCTTATTATGAATTCTAAATTGGAGGATATTGTAAGAGAATTAATTTAAATAAAATTTATAATTTCAATTCATGTCAATGATGTTTTTGATTTAACAAAAGGCTATAATATTATAATACTTGTATTTAAATTGGAAATTAAAACATTTTATTTTGTTTTTGTTTTTTTAATCAAGTATATTGACTAAAATTCAATTAGTTGTTAGTTTAACTAGTTGAACGTTTGAAAATTTAGTACAAATTGAATTGTTCTAAAAAATATATTTTTTCCTACCCGTTATCATAATTTTCATACTCGCTTAAAAGCTGAAATAAAACTCACTTCTACGCCCGTGTATAATATTTTTGTTTCGAATTTTCTTTATTATCACTATCGTCATTACCTTCATAATCATCATCATCACAATCTATTACAATATTATTCAACGAGGAGGTATGTTTGCATATTTGATTATCAATTTCTTCCTACTTTATTATCCTGTTTACGAATATTATTGGTCTTCGACAATATTTTTGAATTTAACTCCATTTTAGGTGAATCGAACCATTTTAAACATTACATGAAGTTCGAAAAACTGCAAGAGAGTACTGTGAAAACATATGTCGTTTATTTTGAACCAACTACCAGGTTCGTAGGAGACGTATGTGATCTCAATAACCGCAAATGATCAAACATTTTGAGCATAAAAAACCTGATTAAATGGATTTAAATTATTTTTTGTATATTTTCAAAACATTTTTATCAATTATTAAAATTCTGAAGTAATTGAAAAACGGAGATAATTTTTTTAAACTTATAAGTACTGAAATAGGGTTGCCAGTTGTCCCGATTTCGGCGGAAATTTCCCGATATTGAAACTCTATTCCCGATTCCCGATATATAATCGCTAATTTCCGATTGTCCAAAAATCACCCAATAAATTTGTTTTTAACAGCAAAAAAAAATCTTTTTTCATTTTAACTTCAAATGAATACATATTCCAATTCCACGGTTTATAAATATTTTGTTTCACTTGTCATGTCAGTATTGCGAATTGCAGTGTTGTCGCTTAAGACATTAATATGACAGTGGTCACAACAAGTTAATATTGAAATCTTAATAGTTTTTTTCTTATTAATTATTGACATTTTTGGTCAACACACTTACGGTTCGTTTTTAAAATTTGTAACTCGGATATTTTATAAATTACGGTGAATATGAAAGTGAAGAAAACAGTAATAGGAGAAAAATGTAAAACAAATGGTCAAATTTAATCAGGAATGAAGGAAATATGAGTGGGTGCGACAATGTGGAGAACATCACATTACATGCACAATTTGCAATAATTTAAAAATTTCAATTGGACATGACGGTGAAAATGATTTAATAAAACATATGAAAACTGTTTGCCATAAATCGAATATGCAATCTTCATCTAGTTCAACAAAACTTAGAAAATTCTTCAGCAGTACAACAAGTAAAGATGATGAGCAAATTATCGTATCTGAGGTTGCTTTTAGATATCACACCGTTATGCACTCCCACAGTTATATTTCTAGTGATTGCGTAGGATCATTATTTCCTTCGATGTTCGGTGATTCAAATATAGCACAAAAATATAGATGCGGTAGGACAAAAATGTCTAAAATCGTTTCTAATGTGCTCGCGTCAAAATCAATAAAATTTATTTTAGAACATTTAAGTGGCAACGTTCCATTTTCTATTTGTAATGATGCCTCAAACAATTAGGAAATATTAAAACTTTTCCTATTATTCTGTGATACTTTTCTAAGCAAAAAGGAGTACAAAATGTACTACTTACATTTTATGCTTTAGATAATGAATTATCTCGGAATATTGCTGAGTCAATCAAAATAAAAATTTAACAGAATGGCCTGAATATGAAAAATGTGTCGTCGTTTTGTGCTGATAATGCGGTAGTTAATTTTGGGAAAAACCACAGTGTTTTTACGGAACTAAAAAAAATAAATAGTAACATAATACCGGTTGGATCTAACAGCCATATCCTGCATAATACTTGTAAAAAGGCGACAAATCAACTCAAAATTGTCATAGATTCAATTGTGATGAAAATTTATAATGAGTTCAGTGCATATACAAAGAGAACAACCATATTGAAACAATTCTTTGAATGGGCTGAAATTGAATGGACTGAAATATTACGTCACGTACCAACTAGATGGCTTAGTCTTCTTCCAGCTGTTGAGAGACTAATCGCTAATTTTGAACCGATAAAATCGTACTTTTTATCTCAAAATTCTATATCACAGGTACTTAAAAAATTTTTCAACGACGACCTCTCATTAGCTTATTTAGGCTTTGTTATGAATACCTGTACCGTTTTTCAGCCATCTCTTAAAAAATTGCAAAGTAATTCCATTCTTATACTGGATTTATATGATATAATGGACGAAGTGCGCCAATCACTTATTGATAGAAAAAAAAACAACAATTTTTTGGTTCGATCGCAAGAACAGAATTGTTGAAATGTGATAATGATTCTGCAGTAAATAGATTCCAAGCAGACGCTAACTTATTTTTTGATGTCGCCATAAGTTATCTAGAAAAATGGTTTGATTTTGGCGATAATAATAAGTTAAGCTTGCTTAAACCATTGTGTTTGAATGAAGCTATAGAATTTAACACTATTGCAAAAATAATTAAAGAATTTAATATTGCTTCTGTAAATGAAGATTTATTATTTGAAAAATTACATAAATTAAATTCCTATATATACTTGGCGAAAATGCTAATCTATCTACTAACGAAAAATGGATTGATTTTTTTTTAAATTAAACGAGAATACTGAAAATATATATAAAATCGTTAGTTTCATTTTTTCAATTCCCCATTCGAATGCCACATCTGAAAGAATATTCAGTTTGATGACTACCGCTTGGCGTAAAGAGAGAAATAAATTACTTATTCAAAATTTAGAAGCCGAATTGAGAGTGAAGGAGAACTAACTATAAAATGAGCTGCAGAAAATTTAAAGTTTTTATTTAAAGACTGAAAATGCTCAAGGAATATTAAAAAAAAAGCGCCTCAAATGAAAAATATTAATAATTTATTTAGTTTTCAGATGAAATTTATTTAGTTTCTTAATTTTCTTTTTTTGTTGCCAAAGAACTCGATGCAATTTTTATTTTATTATATTTATTGTTTCTTTATTAAGACAAATATTCATTTTTTTAATATTAAATGTGATTTATTTAAATAATTAAAAAAGAATGTGCCGCTGACTCTATAAATTTGAATTGAAATACTGAGTTTTTGTTTTAAATATGTAGTTAAATTTTTTTTTTTATTTTTTCTATTAAAATCCCGATATGCCATTTAGAAAAACTGGCAACCCTGTACTGAAATAATCAATTCTAGAAACTAATTAACCGTACTAAATCTAAGAACAATTAAAACTAGGTTCTTATAGGTTCTACAGACCATTATTAATTAATGCTGATATATTTAAGTTATCTAGTATTAATAAAATAGCCTAGATATCATAATAAAACGCATTGAAGAAAAATGATTCATTAAATACGAATCCTAGAACACTCTTCTAAAATAAAATGTGATCTAAAATGTAGCTATCAAATGTGATTTCAAACAAAATAATTAAAAAGCCCAAAAAAAAAGTAAGTAGAATATTCCAATTAACAATTATTTTAGATTTGAAGGACACAAACTAGAAATAATATATAGAATTCAACAGGGTAAGTAAAAATAAGAAGTTCATGTCATATAGACTTGCATTAACAACTCAAAAATTATATAGTATGAAAGCAAACAAATCCAGAATGATTGTATGATAGAGTGTTTCAGTCAAAATATTTATAATGAATTGGGTAATAGAAGTAAATAGTAAAATTTCTATTAAGATTAAATAAAACTAGTGAATCCCCTGTGCAATTGCACAAAAATAGTTCTTTCACAATTTTATATAAAAAAAAAAAATATTTGTTTTGTTTATAATTGTTTTTGTTTTCTGAATCACTTGGTTCTTGAATATTAATACTTTATAATGAAATCAAAGTGAAACACCTAATACTTTATGACAAAATTAATACTAATTTCAATATAACACAATAAAATCCCATTACTCTCAACGTTGTAGATCAATAAATCGTACAATCCTTTCAGACCCAAAGCTAAAATATTTAACTTCGATTGGTTTTATCTACGCAACTACAATTAAATACATAACTAATGAATTTAATATTTTTTTTTTACATAATTGAACAAAAGCTAGGATTAGATGGTTTCAGTAGAAATTGAAATATCAATTATTATGCTTTATAGACTCATTTCATCACATCCTACAATCGCTTAAGGTAGGTCTGAAAGGGATAATATATCAAAGTGGGTTTTAGGATTTGATTATAGAATATATTCTGAAGCGTATTTAAACAATTATTAATTCATCAGATTTGGTTCATAATCAAAAAATATTCGTCAGTTTTAAGGAGAGCCATTAATTTAAACGAACTAAGATCTAAGTGTACTGCTGTACCAAAAATTAGAAAAAAAAAATGTATATGAAGTAGACAATGTTATTGTCTATGCCCTCTTGTAGATAATGTTGTTAATACCAACACGTTGAAGCAGTTAGGATGTTAATCGTTCAGTCTCGAAATTATAAAAATAAACAATCTGATAATTTTAATGTGATTGCATATTTTTTTACTTCTTTAGTGAGCAAATTTTTTTACACTTTTGTATTACCTATGTAGCACAGAGCGTTAAGAATAAATTTTTAATATTTAACAACCCCATGATTCAATGCCGTCAAATATACAATTGTATATTAATTATTACTTCTAGTTATTATTTTTGGTTCGTTGGTATTTAATTTTGAATCATTTTTTTTGATTTTGGGTATTCACCACCCTTTTGTATGTTTTAATTTTTAGCTAAAAATTTTTAAACTTGCTAAAATTTTATTATTTTTATGGTGTAGTTTACTATTCAATTATTCTTGCTTTTTTACTCACCACGTCGTTCAACTTGTGTATTGTAATATAACTTATAAGATTCCGATAACAAAAAAATCATTTGATTATTATTATTATATCTTCTATATTTATTACACACACCGAACCCAACCATTTTAAATGTGTACATACTCTAAATGGAGAAGAATATAGAGAATTAAACCAGATTAATTGAACCCTTTACCGCCGGTTGTACTATATAATATAGTACAGCAAAACAGGATGTACAAATTAATTTTTTTTTCTGAAACTAATTTGATTTTAAAGCCAAATTGTTACGAATTCTATTCTTAAAGAATGTACCAACACTTTTATTTGCATAACACTAGCTTTGAGTTTGATTAAGTGTCAATTTTTTTCATTAGAAAATGAGTGTTTTTTAGAGCTTTGACCATAAAATTATTAAAAAATGTCATTAAAATTTTAAATTATTTTATAAAATAAATTGAAAAGTGTTAATTAAATAAAAAATAAAATAACGTGAATGTTAATTAAAAATTATTAATAAATTTAATCAGTTTTTTTTGTGTGAAAAGTTTGGTGTACTATATAAAGTACAACCGTCGGATATGGGATCAAAATAATATGAATAATTTCATTTTATTACATATATCAATATTTCAAAATTCATTATTGTTGTTTTTATGTGTTTAAGACTAATTAAAATATTTACACTATTTATTAAACTACGTTTTATACCTCTAAGCACTATTTCAATAATAATTTTGGGAATTGGATTGGGAATAATATGTCATATAAATGACAGACTTAATAATGACTTAGGTAACGGGTTCTATTTAAAAGTGGAGGCAGAGGTTCTATTTAAAAGTGGAAAACATTCAGCTGAGCAGTTCATTCGAGGAAAACCTATTCGATTTTAATATAAGAATTGGATGTTATGCAGCTCTTCTGGTTATTTGCTACAATTTTGATGTATATTGCGGAAAAAATTATGAAAATAAGCGGTTGATTCCGCTTGGTCCAAAAACAGTAACTGGGTTTTTGAAAATGATACCACAACCAACAGAAACAACAGATACCATTTGAAAAAAATAAAACATTTAAAAATAAATCTCGTGGCACATTTGATTACAGATATGATAGTACAACCGAGTTACTTGCTCGGCAATGGATAGATAATAGAGTATGTTCAATTTTTGATACCGTGATCCCGTTGCATCACGCAAAACGTTGTACGCAAAGTAGACCGTAAAAAAGTACAAATTGGTCAACCAAAAGTGTATACAACATATAATGCAAACGTGGGAGGTGTTGACAACGCTGATCAAAATATATAAATTCGTATAGAATTGCTATCAAAGGAAAAAAATGGTGGTGGGTAATTTTCACATATCTAATCGATTTAACAATGGTAAATACATGGAAATTGTACATTCAATCAGGAAATAGCAATGACAAATTTTCATCTCAGCTTAATTTTCGGAGGTCTATAGTACGCAAAATATTACAAGAAGCCCGAGCAAGCACTTCTATAATCAAAAAAAGGAACCCTTCTTCATCAGTAGAAAAATAAAAAGCTCAACATGTTCCTCAAAAAATGCACACTCATCTTAGATGTGTGTCGTGTGTCATTCAAGAAGTATGTACTCTTGTTTAATATGTATAAAAAGAAAATGCTTTGCAGAATATCATATGTAAAAAATTTTTTAAAGAATTTATGTTTATGTTTTATGATGGTCATGTTCTTCTCAATAAAAATAAATAAAGTTAACATAAATATTAGATTTTTATTTTTTCATTCTTATATATTTTTTCATATTGATTTTTGCACCCATATCCGCCGGTTGTACTATATATAGTACAGAGCCACAACTCCGGATCCGGCAGGACTATCATCACAAAATTATTTAAATTTGTAATTCTTGGACTAAAAATAGACTACTCTCAAAAATTCATCACGATCGTACAACGGGAACTGGTAGCCGGCGGTAAAGGGTTAAGGACTTAGGAGTTGATTTTGATGATAAATTATAATTCAAGCTCCATTCATTTTTTTTTTTTTTTTAAATTCATTTATTTTTTTTTTTTTTTTTTTTTTTTTAATTCAATATTTTTATTTTTCCGTATTTTCTTAATCTATGATATAATATAATTCATATAGTAGGTATATACAAATAATAAAATTAATCTTATAGCTAAAAGTTATATTAATTCATAATTATATCTGTACAATACAAATTCATTTAGTATTAATTAATAGAGAAAAAAAAATAAAAAATAAAAATAGTTAGTCACCATTCTGTTGCATAAAGCAAGAATCGAATGATGCTTATTTCTTAAAAAAAAAATCAACAAATAACCTTAGTGGGGAAAGTGCAAAAGAGAAATTAAATATTAAATACAGAGAGAAAATAAAAAATAAAAAATACAAAATTTAAAATAATTTTATGCAGTGCAATATTAAGTAAATATGATAAAAGTTGAAAAAAATTGTACTTAAGACACCATATATAAATCGCAAGAACTTCAAAAATCTTACTCAGCTAAACAACTACTCTTAATAACTCCTCACTACTATCAAAATTAATTTCCAAAATCCAAGCTTTCAATAATTTTAAGAAATTCGATAAAATTCTAATTTGCCTGATGTGCTCAGGAAGTTTATTAAAAATTTTAGGTGCTACAATATCATAGAAACGACAAAAATGACTTTTCCTACAACGTGGAACATGAACCAAATTACGATAATTAACTCTCAAGCTACACCTATTAGTATATCTAACATCTAAATATCCAGACTTCATAAAAAACATTTTTAAAGTTTTATAGTAAAATAAATTTCTAATGGTAAGTATTTTTAATTTAAAAAATAAAGGAAAAGACGGAAAAGTACGTCTTTTTCCGCAAATTATTCGAATAGCATGTTTTTGTGACACAAATAATTGACTAATCTTAGTAAAGTATGCTCCTCCCCAACAAGTAATACCATACTGAATTTTTGAATGAAAAAGCGCATAATAAACTGAGCACATAATTTTTTCCGAACAGTATAGACTTAGATGATAAAGCTGTCTAATAATATTACGAAGATAATTCTTCAAATAGCAAGCGTGATCATTCCAATCCAATCTGGAGTCAACCCATAAGCCAAGATATTTGAACGATTTTACAAATTCAACTAAAAAACAGTTATTATCACATTGGATATTACCACCAAAACAGTTATTAGTGCAGTCTATTTGAAATTTGGCGCAATTGGGAGCATGATAATAAATATCAAAGTTATCACAAGAAGGATTATAGATACCAAAATTGTGACATATAGAATCAAAAGTTAACCTTTTCCATTTTTGTTAAAACGTATGATTAGGTATGGAACTCGTGTATTATGTTAATATCTATCTTCTCTCAAGTTTTTGTGGACAAATCTTTACTTTTTCCAGTTTAAAATAATTTTAAAAATTGCAGTTGTTTTCAAAAGTTAACTTTTTCCAAAATTATTTATCATCAAAACTAAACTTTTTCCATACAACACTTTTGAAAACAAAAATTACTCATTTCCTATTCGTTAAAGTAATATTTGTTTTCAAATATTAATCTTTTCCGTCAGTTTTAAAATAATCAGATGATTAGTTTAAATTTGGCGCGAAATTTTAAATTTGACATATCATTTTAGTTATAAACTTTGTTTTGATGAGAAAGGTTGAAAATTAAATTAGGTAAGTTTAAAATTGTTTTACCTTTTAAACTGGTCTTTATATTACATAAAAATAAAAAAGATTTTAGAATGGAAGCAGTGGAATACCTTGTTCCTGTTTTAGAAGATCATAATACCAGAAAACGAAAAATAAATAAACCTAACTGGAAGCGAGAGCAAGATAAATTTAAAAGGTAGATTCTATAATATTAATTATTATTTTGTAAGACGTAATTTCCTGGTGTTTGTTTAGATACCGTCCTAAAAAACTGCCAACTATTCCAAATTGTAAACATATAGGATCCACTTTTAAATGTAAGGAACTAAAAAGCAAAGAAATTTATAAATTTCATAAGAATTATTTTGAGAACAAAACAAAACAAAAGCAAGACTCTTTTATGCTTTCTTATTTAAGAGTATATCCTCCTGTTCGTACAGATCGTCGAGTTAATAAAGGCCCAATTAGAGATATTAGTATTGAATATTCGATCCGTAATGCTAAGAACAGAATTTTGAAGGTATGTCAAACCGCATTCTTAGGCATCCTAGGTATTTCCAAATACCGAGTTCGAAACTTATGTAAAATGTACCTTCAATCAGGAACTATGCCGATCGAAAACCGTGGAGGTGATAGAAAAACGGCACTTTATAAAGATAAAAAAGAAGAAATTATAAACTTTATCAAGCGATATACTGTTATTGAAAAACATTATTGCCGTAATATTTCTAGCACTAAATCAGAGAGGCAATATTTATCTAGTTCTTTATCAATCAACCAAATATTTCGGCACTACAAAAAAGAATACTTGAATTCAAATGTGAAATCTTCCTATTTTCGAGAAATATTTAACAAAAACTTTAACGTGGGATTTAAACTTCCTTCGCAAGATGTTTGCTCAACATGTTTAATGTTAAAAGAAAAACTGTCTTTAGAAAAAAAACAAGTTATGAAAGATCAAGATAAAATCAATAATATTTGTCTTGAAAAAAGAATTCATATTCTGAGAAGCAACGCTTTCTACAATTTAGCGAAAGAAGAACGACCCGATTTAAAAACCATTTCTTTTGATTGCCAAAAGAATATGATATTACCAAAAGTTCCCGACCAATCGGCTTATTACAGTCGACAACTATATCTGTATAATTTTGGTATGGTTGAAGGTTCGTCAAAATCAAAATTATCAAAAGATAATACTTTTCTTTATGTGTGGCATGAGAACGACAGGCCAAAAGGCGCTAATGAAATAGCATCAGCTGTATTTCATCGCTTGTGTCACACAAATTTAAGAAATAAAAAAGTTATAAGATTAATTTGTGATGGATGTGGGGCACAAAATAAAAATACGATGATGGCAACCATGTGTTCCTTTTGGCTGCACAATAAAGCTCCAAACAACATTAAAAAAATTGAGTTAATCTTTCCCGTTCCCGGTCATTCGTATATACCTCCAGACCGCGTATTCGCACAAATTGAAAAGAAAGTGAAGAAGCAAGAAACTATAGTCGACCCTGGAGATTATATAAAAATTTTTGAAGAATCCGGAAACGTAACATTTTTAAATTCAAAGGACACAAAAATTTTTGATTGGAAAAATATAGTCAAAGATAGAATCAAAGCTCCTGGTCAATGGCATTTTCAGTTTAGTAAAGTAAAAAGACTAATCGTTTTAAAATCAAATCGTGGAAGTATGATTATAAGAGGAGAATATTCATATAAATCTGACTTAGGAAAAGCCAAAAGCGTTATGAAAAAATGTAAAAATTTGATGTCGACAGATCTTTCAGAGTTAAGTTTAGGAATTAAAATAAAAGATGATAAATTAAGGGATGTAAATAATCTCTTAAAAAAGCATTTTGGATCAAATTGGCAAAATGAAAATTACGAGCAACTACAGTTTTACAAGAACCTGTTTTTAGTGAACGAAGATAATATAGAAAATGAACTAGAAGAGTCAATTTGTGAGGCTCATGAAGATCAAAATTTAATAGTTTAAAAAAATATTTATTTATTATTAATTTATAAGTTGAAAATGTTTTAGTTTGTTTTATTTATTTTTTGTAATTATTATTTTTGAAAAGTGAAGAATTTTTGTTATTAATTTATAAGAAGTTGAAAAAGTTTTTGTTTGTTTTATTTTTTTTTTTTAATATATTGTTATTTTTGAAAAGTGAAGAGTTTTATTTGCTGTAAAATAGTAACTAATTTTAGTAAATTAAAGAAAATTAACTTGACCAAAATTTTTGTTTATAAAATTTAATTGTTTTCTTATTTTCAAATATTCACCTTTTCCAAGTTTTAATTTTCAAAACTGACTATTTCCATAGTTAAGTTGCAAAACTTCACAATTCCAAAATTTAATATAGCTTTAAAGGAAAATAAAGAATTTCTCTAGAACAAAAATTTTAAAATATTGATTTTTAACAATATTTTACTTAAATATAATTAAAAAGTGATATTTACGTCATTAATAAAATAATATACAAGTTTTTTTAAATATCTTAAAATAACTTTGAATGACAAAGGTTAACTTTTGATTCTATATGTCACAATTCATATGCTTAGTTTTGCAGCTTATTACTAATTTATGTTTATTAAACCAATGCCTAATTAAATCCAGATCAAAGTTCATGCATGCAGCTATCTCAAAATTGTTCTTACAAGTATATGTAAACGCAGTGTCATCTGCAAATGCGGTTACCATCCCTCTAAAATGTTGCAAAAAAAGCGAGTTAATATAAATTAGGAACAAGATAGGTCCAAGTACAGAGCCCTGCGGAACACCACAGGATAGATTAAGTATGGCACTATAAATATTCCCAATTCTGACTTTCTGTCTTCTACCAGCCAAATATGACCTAAGCCATTTATAAATAAAACCTCTATATAGTTTATTTAATAAAATATGATGATCCACAAGATCAAAAGCCTTAGTAATATCAACAAATAATGGTGAGGATACTTTATTTATTATACCATGTTACATAATACATACCTTAGTACATTATCATAAATTAAATTAAATTTGCAAGACAGTAATATGGTAAAATTAGATAAAAACCATAAGTTAATAAAGCTGGTTCAATGTTAGGCTTTATGAGACGTTCGTCGAAGGATTTCAATGATCTTCACATTTTTAAATCATTGATTCATACATACCATTGTTAGACCATATCTTTAATATGCATGTCAAGTCTAGTTTCCATTTTATAATTCACACCTACAAAAAATAGTAGCTGTACAATTTTTAAGTTTTGTACTATACAATCTCTATCTTGGGATTATCATAGAAAAGACTGCCTTCATTGGAGCACAGGTTAAACCTTCTTCATCTTAAGTCTATGTGGATGAAGACTGGAACTGGCTAATATTTTATTAATTTTCCAAATCATTAAAGGCGGTATTATTTCACCTTTAATTTTAAATAAAACTATCATTAAGACAAATGCACACGCCTTTCGAATCTGTTTTACACTAATATTGAACAAATTGTAGTAAATACGAACCTATTAATATTACAATATTAATAGTTAGTAATAAATTGAACAATAATACTAATTTTTCAATATCTAAACGACAGTTATATGAAATTAATTGAATATTTTTTTAATTTGATTTTTTTTAATTTAAGTTAATTTAATTGTTTTTAAATATGAAATGTATCTAATACTAAATTATAAACTGTTTGAGCTAAATATTACAAAAAAATATATATATATATATATAAAAATGTTGATCAAAATTATTACAATTATCTACCTTATACCAAAAATAATAATAAAAACTATAGTTTATATTATTTTTGATACTAGGTAGCTGCTGTATACTAATTCACATTAATAAACATTAAATCTGCAGGTATCTAAATACACATTATAATTTTTGTCTCCTTCGAATATCTTTCATTTTCTATTTGATAATAAAATTAAAATCTTGAAGTTTCTTTTAGCATTTTAATAACTTTTTACATTTAAAATCTTTCTTTTTTAAACTTAAAAAAAAACACACACAACTAGAAAACTACATTTTCTTCATTTTTATCTCAAAAACTTGATAACTTTATATAAACTTTTTTAGGGTTTTAAAATAAAAAAAAAAAAAAAAAAAAAAACAACAAAAAAAAGCAAATGAAATATTTTAAATAAATCTTTAAAACACCAAAAATAAAAAAATAGTGTGCATTTTATCAAAAATAATCAAAACAAAAATTAACACAAAAAAAAACAAAAACAAAAACACAACATACCCAAGTTTAAAATATTCTTAAGAAAATGTTGTGCAACTTATTTTTAAAAACATAACCACAAAACATTGCCTTTAAGATAAAAACTAAAAGTTACTTAAAAATTATTTAAAACCTTAAAAATAAATTAAAAGTACACTTCAACACAGTCCAACTTAAAAAAAAAAAAAAAAAAAAAAAAAAAAAAATATTTTATCAACATTTTTTTTTTTTTAGAATTAAATTCAAAGAAAACTTTCTTAAAAATGTCGGTTTGAATTATGGTTTTTGTTATTCAAAGTTCGGACCGACCTCCGTAGAACAAAAACAAAAATATAATTAAAATTCAGTTTTCTGTGAACACATTTTTTTTTGTTTTTGAATTTTTAATTTAAGCAAGAAATTTCAAATAATTTAAAAAATATTTATATTTTGATAGCCATCGTAACAAAAGAAAAGTGTAGGTATAAACTGCGGTATTTATGGTTGATTAAAACCAAGGGATGCTCTATTTGTATTAGAATGGTGCTTAATTAACAAAATTGAATTACGAGAGTAATCCGAATACCGCAAGTATGGACTAGAGTATGGACTAGTTCCAATCGGAGAGTATGGGCTATAGATCGCATACAAAATAACATTAATAAACCATTTTTGTTTTGTCCATTTTTGTCTGCTTGATTTTTATATAACAAAAAAAATTTCACCCAATTATATTAAGCTAGAAGATAACCATGATTTGGACTCAGATCACTCTGCAGTCATACTAAGTCTATATGAAAAGGTTATTAAAAAACAGTCGAAACCTCTGCTAACGAACACGACAACTGACTGGGCTAGCTTTAAACAAGAAATAGAAAACAAAATAAACATAAAAACAAAACTAAGATATAAATGTGATATAGATTCTGAAGTAGAAAATTTTATTAAAATTATTCAAAATGCTGGATGGAATAATACAAAAAATTGTGAATATAAATCGGTAGGATTCAACTATCCCAGAGAAATATTAAATATGATAAAAATAAAAAGAAGAGCTAGACGCAGATGGCAACAATCGCGTGATCTGGCAGACAAAACTGTGCTAAATAGGTTAACTCAGAATCTTAAAAGAAAAATTAAAGATCTTAAAAATGAAAATTTTGAAAAATATATAAAAAATTTATCAGCTAAAAGAGAAAATAACTACTCGTTGTGGCAAAGCAACACAAAGAGTACAAAAACCTCGATCTCTCAAATCCCGCCAATCAGAATGAAAAGCGGTGAATGGGCGAGAGATAATAAAAATAAAGCTGAAACATTCGCAGATCATCTTGAAGAAATTTTTTGTCCAGACGAGACAGATTCGGATGATCTCACTGAAGAAAATAATAATTGGCAAGAAAATGTTATATCACCATTTTCAGAGAGTGAAATAGTTGAACAATTTAAAAAACTGAGAGATAAAAAAGCTCAAGGTTTTGATCTAATTACATCGGAAGTCCTGAAAGACCTTCCGAAAAAAGCTATAACAATGCTAACACGCATTATAAACGCTGCTATAAGAATAAGGTATGTGCCGAATATGTGGAAAATAGCAGAGATAATTATGATACCAAAGCCAGGTAAGCCCATAAATGAGGTCAAATCCTACAGACCAATATCATTACTACCAATAGTATCAAAATTATTTGAAAAACTATTATTGATTCGAATTAGACCGATCATAGAAAATAGTAATCTGATTCCAAATTATCAATTTGGCTTTAGATCTAAGCACTCGACAATCGATCAAATTCATAGAATAACAGACATAATAGAAAAAGCTTTAGAGGAAAAGAAAGTATGTTCTACCATATTTCTAGATGTAGCCCAAGCTTTTGATAAAGTATGGCATCGAGGCTTAATAAATAAACTAAACAATATGTTACCTAAACAATACGTAGATATACTCTCATCATATCTAGAAAACAGACTATTCAGAATAAAACAAGACGAAGAGTATTCTACTATTAGAGATATTAAAACGGGTGTGCCTCTGGGTAGTATTCTGGGTCCCATACTGTATTTGCTCTACACCAATGATTTACCAGAAATGGAAAATATAACTGTAGCTACATTCGCTGATGATACTGCGTTGATGACAGTAGGATCAAATATTGACGAGGCTACAATTAAAATGCAAAGAGCAAGCGACAAGCTATACCTCTGGACAAAGAAATGGAAAATTAAACTCAATGAGTTAAAATCAGTACATGTAAATTTTACAAATAAAAAATTAGAAAATCAACCACCATTGGTAAATCTGAATGGGGTCAATATACCCCAAGAAAACAATGCTAAATACCTAGGAATGACATTAGATGTCAAACTTAGATGGAAAGAGCACGTTAAAAAGAAAAAATTTGAGCTTGAAAATAAAGATAGAGAAATGTACTGGCTCTTAGGTCGTAATTCTAAATTACCTATACATAACAAGATTTTGTTATATAATCAGATAATCAAACCGATATGGTTGTACGGCATACAAATATGGGGATGTGCCAACAAACAAACACATGTACTTTGTATACAAAAATTCCAAAATAAAGTCTTGCGCAACATGTTAAATGCCCCCTGGTATGTTCGCAACAGTGATTTGCACAGAGATCTAAAAATCGCTTGCATAGAAAATGAAATAAAAAGATATGCAACAAAGCATATAGCTCGTCTGGAGGGACATGTTAACGTTGAGGCCACTCAACTGCTAGATAATCAAAATGATGTCAGAAGGCTTAAAAGAACTAAGCCACTAGATTTAATACGATAGAATTTCGTAAACTTTTTCTTTAAGAAAATCAAAATAGCAATAAATTAATGGTTAGTCCGTTGGACTAGTATTAATGTGAGGGGTGTGGTTTAGTCAGTAAAAATCTGGCACACAATGGAAGCTACGGGGCTCATTGTGTCTATGAAGATTTCCACCAATCCACGCAAAAAAAAAAAAAAAAAAATTTTGTTAACAAGCATTTTGAGATCAAAGCAAAATAAGCTCTTCCGAGTCTTCAGAAAAGTAAATGGTGTGAAATGCTACAACAAGGCGGATTGGAGAACCAATAAAGTTTATTATGTCAAATGCAAACATACGAAATTGTGTTTCTTAAAAAATCAGTTATTGTTCTACCCATAATTTTGTTGACGATAACACCTTGATCACCTGTATCCAATCAAATTGAAGAGAAAAATGAAAACTAGCTCACTTACCTAATCATGATCAATAGCCGATTGGGTTATCGCAAAACAGAATTGAGTTCAACACATCCAAAGATCAAAAATGTTTGATCTCTTGTGACAAGACTTTTTTTTTCTGCAAGAGATCTGTTCAATATCTATAAAGCTTAGATCCAACCTACTTTGGAGTACAATTCATATATTTAGGCAAGTATATCTACGTTTATTACCAGACAAAAGCCTACTACATTTGATTGTGCAATATATCATAAACCACAGTAGGGTTAGTAAAGCACCGCCACCTTTGATTAGAAAAATCTAAAAATAAACTAAACCAGATACATGCTGTTAGTATAGAAAATTTAAAATTATAAATTAACACATATGGAAATAACTGTACTTTAATTAAAAATACTCTAAATTTAACTGCCTAACTGAAAAAAATTTAGAATCGCGGTCTACGCTTAATTGGCGACTATACCCTTACTTTACTTAACACAGTGGTAATACCCAGGTGGTCCACATCTAGTTTTGGAAATTCATTTATTTCAAGAACTGCCATAATTGAGAACATTTTTCCATCTCACGTATACCCTTCCCAAATAAACGGTCCATTGCAAAATTTTAATTTAGTTAGGTAGAATGACATATATATAAGAGGGTAAGTTATATCCTGGCTGTATATATAAATGAAGCTGCAAATGGGCTTATTGTTATTATACGTATTAGTTCAATTTTACATCGGAGTCCTTAAGAATGCCTGACTTAATGATTTCGCCCAGAATATTCTTCTATTCTGTGTTTGTTAGTTTCCATTGCTTGGAGATTCACTCTCGCATTAAGAGCAACAGATGCAGATGTTCACTAAATTCTTCCTCTACTTCACATGTAGCTATTCTGCACAAATTGTTTTCGGTTAATGCCAATTCTTCTTAGATGCTTTTTTACTCAGTAGTAGGGAGTAGCAGTTATCTTTATAATTTTACTACTACAATATTTACGTCAAATTCATTCACAAAATCACTGCAATTAAGATATGTGCTGTATTGCGATAATTGTATAAAATCTAAAAATCTAGACAGCTCGTAACGTGCGAAATATTAAAATCAGGGATTGAAATAGTTAAAGAAAAAAAAAAATTTAAAATAATTTATTTAATTCAACTTAAAATGCCTAAACAGACAAGTCTCAAGATCGGCTTATCTTACAATTATTAACAATAATATAAACAGTTTACAAAATATAGAGAAAATAACAAATAAAGTAAAATTAATAAGTGCAGCGAAAAAATGCAGTAGAATTGCTCAGAGAAGAAGAAATCAACCACAGCTAAAACCGTTGATGTGATGGAGTATTAAGTCTCAGCTATTTTGGATCTGTAATTAAAAATGGCAACAACAACACTCGTTTGTATTTAAAATCACAAAATAAAATTCTAATTTGCCAAAATGTGTTTTTGCTACAAAGGGTTGGCAAAATATATTTTGTCATACAATATGTTATCAAGGTGTAAATTCTATATTATTTAAAACGGATACAACCTATACAACTTATTAATCCCAATCAATATGGTTACATAGACTTTGAGGTTTGATAAAATGTGACGACAGCAGTTGATAAAAATGCTCTTCGAATTTTCATATAAAAAATAGCTACGTCTAAAAATATTCATCGTAAGAAAATTAGATTTTACAAATTATTTAAAAAGAGCTAATAATATTATTTATTGAATTGACGGAAGAAAAAATATTCATCGATTTATAACAGAAATACTCACATCTGCTGATCGTGTATAAAAAACGAGCGAACAAATTTATACGAAAACTCGAAATTTAATATATATAAATTCTACCCAATGCTAAGCTTAACTAGAGCACTATGATGCCAATCAGTATTATGTGGCTTGGTCGTCTGACTACCTTATTAATGGGGTCCCAAAAACAAAAAAAAAATAACCTTTACTTTTTCTGCGCTTAGCCAGAGCACTATAGCGCCCATCAGCGGTTATTTAGTAGTAATGTTGTTATCCGGCGACTATCTAACAATCACATAAATTGAAAAAGAATTAATTTTACTTTAAAAAAAATTTAATTTCTAGTATACGAACCGCCGTAGATTCAGCAGAACACCATACCAGGTAATTTTATTGAACATAGTTGGTTGGTTTTGTGTATTTTGTTAGGGGCATTTACATTGCCTGAACATTATATAACCTAACGCACATTCATGAACTTAATTTTTAACTGTCAATTTTATTTTTGTATATCTTTCATCACTGTGCTGCGTCCTCATTAGTATAAATATACAGCGGGATATATTTCTATCACTCGTTAATCTGCGGTACAGATAAAAAATTCCTCAATTTCGTTAACAAAATTATTTTAATAAAATAGATTAAAAATATATATATATAGAATATATATTCAAATCAACTCATCATTATATACCATCGTTGCAGTTAATTTAACCCCATCCAATATATAGATACAAAGCATCTAATCTCATTTTATTTTACTTTCAAAGATACCTCCGCAAAAATATTCAAAAACCTTTCGAATATAAAAATTTAAATAAAATTGTAAAATAATTTTTTCTTTATATACATATATACATATATACATTATAACTATATAAAATATAATATTTTAATTATATATAAATATATATATATATATATATATAAATATATATATATATATATAAATATATATATATGTATATAATATGTAATGTACATAATTTGCATAATAAAGGACGAACAAAATGGCAAATAAAGGAAAAAAATGAAGAATTTTTTTTTATTATTATTGCTATTATTTTTTTGCCATTGTTTTTCCGTTCTAAAGGAATTTATTAGCACCTTGGGTGCAATGAAGCTATGCGAAAAATTGAAAGATTTTATCATAAATTTTCTATGCATACTAAGAGTCCTTAAATAGAGCAAAGCGTACATATTATTTGAAAGGATCCAAATACTAAAAAAATGTTTATATTTTTTTTTTTTGTAATGTTTATATTATGGAAATGTAGTATTTAAATATATAATATATATATATATACAAAGAGTCGAATTTAAATGACACGATGAAGTGTTGTTAAGGGATACAAAATATGCCAAAAATAAACAAAAATGAAAACCAAAAAAAAAAAGTGTATTTTTTTTTATTTTCATTTTCTTGTTTCGACATTTTTTTTTTTTTTTGTTCTTATGAGGTTTTCTTCACAAAAATCTTCTTTTACCACGATTTCTATTTTGCCCTGTTTTGTTGTTGTTTTTCTGTTTTTTTTTTTTTATATTGTTATTATATTTTATAAAATGCAAATTTCAAATATCAGCAATTCATGATACTTTAACGCCCTCTATCTTTTCACACTAAACACAGAAATATTGTTATCTTTGTTTTTTTTTTTTTGTTGTTGCTGGTGGTCTGAGTGCTGATGTAGATAGAAAATTACATTTCTATCTATATAAAAATAAGAATTAATTCAAAAAAAAAAAAAAAAAATATATATTTCAGAATGTTTTCTTACGATACTAAAATGCATATCTATTTTTACAACTAAAATACTAATATAGGACTTCATAGTGTTAAATAGTGCAATTTTTCTACATTGAAGGTCCTTTCAAAAGATATTCAAAAGATAACAAAAACAAAAATAATAATTGAAAATATTATCTATATATGTATGAGTACATGTTTCAAATTAAAAATTACAACAACAAAATTTTTGAAATTTGAAATTTATTTCAAAAAATTATATTTTGTAGTTGTATCTACAGATAGATAAGTACTCCTCTATACACAGAGAGAAAAGATTGCTAAAATTGAGTATTTTTTGAATGAATGATGAAAATTTTCCTACTGATTTTGGGCCAAGAAATTATATTCACGTTTTATGAATAAATTTTTTTTAAAACTGTGATTTCTTAAAACATGAATTTATTTTTCTTCAGTTAAGAATTGATTAGTTCTTAATTTATTAAGTAGCTTTATCTGTAATTATGTATTTTAAAACATAAAATGTGAAAATATATTGCTTATTTCAAAAATTTAGTACTTTATAAAAATATTTTCTTCAATTGAGAAAAAAAATACTAAAAATTAAAAAACAATTACACAAAAAAAATTCATAATTTAAGAAAAAATTTGATTGAATTATGTCTAATATTACTTAGTTTAGTAAAAAACAAAATCATGAAACATTTAGCACGAAATAAGTTACTTTTTTCTCAATTCAATATATTTTGATGGTATAAATTAAGCATGTATATTATATATATATATTATTCTGCATTTATCTGGATGTTTCTAAGTTCGACGGAATGCTCCAACACATATACAAATTGCATATGTATACAAATGCATATATATACAAATTGTTTTGGTGCTTTTTTTTAACCCCTGTCTACCATGCTGAACCTTTGCAGGAAAAATTGATTGCATGAATTATATTTTTTTAATTTAATGTTAGTCTTCTTCGCAAATAATAAGGAAAAATAATAAATAATAATAATAATATAAATAAAACAAACAATTTTTTTGATTTATAATAATAAGGACTAATAGAAATTTAATCAATAGTTTAATATGGTATAATAACCAAAAGGCAAACAGCATTTAACACAAAAAAAAAAACATAATTCACTCAAAGGTTATTCTTATTACTTAAAATTATACATAATAATACACATGTGTATCAGCATATTTGAATTGTATAATATTATACATTATACTACTTTATTGCTTCTACCTTTTATTTTTGTCATTATTATGTGCGTAACTCACTTCACTCAAAAAAAATTATTTTTGTTTTTTTTTTTTGTTTTTTTTTTTGTTTATTTTTTATTATTTGCTGTATCTGTATTCTGTATGTTCTGTATGCTCCATTCCAAAAATATTATTTTATTTTCAGTGTTAAGTGTTCACTTTTCACTTCACTGTTCAGGTTCACTGTTCAATCAATAGAACTTGATAGAAGTAGAGTAGGATAATTAACTCTCTACTTCTACACCGGATAATAAAACATTGTTTTTTTTTAAATTGAAAATTATTGATGAAAATGTTTTTGTATTTTTTGTAAATTTTACCAATTTAGATACAAAATTTTTAATATTTTTTTATAAATAACACAATACCATAATAACAGTTTATTCATATAGCAAAATAAGATCCCTATACATTATACAAAAGACAAAATTTATATGAAAATAAGATCCCATTTTTAAATTTGCTCTCCCAGAGGCCACAATAACGCTAATACGGTATAATTTATACTAAATGGAACCCAACTAACGAATTATAACTAAATGGAAGTGAGTACGAGTATACCATACAAAAATACAAACATTTTATACAAATTTGTTGGTATGGTACTTCTTTTTCTGTTATATAAAAAAAAAAAACACTAGTTAGGCCAATATAAACATAAATAAAAATAAATAAAAAGTGATATAAACATAAGTACTGTAATTTCGGAATAAAGAATCTAATGAAAGAAAAAAAGAAACTAGGATTTATTTTGCTTCCGTCATTTATGACGGGTTACAAAGCTAGTTATTATATATTTACATTATCACACTAAAAGGTGCTTATTATTGGAAAGATAATAAAAATATAACAATATTTAAACTTGTAAGTCAAATAAAACAAAAACAAAAAAAATAATCATAAAACCATTTGAATATTAAATTTTCTCAATACGACCAGACAGCTTTTTGCTAGGTCCTAATTTTTAATATGTTAACATATTATTACATTAGAAATTTGTTAAAATCTTTTTTATTTAAATTATAAATTATAATAATTTAATATAAAACATGTTCTAAGTTAGTTTTTAAGTAATAGTTGAAAATAAAGAAAAAAAAAAAAAAAAATTATGATTTTAAATTAAGAATCGAATCATAAATTAAGAAAATTTATGTTTTCATAAAACAAGAGTAAAATTCTTTAATTAAGTTTCTTTTTACTATTATCAAGATTAAAATTCTTAAATATGTATTTTTTCAAAATTTCATATATTATGAATCGGTGTTTCTTGAAATTAGAATATCTTTTCTCTCTGTGTAGATATTAAAATTTTTTGATTGTGTAAAGTTTGAAAAACTTCTGAATTTAAGTTGACTTAAATAATAAATTTGATGCAATTTAAAGTAAAATTTATGAAAATTTAAAATTTTCATTAATTTTGAATAAATTAAAAAGTTTGAAAATGTCCATTAAACACACCAAAAAATTTTCATTTTGTGTTAATTCATAAAAAAGTAAAAAATAAAAATTAATATTAAACAGTTCATGTAGTAGTTTAGTAAAGTATATTAGGAAAGTACTTTTGAATAAAGTTCAAAAGTGAATAGCTAGCATCAAAACTATTAAAACTGAATAATATTATTATATTGTTCTCTTGTTTTTCTATATAATTGTTTAGAGCATAGATACATACAAGTATTGGTGCATGTAAAATTATTCATAATAGATACATCAAAATGTTGAAATAAAATTAAATAATAGGACAAATTCAACAATAAATATAATAAAAATGATAATAAAAATGAACTGGACAAATAATAATAGACTATACTACTTTATTAGAAAGCAATTATTTTTTCTCAGATATAGAAGAATATCGTGAAAACTGTACGTTGTATTTTTCTGGGAATAACACCACTGACAGTGTTGACTTTAATGCTTATAAAACCAATGTAATCACAAAATCAGGTATCCTTAAGGACTCAGAGAACTAATAATTAGCAGTAACAAACATACACTAAAAAAATTTTTCCTAGTAAGATTGACAAAATAATTTTGTAAACTCTTGACAAAAATATTTTATTCATACAACAATTTTTTTTCTATTTTATCAAGAATGTTTGTTTGCTCAACAATTTTTTATTAATTTGTGAATATTTTTTTATAATTTTTCCAAAATTTATAATTTGTAAAATGGAAAATTAAATTTGTAAAATTGACAAAAAAAAATAATAATTTATATCCAAGTGAATAAAATTTTGTTATCCTGACAAAAAAAAACCCGTTTTAAATCAATATTATTGGGTATTTGACAAAATTTACCTTAATTTGACAAAAAATTTTACTATGTAGTTCATTGAACCTTATAGATTTTTGTTAATTCTACAAAATCTATTTTATCTGTCATAGTCAGATTAACAAAAGAGCTATTGACAAAAAGTTGAGAAACAATTTTTATTCTATTTTAGTTGAAAATATAAAAGTAAAAAAGGTGCGGTTTTATGTGAAGTTGCGTTTTTGAATTTGCTTATTAAAGAGTTCAATTGAAAAAAGTGATAAGTTAAATAAAAAAAGACATTTGAAAAATTAAATTAAAAAGATAATTATCAGTTAAAAAAAAGGAAAAAAAAAACAGATGTTTTGAAGAATTAAATTATAAAAAGATATTAGAATTAAGTTAAAAATGTATTTTAATAGAACTAGTGAATTATTTAATTTGCGTTGTTAATGAATTTGGCTAGATTTATTTGAATCTTGCAACTAAAACTTTTATTAAAAATAGGAGGACAAAATAAATTTTACTATATTATTAAATAAATAATTTGAAGAAACCGTATGAACCAAAGCGCTAGGCAAATCAAAAGCTGAAGTCTGAACATTTTTTTTAAATATTTCGAGCTTTATTATAATTTTTAAAAATGTAGTGTAATAAAAAAAACTTTATTTTAAATTTTTTTAAATGTATAATAATGATTTTAATTTTTTTTTTTGTTTTCAAATAATAGAAATGCTATAAAAAAATAATTGTTAATAAACAAGACTATTATTGTTTTATTTCTAACTGTAATAATATCATTCATTTATTTTTCAGACGCACATATATTATATAGTGTTTATGAGGGCTGTCTTGTTTTGTCAATTATTATTAGTTCCACCTTTAACTTGTAGAGTACTGTATGCATACATAAAAATAGCTTACAGATTAGTTTATCATCAAAAAATGGTAAAACAAAAATAGTTTTAAGTTAAAACTGCATTTTTGCAAACTAATCTGTAAGTTATTTATTTGTATATGCATGCCTATTAACAAAATAATTCTGTTAATTCAACAACTGAATAGAGGCTATTTTTACAAAACAAAATTGTTGATTTAATAAAAACTTCATTTAAATTGATATATTTTTTTCTCCAATCAATAAAATATTATTTTCATTTCAACATAATTATTTTATTACATTGACAAAAAGTTTTAGCATAATGAAAATTAATTTCGTCATATTAAGAAATTTAGTTTTGTCATTTCCACAGATTTAAATTGTTATAAAGACAACTTTTTGTCATATTTACAGAATGAAAAAAAATTTGTATTTTTTTGTCATATTGACTCATCATTTTTACTGACACTATATTTACCTAGTTTTTGTCATTTTAACACAGATTTTTGTCAATATTACCTAGTGTTTTTTTTTCAGTGTAGGTAATTACAATACGCCTATTTGGACTGCGGTAATACAAAGGACAATAGACTGTAACTGTTATAAGTTTTATTAAAAAAATCACATTAAAAGAGTTATTCCGGCCACTCGAAGTTATTGAAATTAAAATACTCATTTCTCAAAAACTGCATAACCTATTAACATGGGACTAGATTTGTATGAAAATAGATACTTAATGCTACTTCCATGCAAATTTTGCCAAGAAATATGATTTAAAGTAGCTTCAAAATTAGAAAATGATTTGTATTTCAATCGGAAAAAAAATAAAAATTGCTCATAAGATTTATTTATAATCGAAAAAAATAAAAATTGCTATGTAACTATTATCGGTAATAGAAAAAATAAAAATGATTTCTTAACTATTCAAACTAAGAGAAAAAGATAAAAATTGAGAATTAACTATTTTATATGAGCGAACATGTTTTTTGATAACGAAAAAATTATTATTTTAAATTTTTTTTATATAAATTGAAAATTTATGGATCTTTTGTGAGATCGATAAAAGACCTCTTACCGATCACATACATATAAAATAACATACAATACAATAAATTCGATATCACGATAACTCCTTCTGAATGATTTTTTTTATTAAAAAATTTATCGATAATAGTTATTTGCAGTCACTGCAAAGGACAGATCCCCTAACGTAATAATCTAATATAATGTTTTTAAAATTAAAACTAATTTTTAAGATCAATCATTATTATAATTTGGGTTTTATAACTTCAGGTATAATTGACAGAACAAGATGCAAATCGGTAAATCTTGATAGATAAAAAAGATCTTAGTTCAACACAGTTCAGCTGAATTAATTATCAACAATATGTAAGATTATAATTTTACATTTACTTTCCAGGTTAGACTATATAATTTGATTGCAAAATCATAACTGAACAAAGATTATATAAATACAACTGAATAAAGCTATATATTATAATATAACTAGGGGCCCCTGTTGAGTAATTATTTTTCAAGTTGAAGTCAAATTTAAAGTTTAAAAAAAAAACAATAATTTACGTACTGGCATAGACTTCGCACGATATAGCAGAAACCACTCGTGTTTAATAAAAAGAACTTACTACACTCGTAGTTAGTAAGTTTTATTTAAAACACATAAATACACGTCCCTCATATACTGCTTTGTTTCTGATATATTCCCTATAGTAAGTGGCATTTAATGGATAAAATTACTAAAAATAAAAAATGTTGTCATTAAAGAGGTATGTATATGTATATACCTACATAATACATAATTTTCATAAAAACTATATTATTACTACAAATAACCAAAATTTAGAAACAGTTACTTGAAAAGATAAAAATGAAGAATTCAAATGATTTGTTTTTTTGTTGTTTTTATATTTTTTATTTTAGATGAATTTGTTTTTTTGTTTTGGCATATGTACATAGATTCATTTGCAAATAGTTGCAAATGTAAATTATAATAACTGATGTTTGCTTTTGTTTATTGTTTTCATAAGATCTCACATATGCATAATGTATTTGCTGAATAATAAAATCATATGAGTAGAAAATTTTCAACTGTGTGCGCATTCTTTTTTTATATACAACTTATATATTATATCAGAAGTTCATTAAGTAGCAAGAGAATCGAAATAAAATGAAAAGGTGTCTAGTGCGCAGGTCCCTAAATGCTTGTCAATTATAATTATAGATATTATAATAATATTAACCATTAGCTGCTGACTAGGTACAGCTTTACAGTACGTTTAAAGTTCACTGAAGGAATTTGTAAAACGTAGATGAAAAAAGAAAGTTGAGTATATCAGTAAATTTAGCTCTTCAACTGTGTAGTATTATTAAAAAAATCATATTTTATATTTTTTTAATGCTTTACGATTCTATAGTATTACTTGGATAACTCTAACAAACTGAGAGTGATTTCAAATAAATGAATAAACCATCAGTGCAAATAAATATTATAATTGCCTATATTTAATCAGTTTGAACAAACTGTGGGATTTTAAAACTTTGTTTGAGTAATAATGCATAAATAAGTTTTAATTAAAAATTGTGTATAGATTATTGAAAAGCTTTAGTCAGACAGCGAATAAACCAAAACAATGGAATAAAAGTTGACCTGTAGTAATATATGACAATATCATAAACAATAATTTTTAATCAAGCACAACTTTCTCTACTTATAGTAACCATATTAGAAAAGTATGTAATTACAATTACATTTTTTCACATAAAAAAAAAAAAACATCATTTTCACATAATTTTAATCTAGAATAATCTAAAACCATAATAATAAACACTACAAGTCAATCAAAGTAAAAAAATAAATTGAAAAAAATGCATTTATGCTAAAATTTAGTATAATATTTTGCTCAATTTTATTAAATTTGTTTTTAAAACAAAATAATAATTATAAAAAAATTAATTTTTAAATTCACTTAACTTCAATTTTATTAATAACCTGTCAATTATATTTTAAAACCATAATTTCCACACTTTAATTATGTAGCGCCATTTTAAAATTATACATGACTCTTCAGAAACCATTAAAATTGCCGCCAAATACAGTAATATAGTAGCCATAATATTATAACATCGAAGTATACTTCCTATGAATTTGTATTATGTACATGTATATATATATATATATATATATATATATAATTATTTATAATTTACCACAAAATAAATATAAAATATTTTAATTTATTTTCGAAACGAACCTAATTCAATAAGTGAAATAAATATATATATTATGTACATTACATATAAAAAAAAAAAAAAACATGTATATAAATAGTTAAAAACAATTGAATAGGAACATAAACAAAAATTTGAATTTATTTTTTTTTTACTTTTTTCATTGGCTTAAAAATCTAGATCTCTAGTTTTCATATCGTAATAACGAATTGCATAATTTGTCTTTTCTACGGAATTTTCCAAATGTATTTGTAGGTTTTCCAGTGATCGCTTAATTTCAATGCTTTTTCTTAAAATTACGGTTCTTAGTACATTGCTGCCATTCTTATTTCTTGACATATAATTCGAATTTACATTAAAAAGTACTTCTTCCCATTTGAAAATCTCGATTTCGGTTAATTTCGGCGAATTTCGGGCTTAAAAAGCCTTATTCCGGTGCATCCAGGAAGTTGAAAATAGCACCAATCCGTTAGAACATTCTAGATTTAATCAATAATGTTTTTTTTAATTTAAAATAACCTTCTTCCCCTCTTAAAAAGCTGATACGCATGCTCTGGACACCCAGTATATTTGCATGGGCACATATAATTCATTTATGTGAAATCATTCTGTTTTTTACAACATTGTTAATGCACTACAAAAATTTGGAAATTTAATATTACAACTAGACCGTTAAAATGTATATCACAATACATCAACATCATCTAAAAAAGATTATAATTTGTTATGTTTAAAGCAGCGCTGCTACACATTTCCACACAGCCTTGCATATAAAATTCTGCACAGAAAAACGATTAAAAACTCTCATTTGCGACACTTAATTCTACATAAGTAATATATAGACTATAACTCAACATTTTGTTCCATTGGAAATTTGTTGTAATTAGTTAAAATTTAGATCTTAGTATTTAAAATTAAAAAAATTGTAAAAATAAATTAAGACATACTAAATAAATAAAAATAATACAACACAAAATGTTGCACCTTCACTTTACGAATTGGTATTAAAAACCGAAAATGTGCCATTTATATCAAATACATAACGACTGAATTATGGAAAACGATAAATGTTACAATATCTGGTAGTCAGAAAATAAATTTAAAAGATTAAATTGTGTAATATGTAAGGCCCCTATTACACATCAACCAATGATCAATCTATTATCAATATATTGACCGTTTATTGATGAGAAATGATTGATGTCTATTCCATTGGTTCAATATTGCTGTCAAAATCAGTGGAGGTAAAAAAATGGCTTTTTGGGGAATGTTCAGATAAGGTAATAATATTAATTTACTATATAATTCTAAAAAGCACAATTATATTAATTTTAACAATTATAGCAATAATTGTTGTAAAAAAACAATTGATATATTATTCATATGTGCAAAAAAATAATTTGTTTGTTTTTTATACACAACATTTAATTTAAAAAATCAATTTCAACTGTAGTCAAAAACATTCCTCCAGAAATATATATATTTACAATATTCATTATTATGTTTCGAAATTATCAATATATTCAGAACACTTCCACAACAATATGTCCTTGCAAAATGTCAAAATATAGATAAAAAGATTGATGGTGCATGATTAATGTATAATCGCTCATCATTCTTTTCATCAATATATTGTAAATATATGGATAAGAAGATTGATGAAAAGAATGATGTGTAATAGGCACCTAATAAATATATTAATAAAAATTGTAAATACAATGTAATTAAAATTATTCAGAATAATAAAATACAATTTTTGAATTGTGCTACTTTAAAAATACGTTTACGATACGTCTTACTTCAATATTAACTCTGTTTTGCACTCACTTTATTTTTTTTGCATATACTAATAAATTATTAGTTTCAATTTTTACATTAATTAATTTATTTTCCCTTTATTTTTATTAGTGTTCATATTCATATAAAATATACTGTACACATATTCATATTTAAATTAAATATACACACATAATATAATATAAATAACAATTATTGTTATAAAATTAAAATTCATTAATTAATCACAACAATATAATAATATATTTTTATTGATATAATAATAATAATATAATATGTATAATAATGTTCGATAATTTTTGCACTCAATTTAATTCAACACAACACCATATACGCAACAACAACAACAACAAATACTTAGTAATATAACGAATAATAACAATGTGCCAAATAAAATGTGTCAAATAAAAATATTACATAAACACAATAAAGACAATCAACATGATTTATGTACAAAAGCTAAAATTTGAAGAATTCATTCAATTGGAAACATTTTTTTATTTTTCTTCTTTTATTAACATTGTATCTACCTATAACCTGTATGTATTGGTAAGAAAATTTCATGTGATGGATCAACTCATTTGTCAAAATAACCAATCTTTTTATATCAAGTTGTCTTTTGTTTTGTCCTGTTGCTGCAGTATTGTAGTGTAGTGATAGAAATTGCAAAATAGACATTTCTTTTTCTTCATCTTGACCACAATGTTGTTAAAAATTGCCCTGTGATGACGGTAAATGCTTAAGTGGAGTACAATGTTGGCATAATGGTTAAATGAGCAAAATAATATAAACTTTTATACAATATAATATATTTGTATGTATATTATTATGGTATAAAAGTGACCCTAGAGATACAAAAGAAAATAAACAAATAAAACAATTTGGAAAACAATATTGAAAAATTGTTTTCTTCACACTATATGAAAGTAGAGGGGGGTTCAAGATAGAAGAAAACAAAACTATTTTATTTTATTTGTTTTACTTTCTTTTTCTGTTCTTATTTTCTCACATAATAAAATTTCTTAGCCTCATCTTTCGATTGAGATGCTCTGTTAAAGTTCTTTTGTTGACACTAAAAATTCTTTTGATTTTATTTTTATCATCGATATCCAGTGTCCCTGATAGCAGTTTTGATTTCATATTGGTCTTAATTTTTTGTTTTCTTGATTAGGTACAAAATTTTCATGGCTTTCTAGTTTTAACACAATAAGTTATTTTAATTGCAATATTCTTTAATTTAGACTTATTAACCACGTCGGTTTTATCTGTCTTACATTAAGCTGAGCAAGACCAGCTGCTAATTCATCAGCAACATATTCTATCGGCAGCTTTATGCCATTATCCTTTATGTTTTTTACATAATTTATTTATTGTTTTTTACTTTAAAGTTATAACAAATGCATTTCTAGTAAATGTAAGTCCCAACAGGTGGTAAAATGATCAAATTCTAAGTTTTGTCAGCCAAAATATCAGACTAAATATGGTGGAATAAATATTTCTAGAACTATATGAAATTTCTAATGAATTACTGAACACTATTATCAACTTAACGAATCATTCGTTAACTTAATAAAAATTTGCGTCAAATTTGTAAATTAATTTCTGTAGTGAAGAAATTAAGTGTTAAAAAAACTTATAAGCATTACTTGAAAATTGAATTAAAAGATATATTAGATAATTTCATTAATTTAATTAAAATTTAATCTATAAATTGAAAAAAGTAGGTCCGGTACTAATATCTGAACCATTTCATAACCGATTAGCCCTAACTATGATATTCACATGATATAATCCTTCGTTAAATGTTCGATATGAGTGTATAATGATATAACAAAACTATAACACTAATCATAATCGTAACTATATTTGTCATACTTAATCATATCAAATCGTCAAAATCAAAACTTAAAAGAATTGTTTTACTTACAATGCTGCCAAAATTACTTATGATCG
This sequence comes from Argyra leucocephala, assembly GCA_963942445.1. Classification (NCBI taxonomy): domain Eukaryota; kingdom Metazoa; phylum Arthropoda; class Insecta; order Diptera; family Dolichopodidae; genus Argyra; species Argyra leucocephala. Next base: position 4,702,604 of record OZ012679.1, read on the forward strand.
CTTATAATTGCTACTCTTCTTCTGGTATACTTATGACTTAACGAATGATTTTGAAAAGGCGACGAATGATGGCTTATAATTATTATAGTTAGGGGGTATTTTCGTTATCATTCTTTTAAATGATAGATTTTGTTTTAATCTAGGAGACGTAGCGAAATTAAATATTTTTACAATAATGAAGAAATGAAGAATTAAAATTGCACCCCATATAAGTTATTTTACCATGCACACATTTTAATTTATCTAATTGCCGCAAATGCACCCATCGTTAGCATTAAATTAAATTTGTTTTTTTTTTGTTAATAAATTATTACGTATGCGGTTGCTGTCTAAGATAAATTAATAAAAAAAATAAAATAAAGTACCATATTATTACCATTGAAATGTTGGAATGCAATTCATAATCAAATTGAATACGATTTTTGTTTATTAAATTTGCCGAATTTCGAATTGCCGGCTACTAGTTTTATTATTTAATTCTTAAACGGAAAATAGATTAAATGCAGAGACGTTAATCAATACTACTTAAACTCATAAGCAGGACGTATCCTACATAAAATACTTTTTAATAATAATAAATAATTTATTAAAGTTGCTTGAGTAACTGTTATAGTTTAGAATAACAGTCGTGAGCTTATTTACAGCGCAGCAGTTTTAAGTATATTTAACAGACAACAAAAATTTATTTATTGTATGTTCTGTACAGTAAATTAGGTAGAATCACGTTTTCGTGCTTTTTACCTACGGTACTGCAAATTTATACACAATGTTTTAACTGCAATGTGTTTATTTATCAAACTCCTATGGCTTGGGTCAAACTCATTAAATGTGAAAAACCACTACTGTTGTCTAACTAAAAAACTAAGCCTTTTATATTTTGTGCCTTGTTATTACCACATTATACTCTTCATTATTTTTTTTTTATTATTTATTTTTGCCCAATGAAAAAATGTACTGGGAACAGGTTGAAAAATCAATAAAGCGTTTTTTTTGCTTCATCAAAAATCGAATCTAGGGACATTTCGGCCGAAAGATTGTTGCTACCTATTGCTCCACATCAATATATTATGCCAATAATTCTAATATGAGTTAAATATTTAGATGTCAGAGCAGGCACCTAGAACATGAAGTTGGATTCAAGTAATCCAGCAACAAGACAGGTTAAGCAGTGGATGCTATTAAAATAATTTAACAAAAAACATTAACAAACAAATCAGCTCATTATATTCCGTTTTATTATGAGATAAAACATATTTGCTTCATAAATTTTCATTTATAAGTAATATTAACATATCGTAAAATATTAATATGTTCACGGCTTCATTTTTGCAGCCTAATTTTTTTATTTGCGTCCAGGTAGACGTAGGAAGTCTTTGTTAACATAAAATAACGTATATTAATGTATTTGAAAGTATTTTAAACGTAAAATTATATGACCTAACGAGAGTGAAATAAATAGACAAAATTATTTCCATATAGCTTTTATTGAACAGATAAAGTATAATTATATTGATACAATGAACCCGTTTGGAGTCCTTCTATTTCAAAGTTTTTTAATTTTCTGATTTTATACATTCTCACCAATTATTTTTGTGCCTATTACAGGTATAACTTTTTTTGTCGGATCCGAGTAATTTCAGGTGACAACACTAATTACTATTACAACTGTCACGCGCCGACTGAAAAATCCGACTCAATTGTCACTTGCAATTTATATGTGACAGGATTCCGTTTGTCTGTAATTTTGTAATTTTTTGTGTCTATATAAATTTAAATAATGGATTCTGAAAAGAAAGAGTATGTAAATATGTATTTACAAATTTATTGAAATAATTTATATATATAATATATATTTGAATTTGAATTTATATTATATAATATTATTGTCTTGCTTTAAATAGAAAGTTAAGGATTTATGAAATAAAAGCAAATTTTAATTTATTTTGAATTTTTAAATTTTCCCTTCATATCCTCAAACAAACCAATAAAAGCGTCTTTATTCAATCGGAAATATTTATTGAAGCTAAAAACAATTCGTTTTGTTATATTTCACATATTTATACATTAATTATTTTACAAATTGTCAATTTCATAATTTCATTATCAATTTCCAACGGATTTGAACTATTTCTAAGAACCTTTCTCTTTATACTTAGATTCTCTGTTTCTTCTTCTGAATCACTATCACTAAAATATTGATCCACACTTGTAAATAAAAACATTTTTATTTTTTAAATATTAAAAACTTTCAAAAATTTATAAAAAATAACACCAACCAACTTTGTTGATGTTATTTTTTTTTTCAAATGTCAAATGAGTTTTTCTGTCAAAGTACATTAAAAATACGTTCAGAAATTTGTTGCTGTCGGATGAGACTTGTAATACGGAAACAAATTTCATTCGGGTGACTGGAAAAAATGACTGTAAAAGTAGTGTGACACCTGTAATAGGCACATTTCTTTATGAGTTGAAACAACTAGAAAGACTTTATTAAATTGACCTACACCCCTTGGATTTTTCTCAAAAAACAGCTCTGTGAGTTCTGCAGAACAGTTTTTTAACGATAGGTACCTAGTAAAATTCAGTTCATTATTTCACATATTAAAAATCATTTAGAATATATTTTCTAAAGTCCAGCATTAACTAGATTCAGACTCCGGACTTAAAATACACAATTAAGTGCTAATTGGTTTTCCAGATGCAACTCTGGAATGGCTACTTCTACCTACCTACCTATTTTCTAAAAACATGACAGAAGTGCTTGCTTTAACAGCAAATTTTTAATACTATTTCCCACCTGGGAAAATCATTCTACAAGATTTTTTTTCTCACTTAACGAAACAAAAAAAAAAAATAAACCAAAACCAAAGACAAACCAATCTTTTAATAATAGGCACTCTCTCATATATTTCCAGATTACTTCTAAAACTTTGTTGAGTATATTTATACAGAATGTATTCCCATATCAGAAAATTGATTCTAAATTCAGCAAGGAAGAAAAAAAATAGTTGAAAGAAAAAATATTTTACTCCCAAAGGGCAACAAAATGACACAAAAAGAAAATTGCTTTGACTTGACCAAATATGTACAACGTACGGGCATTTCGTATGTCTTACATTCCACTATGTATATGTTCATCTTAGGTCATTTTGTCACTTTATTTTTTTTATTTCTCTATATATTTTTTTGTTCGTTTCCTTCCTCATCAATAATTCCATTACGTCCATCCAATAAAGAAATTCCATAGAGGACGAGAGAGAAAGAGAGAGAGTAAGCGATATAAGAAAATAATTTTCAAGAAAAGTCAAACAATTTAGAAAACATAAGAAGTAAGTCATGAAGAAATCGTATCACTTTACACAGGACCTATATTTATTTATTTTTTTTCTTTATTTTGATTGAAAATTGAAATTGAAAAAAGAAAGAGACAAAAAAAACAACAACATTGATGTTCAACATTGAATCATTAGGGAGGTAACTTCGACAGATCTGAGAATCATTATTTTGTTGTTGTTGTTGTTGTTGTTTTTATTTATTTTCTCATTCTTTTACTCAAAAACATAAGAAATTCATTCAACCACAGTGGTGGTGGTTGGTCTTCTTTTAATCGATTGGTCAAGTAAAAGGTTAAACAAAAAAAAAAAAAATAAAAAAAATAAGAACTGAAAGTACCTAGTGTGTATGAAATCGTTTGGTCAATTTAAAATCCTCCGCACTGAGACTATTGACCTACAAAACAAAAATAAAATAATAATAAAAAAATAAGATATTGTGAAATTGAAATGAAATCTTTTTACAAAGATATATATTGAGTATTATAGACACATCGTCCTTTTGAGAACAACATTTCGATTAATTCAAGTTGTTGAGTTGTTGTTCAGAGTAGTTGTTGGGTTGGGTATAGGAAGAAAGCGATTCATTTTATTGACCTTATTTGGTAAATTACATTGGGATTCAATTTCTAAAAAACAAAAAAAAAAAATGATAAAAAAAAATCAAAAACAAAAGCATTGATTAGCTTTGAGGTGTAAATAAATATCCAACATACATATAATATGTGTACTGATTATCATTCAAATAGATTAAAATTGAAATGATTTTCTGATCTCTTTGTTGTTTCCCTAGGATTATGTTCTACTCGTAGAAGATTACATCATCTACTTTGATAGAAAATTGTACGTACGCATTTACCAATGTAATGTATATTTAATAGAGGTTAATAAGATTTTGTATTATTACTATATAATACGATTGGTTTTTTTGATTGTTTTTTCTATTTTTATTCCTTGTCTAGTAGATCCTTAGAAAAAAAAAATTGAAATTGAAAATGGAATAATGAAAAAACCTGATAAATAAATTCATGTACATTTTGTTTCCTAATCAATGTTAATATGGAATTGAGATGTACCTACCAACAACATTATTATACATAATAATATTATCCTTCTTATGTATATAGATAGCAAATACGTTTTAAGGATTTGAAATGTTAAGAATGTAAATTTTACAAGGATCTAGAATTAATTAACCAAAAAGTGCAGATTTTTTTTTTGTTTGTAGTAAAAACAAAAATAAAAAAAATCAGACCTGATTTGGCTAATTTAAGGATATTTTTTTCTGCTAATCCTCATGGAAGCATAGGGCGTCAACTTGCCTTTTCCACTGATCCCTTTATCTATATCTAGTTAGTTCAGTAGTCATAGTTCAACCGCAGGTGTTGTTGGGTTTTTTTCGCCTCCTGCTACTTTGGGGGGTTCCATTCTAGGGCCATTACTCTGGTTGTACTATTTGGTTGTTTTCGTGTTAGACTGTGGCCTATCTATCTCCATTTTCTACGCTTTCATTATTTCGGAATTATTTCGGCTCATATCCTTTTTATTGATTCGATTCATTTATTTGATTTGAATTTGAACGATAGACGAGTTTAGGCTGACTAGAATAATTTATTTTTGTGTTAAAACTACTGCATTATTATTCCAATTCTAATGTATTAACTTCATATTGATAAGTACCAGACACAAGCAGATAAATTCTAAACTTTCAAACGAATTTATATTATTATTTTTCTCTTTTACTAACTCATGCAATAGTTCATTCACTCAAGGCTAGGCGCAGACATGCAACTTTTAGTTTTGCAACTATCTGATTGCGCATTTGTGATGTTCCAGTAGTTTATATGAAAACGGGCACACATAAAACCAGTTGCAGATGCAACACAAATGTGCAATCAAACAGTTGTAAAATTAAATATTGCATGTCTGTGTCCAGCCTAAATGTAACAACATTCAACAAAATCACCCTGTATATAAAGTCATTCAAACTTTGTTGAAAACTTGTTGGACGAGTTTGCTCTACTTGACTGGTTGTTAGGGGATGAAGAAAAATACCAAAAACGAAAATTTGGTGTTCTTGTTCAATAAAATATGTTGACCCAGGACAAAAAAATTAAGCATTGGAAAGCATTCGAAAAGAAGATATTTCGAAAAATATTTTGCTCGATAATGCAACAACTTACAGAATTTGTATCAATATGAAAAACATCAAACGTCGGCCAAAAACAAAGCTTTCTATTTCTTCAAAACAATTCATTTTTCTTACCATATCGTCCAATTTAAGGGTAATATTTTTGTTACATGGGGTAGTTTTTACTTTCTCTAATCAATATTGTTGATAAAGTCACCGTATAAACGCCGATGTATAAGTGTCCATTCTAGTTTAAAATTTTCTAGTTTTGCATACAACGGAGATACGATGTGGAGATGAAGAAGAGGGTATACTTTTGTAATTTCAGCACCAATAAAGTCAATATTATTGTCCTTGATATGTTCTTTATAATATATTGATTTTGGTATTTTTGCTAAGTGACAAGTTTTTAGCAAGTCTAGTGTTTTCTAGCAATAAAAGATTAAAAGTGGCAATAAAAGATTAAAAGTGGCAATAAAAGATTTTCTACCCCCCCATGACAACAATAGTAATATTTTTTTCCTGATTCTGTTTTTTTTTAATTTACAAAATAAACATTCGTTTGAACTTAAAAATGTGCTTCCATTGGTCAATTGGTTAATTCAAAGACACAAACCAAGTTTTTTAATAGTTACTTTATTTTTTGGGTTAATTTAAATTGTTTTGATGACTTCTTAAAAGAAATACTTCTAACTTGAAAAAGCTTTATTTTTTATTGATTTTATGTTGTTTTGCTATTGTTCGGATAATCTACTTATTTGGTTATTGTTTTAAATATATAGTTTTCCTATATTGGTTTAGAGCTTGGTTATGTTTTTTTATAAATGATTTATTCGAAAGATTAGTACTTTTTAATTTTGTTTATTTTTCAACCGGTAATTTCTGCGATAATATTTTAAAAAAGCTTTACATTGAAATGTATGGGTTTATGTCACTGCTTTTTGCTTTAATTAACCGAAGTGAAACGTTTTACAGACATTATTAATACATTAGATATGTTGTACGATGATACAACTAAATAGTTCTGCAGATTAAATTTTGTTGTTTACTTTATCAAAGTTTATTGCTGAATAGTGAATAATAATAAGTTCAATTACATAATTAAAATATAATATACATAGTATAAATATATGTGATAGAAAAAGACAAATATAAAATATAATATACAAAGTAAGATATATGTTACATGTTATATTTTTAGTATACTGTGTTTACATATAGTTGACGATAAGTATCAGTTTACATGTAGTTGACGATAAGTATCAAATTTCAACGTCACAAACGGCTCAAATATGATGTTAGAGAGGACAGAAAAATATATATGTGTAAAATTGATGTATATATGTGTAATAACGAGAAACAAAACGCCAAATGCTAAGCTAAGAAACAAATAGTAAAGTGACGTGACGACTTTATATTTTTATAATTAGTGATACTATAATGAACTTCCTTTGTCTAAGTGTACCGACTTTTTCAGCTATTCGCATTAGATTTTATATTCAAAAGATAAATGTAAATAACCGGAAGATAATCTGGAAAATAGCTTTTTATTTCATATTGAATTCTTTAAGCCAGATTACAAATTATATTATATTGTGTGTCAAGCCAAAGGACGAAAGTGATTCAGCTAAGTAGCGAAATTTCAATAGACCTGATTTACAGGTAAGCATCGATGAAATCATTGATTTAACCGACTAGACTAAGTAAACGGAAATTTTTTGATTTAGTTTAACCAATAGAAATAATTTCACTCAAGATAGAACTAACCTGCAATAAAATGTTAAGTGAATTCAAATCACCTTAAATTTTATATCATCCAATTAAGTAAGTAATATTTTAATCACAAACATTTTGTTATTCCAATTATTTATAATTGACGTTACTTATCGCTACCGACATTACTACCAAAGGTGCTTTACCTGAATTAAAAGCCAGAAACATAATCATTTAAATTTCAATAATGTAACTCTAATCTAAATCTAAATCTAATAAATTAAACCCACACTTTACAAGACTACCACTTATCAAATTAATATCTAATTATCAACACAATAAAATACAAGCAATATTGGCGACATAAATTCACTAATATATTTTTACCATGTTCAAACACTTTTAAAATAATTTATTTAAACATTTATTATTGGTTTTTTTCAATTTATTTGCCAAAATAAAAAATAATAAAAATAAAAACAAAAAAATGTCTACCAAAATATGTCTAATGAAGAACATGAAAAAAAAAAAAAACAGTTACAAAAATAAACCGATTAAAATATTATGTTTATCCACTTTAAATTATGCCCTCAATTAAAATATTATCGCATCCTAATTTGTACACTATTACACTAACAATTCACAAATCTCCCACACAAACTTCAGAAATTCTCATGCTCCACTAAAAAAAAAAAAAAAATCAATAAAACAAAAAAAAAAAATTATTTTAATGATTGTCTATACTAAAAACCAACCAATCAATTCCCGATTGTAATTTTTAATTAAATTTCGACCAAAAAAAAAAAAAAAATATAAAAAACAAAAAAAACAAACAAATCAAAAGATATTCAAAATCATCATCATTTGCATGCAGTTTTTTTAATGATTTTTGTTGTTTTTGTTATTGTTTTTTTTTCGTTTTTTTTTTTTTGAAAATTCAAAATCAAATTAAAATGTAAGTACATAGCGAAAGTATGTAATTCCAATTGAAAATTTTTGCTGGTTTTTAATAAAAAAAAAAACAAAAAAAATCAAAATCAAAATCCAAAAAAATAAAAATTAAAAAAACAAAACAACAACAATAACAAAAAAAAAAACAAAGAAAAATTCAAAAAAATTTCAATAGGTTTATTTTTATTGTTTGTCTTTTATTCTGCTTATTTCTTATTGTTTTCGGATGAAGAAGTACGTGCCATATGCAATCATATAAAATAAACATAAAATATGTACATAGGCATATACAGGGTGATCGATGATTTTTTATTAAGACTATAATATAATATGTAACTTATAATGAGTATAAGATCAAAGTAGAAAGATGGTACTAGCAAGGCCTATAATAGTATTGCGAAAGAGAATTAGATAGATTTGTTATTACCACTGGTCCTATTGTAGCGTGCTACAATATCATAAAACAAAGTGGGCAAAAAATTTCTTAACTAATTATTTTCCCACCCCAATTGATGGTGCCAAATCCGTTTTGACATTTTATTTAAAACGGAGGTGACCCTAATATGTCAGTGCCGGCATGTAGGCTTTTACTGCCGTTTTTAGTTTGACTTTAATTGATTTTAAATCCAATATTTTATTTTTTCAAACTTGAAAAACCCATTCTAACGATTATTTTGCGGTATCTGCTAGAATTCTGTAAATTGTTTGAGCGTACCATTCCCATTTGTTTCGTTTGAAGCTGCATTGATAGTTGACAAACTCATATGTGTAGTGATAGTTGTAAGTTCCCGTCTCTTGTTGGATATATACACTTCATTGTGGGATATCATTATTTTTGGCCAGGAAATAAATAGATGAACTCATAACCAAAACTATTATTCATTAAAATTTCTGTGTGATCTTTTCGAAATCCCTTCGCGGTTTGCAGCTACGTAAATAAACTGAAATTTGCGTTGTTGAATATTATTTTTGTTTCTCTATGTTTCTTGGTTGCCATAAATTAGTTACTGAATTAGTAAAATAGTGCTTAATGAGCATAAATTATTCTATTTTCAATCCACTTCCAGCTACCATAGCACCATCTCAGTACACAACAAACGTCAATATCACAACAAACGTTAAACCATCTCAGCAGATGTGCCACCATCCCGGTGAAGAAGATTGGTGATATCCTATATATTTACCCGGAGATAGTATGATTCATTTGTGCCAATGCCTCTGTTTCGATAACAGAAATATTTAACATCCTTTACATTCTTTCAATCAGTAATGTTTATGTTACCGAGAGTACTTGTGTTGTTTCTTCCGATCTTTAGTGTTTTACAGGGCTTATGATTTCTTTTAAAATTCAATATATTCTTCTAATCCAACAAAACTGCATGTACTTAAAAATTGTTCACCAATAAAACTCCGAAAACTCAGCTTTGACAAAATAGGCCCTCATAAAAGGTCGGAAAAAAATACAACTCTAATATTGAAGAACAACAACATAATAAAATGAGGTTTCGAATATATTTTCTTTGTCTTAAACATTTTTCATATTATCATAGTGATATAAATCGCCACCAACCAGGTTCGAACCGGGGTACCCTCGGTCATGGATCCTGTTACATAACCACTGCGCCACCGAGGGTAACGAAACCAAGGCAATGAGGACAAACAACAGTTATAGTGAGCCAATAACAGTTAGTGGACAACAGATAGAATACGTAGAAGAATTCAACTACCTGGGGAGCCGTATAACAGCCGTATAAATAAGGCAAGAAGAACATTTGGGAGCCTAATGAAGATATGGCGGAGCAACCAAATATCGAGAACAACAAAGCCAACAATACTCAGAGCATGTGTAAAGTCAACATTAATATATGGCAGTGAAACATGGCTCACTTCGGTCAGAATCAAACAGAAGCTACAAGTATTCATCAACAAGTGCTTGAGAATTATATGCAGAATATTCTGGCCGGCAAGAATTAGCAACGAGGATTTATGGATGATAACTGGAGAAGAACCTATCAACAGACAGATAAATAGGAAAAAATGGAAATGGATAGGTCATACACTAAGGAAATCAGAAAGTGATATAGCAAGAAGAGCTCTAGAGTGGAATCCACAAGGACAAAGGAGACCCGGCAGACCATACAACACATGGAGACGCACAATCGATCAAGAATTAACAGTCAACAATTATACCTGGGACGATATTAAGGAAGTAGTACTCAACAGAGAGGAATGGAGGTTCACTATCGAAGCCCTATGCTACCACGCGGAGTAATAGGAGAAAAAAAAAAAAAATGATAGTGATAATTAGTTGTTTAGTACACCCTGTACTACTATACTCCCTAACAAAAGTACAATTATATACCACTAGCAGCAGCACTATACAATATCAAACCAATGATATTTTGATGTATGCAAGCACCATCTGTTCACTTTCCATACAAATATATTATGATTGAGGGGGGTTGCATCAATTATTTTTTTTTTTTTATTATTATTATTTTTTTTTATTGTTTTTGTTTTTTGTGGAAAGTTAAAAAAAGAGAAGAGAAAAATGTTCAAGTGGTAGGTGGACATGGGTATAAAAATCAATGTAATCAATTGTTCAAGTATCAATCGTATTTTCAAGTGCAATTGAAATTAAATTAAAAACACGATTTTATTTTTTTTTATTTCTCTCCTTTTCCTGTTGTTTTTAGTTTTTTTTTTTGTTTTTTTTTTGTGATCGGTTTAGTATTTGCGAAATAATTGTATAAGGAAAAACTAAAAAAATGAAAAAACTATTGGTAAGCAAAAAAAAATAAAAAGGATAAAAAACTACAATAAAAAATCAAATAAATTCTAAAATAAATTGATTGTTCAAAAAAAAAAAAAAACAAAAACAAAAATTAAGAATAAAAATAATATCTATGTGTGCTACTAGTGATTTATTTTTGCGAAGGAATTAAATCAATTTAAATTTTTTTTATTTTTCATTTTTTTTTTTTTCACTTTCAGATTTTATTATCCTTATGTATTGTAATAGCTTCTGGACGTCCAGAACCACCACCACCACCATCACCATCACCATCTGGTGATTATGGACCACCACCACCACCACATGAATCACCAGCACCACAAAAATATTTACCACCACCAGGACCACCAAAACAAATTTATGGTCCACCAAAACCAGTTTATGGTCCACCACCAGCAGAAAAATTAATAACAAAAAATATTTATGTACATGTACCACCAGAAGAACCAATTGAATGGGCACCAAGTCAACCAATTCGTATACCAGCACCAAAAAAACATTATAAAATAATATTTATAAAAGCACCGGTAGCACCAAATCCAACTGTACCTGTTATACCACTGCAACAACAAGATGAACATAAGACACTGGTATATGTATTAGTTAAGAAACCAGAAGAACAACAACCAATACATATACCATTACCAGAACCAACTGAACCAAGTAAACCTGAAGTATATTTTATAAAATATAAAAGTGGAAGTAAACCAGCACCAGAATATGGACCACCCAAAGGACCTTATTAAATAAAAAAAAGTTATGAAAAACTTAATGTTTTTTTTTTTTTTTTATTATTGTTATTGTTGTTAATTAGTGAAATTAGTTTGTGGGGGATTAGTATTGTTAATATAGTTAGTACATAATAGTGTATAGTAAATATTTGATTTGATTTTTTTTTTTTAATTATTTATAATTAACTTTTGTATTTAGTTTAATAATTATTTAAATTTATTTTTGTAAATATAATATAAATTATTATTATTATGCTTAAACCAAAAAAAAAAAAAAAAAACAAAAACAATAAAATAAAACGAAAATAAAATAATTTTCTTTTTTTTTTCTAATTTTGGTATCACTTCAAAACTATTGAATTTTTTTGAAGAAGTGATTTATTCACAAAAACTGTGATTTCAGGGGTGTGAAAAAATTACGAAAAGGTGTTACAGAAAAGAAATACAAAAATGATAGGAAGTAAAACTATAAAGTATTTGAAGAAGTGATGACAGGCAGACTAAAATTTTTATTTCAGTAGTATGGGAAAAGTGGGTGAAGCTAAGTTAAGTATGTAGTTTAGTAGCAATTGATCTACTACATCCGAATCCCGCTTCTGAAAAGCGTAAAGATAAGCACCTTAAGCGTTTAGTACAACATCCACGTATTTTATGGATGTAAAGTGTTCTGGAAGAGTTTTTAGTCATGTCCAAAATGTTGCAGTGTGTGCTGGATGTTCAACAATTTTATGTCAATCAACTGATGGAAGATCAAAATTAACAGAAAGCTGATATTCCTTCAAAGGGAGACCACATTAGAGCAACTAAGATGTTTTAAATAAATTACATTTGGAATGATTACGTAAGTTATCAACTAATTTATTCTATCGACTTATGATATCAACTAACGATGACTTATCGACTAACGGATTGCATGAATATTAATTTCAAAGTAGATTGTAATAACTTATAAAATTATGAAAAAAAAATGACAAAAATAAAGCTTACAATAATGTTTAAATTATCTCAGCTCACTTAAAATATGTTGTCTGAAAATTAATATTATTTTGAAGTACAACAACCCGGTCAACCATTCTTTAGAGTTCTTGAAGAATCGTTATAAAGAATACTAAAGAATTAGATATTTAAAATCGATACCAATCGATGCGGGCATCTTAAGAAATATAAAGAAAAGTGAAGTCTGTAAGTGAAAGCTAGTTGTCGTTCTTTATCATATGTTTGATGAATTTCTATGTTGAGTTTCCGATAAAGATTTTTATAAGTACTTCTTTAAATACCTTCATAAAAATATTATTGCCTTTAAAAAAACTATTTTATTTTTTTTTAATAAAATATTTTTTAATTAAATTTTTTTTTAATATTTTTTTTTTATTTTAGAAATTTTAATTAATATTTGTAAGTCTATTTTTATATTGAAATTTGTACGTACCTAATACACATTTTTTATTTAGTAATGATTATATTATTTTATTATGCTTACCAGCGGAATTGAACTTGACTCTTTGTGTTAATTTGTTTTGTGATCCAGATATCTACCCATTCGGCTACATCTAATATTGATTGTTATCATTAAAAGTATAACTTAAATGCAAGTTTTTCAAAATGGCATTTATGATAAATAATTATGAAGATTTTTAAAGATTCTTCAATTATCAAAATAATGTCAGTGTCGTTAAGACGTGCGTTTTGTATTAATTAATAAAAACATGTTAAATATTTAAATTTGCATATAAAATTATAATTAAATCATAATAAATAACAATGAACTCTAGAAATTGTTTAAGACGGGCTAATAATAAAAATAGAAGCTTACGCCCTCTAAGAAATACTAATATAAATCCGTATGAACAAAATCAAACTAAAAGTGTGCGTGTATCATATATAAATAAAGACCCTAATTATAGTAATCCTAGTTTATTCTTACTAACATTTGACTCCGACTACGAAGCAGAATCAATTGCTGATAATCAGTATGATGAAATTTCGTCTAGTGATGAAGATATTTTAAGAGGTTTACGTAATGAAGATGAGCTATCTGAATTTAGTGATATTTATGACATAAAAACAGTTCAAGTACCAAAAGAATTAACAACATTAAACACATACATTATTAACATAATTTTTTTTTTTTAGCATGAAGGTGAATGTTTCAATCAATGTTTAAATTTAAATTGGCTAATTGGGCAATAATAAATAATATTTCGCTTACTAATTTAAGTGCATTGTTAAAAATATTAATCGAAGACGGAAAATATATTGATCTACCACGGAATGCTAGATCGTTTTTGAAAACACCGAGAAAAAACCCAGTTTGAGAAATGTCGAACGGGCATTATATCCACTTTGGAATAAAAATTTTTTTGGCTATGTACCTTGGAAATACTAGCATATCGACTTACGAAATAATCATGTCTTTTAGTACTGATGGAATACCAGTTTCAATAAGTGGTGCAAATAGTTTGTGGCCTATATTTGGAGCTATTCATATTGGTGATAATAAGCGCGAAGTATTTATTTTAGGCTAGTTCAATGGTTCCAGCAAGCCTGAATCATTTAACGAGTTTTTGACGGAATTTGTTGATGAATTATGTGATTTGACAAAGTCAGAATTTCAAATTAGTAATCAAACTTATGTTATAAAAATTAAATCGTTTGTGGCAGATGCACCAGCACTTGTATATTTGAAGAACTGTAAATCCCATGGAGGATATTCAGCGTGTACAAAGTGTGAAGTAAGAGGTGTAAATATACCTGGAACAAGTAAAATTGTCTATCCACAATTGAATGCTCCTTTGCGGACTGATCTCAAGTTTCGTTGTCGACTTAGTGATATACTGAAAATGATGATCATCATATGGGCGCATATCGCACAGTACTTGAAAAACTACCAATCGATATGATACGTGATTTTCCCCTTGACAAGATGCATCTTCTCGATGAAGGTGTAGTTAAGAAAATGATGGTAGCTCTTATAGGAAAAGTCAATCCGCAAAAGCTGATGTCTAAAAAACTGATGCTTTTAAACAAACGTATAGAAAAATGTGCAGAATTTATGCCAATAGAATTAGCGAGAAGGCCCAGGACTTTGAAATATGTTTTGAAAATGAAAGCTACTGAATATAGGTTTTTTGTTTTTGATAACTAATAAGTTTGTAATAAGTCTTAAATACTTATTAATTTTTTTTTTCTAGGAGTTCTCTGTCATATATTGGGCCAGCTGTTCTTGAAAATATTGTACCTAAAGAAACATATAATCATTTTCTTACTTTATCATTAGCCATTCGAATTTTGTCAACACCGAGTCATCATTTAAAATATAATGTTTACGCTAACAAACTATTAAATAGCTTTCCAAGATTATACGGAAAAAGTTATTTCCAAGATTATACGGAATGAAGAATGTTACGTATAATGTTCATGGTCTAATTCATTTAGCGTCTGATGTGAAAACACATGGTCCACTGGACACTTATAGTTGCTATGTCTATGAATCATACATAAAAATACTAAAGAAGATGCTAAATGCACAAAACAAGCCACTGCAACAAATATACAATAGGCTTCAAGAAAAAGCCGAACTAACATTACTTAAAATTAATAATTTAAAATCACTAAAAAGCGGAAACTATTTTGAATTAACTAATAAAATATATGGTAAAAATATTTATCTTACTGGAAAAGTTTTAAGTTATACAATACGGGGAGATAAAGACAGTGATAACTGCATTATGCTAAGAAAAAACTGCAAGGACACAATAATTTTACGAGTTAAATATTTTCAAAAAGATGAAGATGAAATATATATCTATGGTCAAATACTGATAGATGTCAGACCTTTGAGTAACAAATGGTGTTTAAAAGAATTCAGTATAGTTATGGATAACTTTGGAAACAAGTTAACCAAACACTCATCTAACATATTTATTTGTAAAATGTGTTTGTTTCCCTATAATATGTATAATGCTGAATATTTTGTGTGCCCCCTTATTCATCATTTATAATAAATAATGGTTCTTTCAAAACAATAATTTTATAAAAAATATAACTTTTTTATTTCATTAATTTTTTTTTATAATAAACAGTTTTTATCAAATTATAATTTTTCATTTACTTCTGCAATATTATTTTTTCCTTTTACTTTTGTTATAAGAATTTTTTTTTCTTCGTGTTACATATAAGAATGTTGAAGAAATTCACATAAAGAAATTTAAATATATTCATCAATTTATCTTTACACGAAATATCATAAAATTTTTATACATCTTTATAAATATATAAAGTATTAGATCTTTTTTTCTTTATAAAGGAACTTATCAAAAAATGTTCAATAATCTTTTAAAGGCAAGTTAATAAAGTTAATGATTTTTATTTAAAAGAAATTCATCGCAAAATTTTTAAATATCTTTATGAATATCACAAGCTATTAGAAGAATTTTAAATAAATGTATAGCCTTGTAAATATTTTACTTTATGTATATTATTCTTAATTATTCTTCATATGCCTTTTAAATATTCTTCAAGAACTCTAAAGAATGGTTGACCGGGAATGCTCAACAAACTAAATAAAAATTAGAAGAAAATAGAGAATATACAAAATATAAATTAAGCCCTTCACTTTCTTTTAAAGTAAAATTCTTTTGGAAGATCCTTTGTTAAATAACTGGAACATTCAAGTTCAGTATTTATTATACAGATTTATTATTCAAATACGTAAATATTGGAAATGAATGTCCTTCTCTTGTATGGAGTTGAAAAAATATTCTGTATTTATTTATTTATAAAATCCCGTACAAAAACTAGATAAATAATATTACTGTAGGCAAATGATATCCAATTAAATAAAACTTAACTGGTCAAGAATTCTAACCATATTTTTATGACCATAATTATAACTTACTTGTATATGACTATCACTATAGCTATGTATGCTATACATGGTCTCGAAGTTGCTCTTACTACAAAAATTGGATTGTAGTACCTGTAAATTTTTCTGATACCTCCAGTTATGGGATTCCAAACAGTAATTATGATGATGATGAGTGCAGGTTGGTACTATTTATTTTTTTGGTAATTGGTTTTAAGTACCAGAAAAAAATATCGTAATTATACTTTTGTGTTTTTTGTCATACACATGAGTTTGTACAATTCTGTGTGTAGACTACAGTTTTTAAAATTTTTAGTTACAGTTTTCTAATCAGAGTTTTCAATATTGTCGCTTATAAAAATATATTATTGGCTTTGTTTTTTTATATAATTCCAAGTCTATGGGATGAACACCCTAACTACTTTTACACAGACATTTGGAATACACAATCACATACAATAACATTTTCTGTAGAATTTCTATTGTGCTATAGAAATTGTGGCATATTTTGCTAAACAAAATAATGTAATAACTAATCACTGATTATATTTCTATTTTGCTTAAACAAATTTCGGAAAATTTTATTGACAATTTTCTAAAATAACATAATTTTCCGAACATTTTATTAAATTTGCATAAATTTAGGCGTAATTTTTTCTATCTCTTCTTATTTTCTACCTTTAAAAATTTAGATTTTCTTTTCAAATTTAATTACATTAATCTACTAAATAAAAATGTTTATAAAAATAATAATGTTGTATTTAAAAAAAAAAAAAAAAGGTTAGTAAGTATAGTTTCTATCATTTTCAAGAAATTTAATTTCATCAAAAACACAACAACCACTTCCTTAGTATTAAATCGGAACAAACTATCATCAGCTATGAATCACATTGTGAAATATTTTAGAGTAGGCTACACATTTAATTGTTTTAATTATTTTTTTTTTTTTGTTTTTAAATTGCATAATAATTGGAATATGACTTGAATTCTTAATAAAAGTAGGTATAAACATTTTATGCTATATGCTTTTTTTTTTTTTTTAATTTCATTTCTCTCATCAAAATGAAAATTAATGTCACATAATTGTTTTTCCAATAAATTAATGAATGGTAGTTCATGTATGCCAATTTCCAACAAAATACAAAAACGAATATTTCTTTAATTTGTCACTAAAAGATTAAATAATTATTTTACAAATACAGTTCATAACATAAAATTAAAGTCATAATTTAATTTTAATTAAGTTTGTTATGTATGACTTTTTTTTACTTTTTTTTACTATAAATTAATTTTTATTATTGATCGGATCAGTGTTATTTAAAAGAAAAATAGAAAACAATTTAAAAATAATTTTTTTTTTGCAAATATCGATATTTCGAAAGCAGTATGCTTACTGATTAGGACTGGGGATTGACTTTTTAAACAATAAAATAAAATAAATATTAGTGGATAGAAACTGGACTTGAATTTAACAAAAAATTAATAAACCAAATGTCGGTTATGTGATAGAAAACGATTTCATTGGAATGAGATATCCACAACTATGTTCAGTTAATAGTTAATAGTGGTCTGCTGACATCGTTGTTCTGTTCTTATGACTAGGCAAATTAAATTTCAATTTCGACTATTTCATTGGAACACAAGAATGTTAAAACTATAAACTTATCAATACTAGTGTTTTAATATCATCTTTTCATCTATAATAGGAACTGAATAAAACATCGTATAATAAAATATTATACTTTTGTCGTAAATATTGTAAAATGTATATAATATAATAAAAATCGTTTAAATATAATAAAATCTTTATTTTGATAAAAGATATATAATATTATAAAAATCGTTTAAATATAATAAAATCTTTATTTTGTAATCGTGGTGACGCAACAAATTTTTATATCGTAAATATTATAATAAAATCATTATATTAAAAATGTGACCAAATTATATACTCTAAGTACACAATTGAATTGATATATCCAACATAATTATAATTAATTAATATGCCGTAAATTCAATATATTCTTTTAAATATAATAAAATACCGTAAATACACTAAAATCATTGTTATCGTAAATATATGAAACATCATAATTTAAATGTGTTCAAATTAATATATCGTAAATACGTAATTGAATTAATATATCATACATATATAATGGAATTAATACGCAGTAAATATAAAAATTATATCGTAAATATAAGGAAAAATGATATCGTAAACATAATAAAAATATAATATTATGATGTAATCATAATTAATGATTCTGAAATCATTTAAATAAGAATAAGTATTGTAAAAGTTAAAATATAATATTATATAAAAATCGTTTGAATATAATAAAATCGTTATTTTATGTAATCATGGTGGAAATGCAACAAATTATTATATCGTATATATTATAATCAAAACATTATATTTAAAATGTGACATAATATTATTATACCGTAAATACAAAATTGAATTGAACTTTATCCTACATAATTATAATGACATTAATATGCCATAAATATAATATATTATTTTAAATATAATAAAATGCCATAAATACAATAAAATCATTGTTATCGGAAATATATGAAACATCATAATTTAAATGTGTTCAAATTAATATATCGTAAATACGTAATTGAACTAATATATCATACGTATATAATGAAATTAATACGCAGCAAATATAAAAATGATATCGAAAATATAAGGAAAAATGATATCGTAAACATAATAAAAATATAATATTATGATGTAATCATAATTAATGATTCTGAAATCATTTAAATAAGAATAAATATTGTAAAAGTTAAAATATAATATTATATAAAAATCGTTTGAATATAATAAAATCGTTATTTTTTGTAATCATGGTGGAAATGCAACAAATTATTATATCGTATATATTATAATCAAAACATTATATTTAAAATGTGACATAATATTGTTATACCGTAAATACAAAATTGAATTGAACTTTATCCTACATAATTATAATGACATTAATATGCCATAAATATAATATATTCTTTTAAATATAATAAAATGCCGTAAATACAATAAAATCATTGTTATCGTAAATATATGAAACATCATAATTTAAATGTGCTAACATTATTATATCGTAAATACGTAATTTAATTAATATATCGTACAAATAATGAAATTAAAATGCAGTAAATAATAATATAAAATGATATCGTAAATATAAAGAAATATACTCCTATAGAGACTTACCGTCTCATGTATATATACGAAATAAAATGAAAAATGATATCGTAAACATAATAAAAATATAATATTATGATGCAATCGTAATTAATGATTTTGAAATCGTAAATAATATTATATACTCTACTACGTCACACATAAATTGTTACAATACAAATAAACTGACACTATTTCAATTATACTTATATCGTAAATATTTTAATAGACATTATTGTATCGTATAAATAGTATAACAAAATTATAAAAATTATAATATCGTAAATATAATAAAATCTCAAAATCGAGAATATGATCTTCACTAAACCACAGCTTAAAGATTATACAAATATAAAAAAAAACTTCATCGTAAATATAATAAAAAGTTATATTATGAAATATGATCTTAAATCGTAATTAATGATTCTGAAATCGTAAATATGATATACACTACGTCACACGTAAAATGTTACAATACAACTGAACTGACATTATTTTAAAAATACTTATAAATATTTGAATCGTAAAAATAATATAATAAAATTATAATATCGTAAATATAATAAAATCGTAAATATGATCTATACTAAGTCACAATTATAAATATATTAGAGAGTACACTACACTGATTATATAAAATAGTTACAATCATCAGACAAAATATATAAAATGCAGTACTTGACTTTGTTTAAACAATCTGCAATGCATAACCAGTTGTGGTGCCTATTCTCCATAAAGTTATTGAGGTGAATTGAGTATTAATAAAACAATAGCCAAGACTAAAATGTTCTTCATATACTTGCTCTTCTACAAAAAAAAACAATAGGTACCAAACTATATTGTTTATACTTATAACATATTATATTTTTCTCCTCATCTACCACATATCTCTAAATTAATTCCATGAATTGTATACTGATAGGCATTTTTGTATACAATACATAATATAATAATATATCACTATAAACACAATAAACTGGTATAATATTATAAATTTAAATACAACAAATTAATAAAAATGTTATTTTACATTATTTAAAAATTACAAATTCAATTGGCGCAAACATTTTTACGATCGAAAACAAAAGTGACTGGATACATGATGGTGTATTCACGTTACATTAAGTAAAAAAAAAAAAAAAAAAAAATGTATTTTTTTTGTTTTTTCATTTATTTTTTAATTAGTATTCATTAACCATTATTATATTTTTTCCTTCCTGTAAAAAAAAAAAAAAAATGAGTGAGACCAAAATTTTTTTTTTATTTTCATAAATATTTCCATTAATTGAAATTAACAACTTAATTATTGTGTAATTTTAATGAGAATTGTTTTTGAGTAAAAGAATTTAATTTTTGTATGTATTATGATAATTTCCTGCAGTTTTTTTTTAAATTAAAATAATACTTTTAAAGTTATGTATTTAAACTTTATATAGTTTTATCTTGTTTTTAAGTATTTTTCTATAGTTTTAATTTTTATAAATTGATTAAATTTGAATTTAACTAAAGCTATGAATATAAAATATGTTTGTTGGGATTGTACAATTATTTAAATAAATTTGATTATTCCTGGTATCATTGATATCTGTTAATTTGAAATTTAGATAAAATGTGGACAGAACGCATTAATAATGTGTAAATCACTCAGAGAGTTAATCAAAAGACATAAATGCAAAATTTATTAATTGAAAGCAGAAGTATTATAATTTAAATGTAACGGTAGTTTCAATGTGATATTTATTACAAAACACATATATATAAATAAAAATTGGAGCTATATTTTTGCCCACTATACATTTGTTAAAAGCATCTCTGTATAATATGTCATCCTAAATTGTATTGCAAATTTGAAAATAAATATATTTAGGACCAATTATTTCGAAACAAAACACCATTGTGTCTATTTATTAAATTATTACTAACAATTTCATACTATTAAACTATCACAATAGTTGGAACTATAAAAACTGGTTCAATTTTGGTGTATAACAAAATTGTTCTATTCCACCACAGATTGTGAAAATCACATTAAGTCGAATTAAAGCAGTATTCTAATCAACTATAGGTACTCCATGAAAATTGAACGATTCAAACAGAATCCAAATGCTTATTACACAATAGCGCCCCAAATATTAAAAGAAAATCTGAATATATTGCAGACATTCAGATAAGGGCTTATTATACACATTTTTTTTTTTATTAATAGATTAACAATGGTTTCATTAAAATAATAAAAACGTGTTTTATGTAAAATAACAACACAATTTAAACAAAAAAAAAAAGCAAAAACAACAACCCATTTTGTATTCAAATCACGAACTAATTGAAAGTGAAATTATTTTTGTCTCAAAAATTCAAAAATTTAAGCAGGTTTACTTGGAATTTTTATTGAAATTAAATGTTAATATAAAAAACAATAAACTTGATTTAGTGCGTAACCTAGTTAAAAAGGACAAACCAAAAACAAAACAAAATTTGTAATTTTGTATTAATTAAAATTTCTACACTGATTGGGTGGATACAAAAGGACAATGATGAATAATTAAAAAAACAAAATTGAAAACAATGTAATCAAAATAACCATGTGACATAATAAAATTTATTAATAATATAGTTTTAATTTCAATCAATTAAATCAACCACCGTTCGTTCCGTGACCTAATCGGTTGCAGCACACAAATGTGTTTCATTTACGATATAGTAGCCATGGGTTCGATTCTCGTGGGGGGTATAAAAATATAACTAAAAAAAAATAGCAAAATATTATATATAAAAATTTATAATCAATTAAAAAGAATTAATATAATAAATACTATATCAAAATCTATATCAATACTCATATATCTGATACAACACAATAAATAATATTGGACAAACTTTAATGATAATTACACAATTTTCAACAACTTACAAAAGTATGTGACATGACGTACCCAACAAATATACTAACGTCAGGCATACTAACGTCAAAGATGGATAAAATAGCAACGACAACTTTCAGAAAAAATATGACGTCGTCTTACCACATAGGTGCAGATAGAATTATCAAAGTGGTTTTCTGCAGTAGGCCAATCCCCTACTTAGACAGTACAAACAGATTAAGAATAAAATTAGACATTGCCTCGGAAATAGAAATGATGATCAGGCACGGTGTTTGATACCAACTACTGGTCACCAACTATTTGCAGCTCCAGAGATTTTTACTGCAAGTACCTAAATATTCTTTTAACAGCTTGCCAGCTTGCATATCTAAATGGTTGTTGTTAAAGCGGTTCACATCATTCACGGAAAATGCAATGTCAGGTCTTATCCTCTAAAACAAAAATAATAGGCTATCTACTGTTTCATGGACAAGTTATTTTTCATTTCAATGAATTGTCATCATTTACATTTTGAATAGATTTGGTATCAGCTAGATATCCTACTAGCTTAAAATTCTTCATGCCAATTTATCCAAAATCAAATTAAATATTAACACTCCAATTCATATTTATTCTGAACCCAGTTTAAATATACATGAGCTCAAACGCCATTATTTGATATACATCCATTTTAGAAATTAATACAAAATTTATTTATTTATTAATATTTAATTTAATTAAATTATAATAAATACTAGGGGACCCTGTTTTGTAATTATAATTTAACTTGAAGCCAAATTTAAAGTTCTCAACAGACATAATATGTAATAACATTATACAGAATAGTATAAAAATAATAAGATGTTGAATGACACAAAATGGCTCTATTTTAGTTAAAAGTTTGAATATTAGGAAACCAAATAGAAATTTGTTTAACCCGTATGCGCATTTCGGCCATATATACAACTTATTTACATATTAAGAGTTCATTAAGAAGAAACGAGATAAAATGAGAAGGTGCTTACTGCGCATGTCCTTAAATGCATGGCTATTATAATTATAGACTAGTGGCCCCTGTTGAGTAACTATATTTCAAGTTGAAATCAAATTTAAAGTTTTTAAAAAAACAATAATTTACGTACTGACATAGACTTCGCACGCTATAGCAGAAATCACTCGTGTTTAATAAAAAGTGTTGTGGTTAGTAAGTTTTATTTAGGACACATAAATACACGTCCCTCATATACTGCTTCGTTTCCGATATATTCCCTATAGTAAGTGGCATTTAGTGGATAAAATTACTAAAAATAAAAAATTTTGTCATTAAAGATGAAAAGGTGTCTACTGCGCATGACCTTAAATGCTTGTCAATTATAATTATAGATAGCTACTTTGACTCTATTATGTAAAGATGAAATTGCCCGTCATATGATTTTTTTTTGTTTTTGTATTTTTTTTGTTTTTGTTTTTTTTATATTTTTGTTTGTTTTTGTTTTTTATTTTAATAAGAACTCACGAATAATGTATTTGGTGAATAATAAAACCATATGATTAAAAAAATTTCAACTGTGTGAGCATTATTGTTTTATATACAACTATTATATTAGAAGTTCAATAAGGATAATTATATATACTCCAATTCTACTATATAAAAATAAATCTGCTCGTCATATGAACAATTCAACTGATTTTTTTTGTTTTTGCTTTTTTATATTTTTTATTTGAGATGAATTTGTTTCTTTGTTTTTTTTTTTGGCATATGCACATAAATTCATTTGCAAGTACAGAATATAAAATATAATAACTGATTTGTTTACTTTTGTTTATTATTTTCATAATATCTCACTTATACATAATGTTTTTGCTGAATAATAAAATCATATGAGTACAAAATGTTCAACTGTGTGCGCATTTTTGTTTTATATATAATCTTATATATTATGTATATTAGAAGTTCATTATGGAGTAGGAGAATCGAAATAAAATGAAAAAGTGTCTACTGCGCAGGACCTTAAATGCTTGTCAATTATAATTATAGATTAATAAATAAATAAATTTTGTATTAAAATCTAAAAATTATGTTTCACCAAGTGCCAACCAAAATATATCTTTAGATTTTTTAATGAACATCCATTTTGTATACCAGATTAAAAATTTAGGTTCAAATTCAGGTTTGTATTGAACGAGCAGTGTAATATTGGGACTTATGATTGAAAACGAAACGATCATCACTATCACCTTCTTCACATTTTGATATGATTAAAGACGTGTGAATAAAAACATTTTCAAAAATTTTCGAAACTGACAGTTGTCAAAAACATATGTTTCATTTTTTTGTGGTTGTGTTTCTGTTTATTTTAATTTATATTTATTTATACTCCTTAGCACAAACAGTTTACAAAACAAAATTATATACATATTTGCTAGAAATCCAATTAAAATTAAAAATTTAACTAAAATTAAAATTTAATAATTACATACAAAATTTTAATATAATGTATTTATTTCGTTTAGTAATATAATTCAATAAATCATTTATGTTAGTTCTAACCAAATTAATTAATAATATAGACCCATGTATATAAAAATTTATATTTCTTCTATTCTCCATCACTGTATTGAAAGCCATACATATACAAACTAAAACCTATCCAAAAACTATTATATTATGCATTATATATATTGGATTAGCAAATTTATTTGATTGAATATATTTGATAATTATATAGGTAGTTATATGTATATTTTGATTGATATTTCTAAATAAAATAAAAAAAAATACTGAAACTAATCAAAACAAATATAACTGGTAGCAACATTCTGGCAAGCATCATCAATTCAACTTTTTCAGTTATCAAACATGCGATTGCTATGGTACAGCCAAGTACTTCGAAGAGATGATAAAGAATTAGTAAATAGCCAGGGTAGCAAATATAAATGTTTTTCCTGTAATGTAAAGAAGAAGATATAAAATAAAGTTGGGCATATTTATTTTTTAATAATTTATTTTTAAAAAAAATCAATCTTAAATTGTAAAAGAATTTTTGTTTATATACATTACATGGTAAAATTTCACTTTTTTTTTGTTTTTATATTTGTATTCAGAAATTAAGTGTTTCGTTTGACAAAAATAAACATAAATAAAAGAATTGTTTCTAAGTATACATACTAATTTTTTAATTCAAAAATACAAATAGTTACAAACACCCAATTTAGTTGAATTTTTTTATGTTTGTTAAATTTTTTTTTCACAAACGTTAAGAACAACAGAACGTTTGATTTATGCACTACAAACAGTTTTCCGATCGTTTTCAATCATATGAAAAATTATTTTCGAAATTAACGTTTTCCGTTTTCGTTTTCTGTCATACCAAATGACAAACGTCAGTAATATTCGGAAAACGATTGAACGTTTTCGTTTTCAATCATAAGCCCCATTGATTAAATTATTTATTTGTACATTATACCAGTGATATTCGTTTAAAAAAAAAAAATATTTTAAATCCAAACTGATCGACCAATTCGATATAAAACCGTTTAATTAACTTAATTTTTCGGCTTTTGCCCACTTTTATTTTTCTTTTTTTTTCAATAACTCGAATAGTTTAATACAATTATCTTAAAATTGTTTGTTTTCAGTTTAAATTCAAATTTAAGTATAGGTATAGGTAACAACGATTCAGCCAATTCAGCTAAATTCAATTTATTTAAACAAAAATAAAAAAAAAAGCTTTTGAATTCAATTCAAACACAAACTACCTCTGCTCAGTAAACCACAACAATTTGTAGTCACTCACTACAATATTATTGTTTTTTTTTTACAGCTTAATTATAAAAAACAAAATTTTATAATAAATTTTATTAGAGACTCTCAAATTCTCTTCGAATATTTACATACAATTTAAATATCTAAGCCATGAACTGACTATATCTATACTTAAGTCACATCACACGGCTGATAAGATTACGACTTAAACGATATTATTTTAATAATTTTTATTAATTCTCAGATTTTAGTGTTAATTACCAGTTTAAGCGCGACGCATACATCGGCGGCTTATTTTTTTTTCTAATAAAAAAATTGAAAAAAAAAAAAAAAATAATTATTTTTTTTGTATAAAAAAGATATAAATAAAAAATTGATTTTTTGTTTGTTTTGGTTTTTTTTTTTTTTTTAATTTTTTTTTTATTGTATTTTACCGATAACTTCGGATTTTGCGATTCAATTTAAATTTCAAATATTCGGTTACGATAATAAAAATAATAATAATAATAATAATTGGAATAATCAAAATTTAAATTTAATGTTATTTAAAAAGGTGAGTTTGGGTTTTGAAACGTGTGTGTTATTAGCTAATAATTTTTTTTAAAAATTTTTGTGAATCAATAAAATAAATTTTGCAATATTTTTGTGATAATTAATTTTTTAAATTGTATATTATTGAAATATTATAAATTTGGATAGGTAAAAGCTTTTTTTTTAATATTAAGTTGGTCCATAAAATATTTTGATCAATTTTTTTTTTTTTTTTTTGATTTATTATTCTGACCTCTACTGAGTCAGTCCACAATACTTATAGTATAGGTAGCAATCTATATTTAATTGTTTACCCTGACCTCATATGTTAAACCGCAAAAAAAAAAATAAATAAAAATAATAATTAAATTATGCAGATAATTTGGTAAAAAAAAAAATTAAATGATGAAAATAAACAAATTAACCCTAACACGAACACAATGACGTATCTGGATACCGCGGTTCAAATATTTTCAAAATATTCATGAAATTCAGAATTTTGTTATTTGCGTTAAAATTTATCATAATTTATTATGTATGATGGAGGAAATAATATATCGATACGATACTGAACAGAATATTTATTTTTATTCTAATATTAATTGGATAAGTTTTTATAAAAACTGATTTTCTAGCGTTAGAGTAAAATTTTGGTATAATAGTGAAAATAGTCGAATATTTTAATTTTAATTTTACTGATATGCTTATCATACGTATGTATGATAATGGTTAAATTTTAAATCTAAACAATCCTATTTTTATTTAAATTTTTTTTTATTTTAAAAACCCAAATCGTACTTAACACTAATATACTAAAAACTACATAATCTAACTTACAATTATTTTTTGATACTATGGCTATTTAATTTTGTTCTTACCACCAAAATATTTTGTTGTATATTTTTGTTTTTATCATTTTCGTATTTTTTGTTTGATTCATATTCTATTTTTTTGTTAGTTAATCTCATAAACACATGGTATATTATGGGTAGGTTGTCATCGATTTGTATAAATCTAGATTTTTGTCTAGGTATATCCACCCTTCAGGTGGTACATAACTCGAGTTAATTGTTTCTATTATGTATGTATTTCTATTATGTATGTATAGTGTAAACTGCGTGAGTAATCAAACTATTTCCTGCTATACTAAATCTACTCAGAGTAATGTTGATTTATTAGTTTTACTATAAATTGGTCTATTTTGCTTATTTTGCTACATTCATACAGGGTTATGTTAGATATATAGTGTTTATATTCTGCTTCAGGTTTTCTAAAATTTGCTTGTAACAGTGTCTTTTTTCCGTTCAAACTTTTTTAATAATTCCATACATAACGGACTAATACTGTACCATATTGGACAGGCATATGTAAGAATATTGGTCTTATCAATGTCTAATACACTATGATTTTTATTCCATTTGTAATTCCTTTTTGGCATAAAAGAGTTATATATATAAATTAAATATATAGCTACATACATTTTTTTGAAGTATATTTTGAATTTCTGATATATATTTATTTACATTGTAAATAATAACATCATCTGCAATAACGCTAAACTTTTTGCTCGAGACTGATTTTGATTTATCTTTTGTAATAACCCATCACTGATATAAATATTAAATAACAGTATTGCGTATCCAGTTCTTTGTCGTAAAACCATTTATTACTTTAAAGACTTTTTAACCCTTTACTTCATACTAAGCCAATTATGGCTTCTTGAAATACTGGTCAAGTTTTGCTATGTAATTATAACAAATTATAATTCGAAAATTATTTCAAAAATTCATAAGTGGCTTGCTGTGAAGTAAAGGGTTAATGCTTAAATTTCTATATTCTGCTATATATTGTTTTCCACATAATATCATTTCTTTAATCATTTTTACTGTGTGTAGGGGGGAAATTATATTTTAATTGCTTATATAGTAAACTATTAATCCAAACAGAATTAAAAACTTTTTTTAAATCTATCGGGCACGCCCATCATTATGTCCGAAGTTAATTTATTAAATGCGTGTATTGCTGTGTGTTTAGCCCTAACCTCAAATTTGTTTTCTAAGACAATATTATTTTGTTTTACATTTCGTCATCTCAATATTGTTTTGCCCCATACGCCAAATTGTTGTTTCGAGATAATCGCAACTTAAAGCTTAGCATCCCATTACTCGAAAATTAACCGATCAAATTTTTTGAAATCCTTACAGAATATTACTTGAAATTTAAATTTTAGAATTTAGTTATTTTTAGTTCTATTTTGTTCGTAGAGCAAAGCAATATTAACGAACTTGATCACGTTTTGTATTATTTTGTGTTACATAGAGCAAACGATTATTGAAAAAAAAGAAAAAATAAATTAGAAATTTGTATTAAATTTTATAAATTAATTAAAAAAATATAACTATTAACTTTGGTGGGGACTTGGCCCTCCAAATTTTTACAAAAGAGGTTATCATCATAGACCAAGATGTGTACCAAATGTGAATCAAATTAGAAGACCTTTGGCGGGACCCAGGCCCTCCAAATTTTTACGAAAAAATGTTGTCATCAGAGAGACGATGTGCACCAAGTTTGAATAAAATTAGCCCAGTAGTTTCTGAAATATAAATTTTGGTCCAAATAAGAGCTTTGGTCGGGACCAGGCCCTCCAAGTTTTAAATAAGGACTTCGGCGGAGACCAGGTTCGCCAAATTTTGATAAAAAGTGTTACCGTGTAAGTGTTACCGTAAAAGTGTAACCGGCATCGAAGCCGTTCTTAAAATTTCAACTATCCAGCTAACCGGAAAGTTGGTCTAAAAACGATTGCAAAATTTGTACCGGAAAAACAAACAAACAAACTAAGTACCAAAGACAAGTGTTAAAAATAAAAAAACGCGAAAATTTAAAATAAAATTTCAAGCAATGATCAAAAACCAAAATAACCAAACGAATATATGAATATAATTTAAAATTCAATTTAAGCTTACCTAATAATACTATCCAGCAAACTTGGAAGCGGTGACGACGCTCAAAGTTCACAAGCAACTGATCATTTAATCACAAATTTCTCTAAACAGACACACAAATAAAATTGTATATCCATAGAGCATATACAGTATTTATGTGGGTTCATATTTTCGTTGTATATGTACACGTTGTATATATGCCCTAAGCCCTATATACACCAAAATTTTGTTGTATAGAGCAAAACAATATTTAAGAAACAAAATTTTAAACAATACGAATAAAATTGTAACCAATGATTTGTATGAATATTTTGCCCTATACGCCAAAAATTGTCATATAGAGCAAAACAATACTTACATTTTAATAAAAAATTGAATATGGAGCAAAAATCTATCTGGATATCTCTGAAAGTACTACCGGTAGGAGAAAGCGGATAAGTGCAATGGACGCAGCACTCTTTAAAACCCCAGAAACAACTCCTTACTTCAAATCGACGATTTGGCGTATGGAGCAAACCAATATTCAGACGACGATTTATCCATACATTCTTATTAACTATATTGTTTCGAATATTTTGCTTATATTGGGCACTAAAATTTTTTCGAATATTCGGCTTATGTTGGGCAATGGTCAAAACCTGTTTGGGTCTGTTTTATCCTTTCCTGGTTTTAACATTGAAATGAGCTGAATAATGAGCTAAAATTCTGAATAAAAAACCTAAATATTGGTTATAAATAATTTTTTTTTTAAATGCACCAATTTAAAATTTTTAATTAAAAACACACTGAAATTATATCTCGTATACATTTTAAAATAAAATCACTCATTTTTTGTTCAACTCATTTCACACCATCTCTATGAAATAATCAAAAAATTGTGTAATAATATTCCGGTTTTTATACATATTTTTTTTTTATTATTCGTTATTATTATTATTATTATTACTTGACTTCATAATATCGAAATCTAAGAAAAAAATATATATATATTCATTTTCATAACAGGTATTTTTAAGCGCCGCCATATAAAATCAATCCAAATGAAATAAAAAAAAATAACAAAAAATCAAATTATCTACAATTTTCATGAGCTTTAAAACTAAACTTGAATTTTTATTAAGTAGGCTTTACCATAAATTACAAATTCATGCAAACACACAGTGTTGTGTGCATTGAAAAAAACTTCAAAATACATATTTATAGTGATTATCATTTTGGTGCATTTTAGTTGGTGCAATAAATATCTTAAAAATAAATTTATTCCAAACTTTCACTTTTATTAACACTATTATTACATTTATAACTGATGTATCTAAACTGCAGTCCTGTCAATTAGCTATTTACAATTCCATAATATATCAAAAAAATAAATTTAAAATTATAATTACTAATAATAATAGAATAATTTGTTATTTTCTTTTTCTATATATTATATATATATATATTTTTTAATTTAAACTCATTGATATTCAATTATTTGAAAAATTATAACAATTTATTGTCAATTGAACTTTTTTGAACTTTACATCAGTATGTAGTACCTAATATGAAGACATTTAGTTAAAAAAAACAAAAACAATAAATAAAAAATAAAAAAATCAGATCAATGAACTAGAATAACAATATTAATAAATGATTGATTGATTGAGTGTTTGATGGAATTTATTTATTATTACTTTTATTATTATTGTTATTGTTTTACATTTAGTTACATTAATTAATTTTAATTTTTTTTTTTATGTCAACACTGTGTTGTTGACTAGCATGTTTAAATGTTTATTTACCTTTTTATTGTTAAAATGAATTTTCAGTGCAAAAATTAAAAAATTTCATTTGGTGTGGTGTGCTCTAAATCTAAGTATGCTGGCTAACAAATCATAACCGCTTATGTCAACATCAGAAAAAATCAAAATAAAATTACCACAATATTCAGATAGAAGATATTTTCTGTCAAAATTTGGTTTAATTCTCACTGATTTTTCTGTATTTCTGATTTTAACTGTAAATCACATTTTTGTAAATCACATTTTTTCTATTTTATATGTAGGCTGGTGGGAATCTTCAGAAGACACAATGAAACCCTTAGCTTGAAATTTCGTGTGGGGTTTTTGCCCAACTTTTTAAATTTTAAATGGTTACATAACTTAATCAATTTTACAAAATTAAAAAATGGTACAGTTACTATATTAATTTTTAGACCCTTATTTAAACTTTAAAATTGATTTTACTCAAAACATCAATTTCAGGCATAAACGATTGTGGCTGTAGTTATCACAGATATTATCTTTTGTTCAATATATATTCGAATATCTTAGGTTAATTAATGAAGCGTGCTTAAAGTTGCAAAGGATGTATATAAAGTTAGCCCAATTGCAATAAATATTTAAATATATAATATTTAAAGTTAACATCGTTATGAGCTGAGCAATGAGGTTAACATTTTTAAATTAATATAAAATTTTAGTTCACTATCCAAAGCAAATTTCAAATGTGTTTTGCCAGTTAACATCGTTTTTCGCAAACAATAAAAAGGAGCTGGGACATTTATTACATTGTGAAATAATCTCAAAAAGCACATAGTATGACTTAAAATTGAATATTTTTAACCTAAAACTACTTATGACATATACCTAATATGGCAATATACATGATTGTTAGAAGGAAAATCCGGTAAAACACAGTACCTATCTAGTCCATCCAAGTAAATATATTTCAATATTTTTTCAAATCAAAGATTCAAAATAAGAAAAAATAAAACATTTTAAACACATTACGATCTATAATGTGTTTGTGCACGTGCATTATTTCTTTATATGGATTTTTATTTGTATTACTATTATATTGAAAAGTGGTATATTTATAAATTTCCAACAAAAAATATGTTTTTTGATTTTGTTAATTTTGTCTGTTTTTATTTATCAATCATACATTATGTAAATCTTATATAAACAAACAAACAAAACCTATCAATAATTAAAATAGTAAAATTAAAATAGAAACACGATTTCCAATAAAGTTTTGAGAAAAAAAAATAAAACTGTATTTTAGAGATAGACAGTTCACGGTTTTTAATACATAATTAATATATTTTATTCTTTTATTACTTCTATTATTACTATCAAAGATTTAAAAATTGATATAAATACGAAAAAAAAGAAATAAATTGATAAAAGCAATTAATTTTTTATCCCTTATTTAAACTTCAAAATTGATTTTACTCAAAACATCAATTTGAGGCATAAACGATTATGGCTGTAGTTATCACAGATATTATCTTTTGTTCAATATATATTCGGACATTTTAGCTTAATTAATGACTCGTGCTCAAAGTTGCAAAGGATGTATATAAAGTTAACCCAATTACAATAAACAATATTATTTAACGTTAACATGTTTATGACCTGAGAAATTAGCTTGACATTTTTTAAATGAAATCTTAGTTCACTTTCCAAAGCCTATTTCAAATGTGTTTTGCCAGTTAACATCGTTTTTCGCAAACAATAAAAATGATCTGGGACATTTTAATACCTTGTCAAATAATCTCAAAAAGCACATAGTATGACATAAAATTGAATAGTTTTAACCTAAAACTAGCTTTGACATAATATGTCAATAGACAAGATTGTTAGAAGGAAAATCCGATAAAATAAGTAGATTATTAGTCGACATCATAAGCTCGGGAACTTATATTGGGCAGAGTAGAGAAATATAACTATCCGAAATGTCAACTAAATTCTCAGAATCTCAGTCGTAAAATAAAAACATTATTATGAACCCAAGAGATATAATAATCAGTACAACAATCTTCCATGCATTTCCCGTTCCAGCTTTTTTTTTTTTTGTAAATAATTCCAAAATTTATCGAATGGACCATAACTGCTTTTACACAGAGATTTGGCATATAAAATTACATTTAATATTTATATTTTCTCTAGTATTATTTAACCGGGTGCACCAGATCATGCGAATCAGCTTTTTAAAAGTGCGAGGAACCGTTAAAAAAAATAATAAGATATTTTGATTCCCTGTTCCCATTTGAAAATCTCGATTTCGTTGAATTTTGGGTCTAAAAAAAACAATTCGGGCCTTCCCGTAAGTTGAAAATATCACCAATCGCAGTGAAGCACCCTCGATTTAGTTAATATTATTTTTTGAATTTTGAAATAACGGCTCCTTCCGCTCTTAAAACGTTGATGCGCATGCTCTGAAACACCCGGTATAATATGTATGTAGTAATTTAAATATGGAAAACTATATCAATTTTAGATTAACTTCACCTTCATAATACCATATTTCGATTTTATTTTATCGATAACCACATTTTTCAATTTCAAATTCATTCCAAAGTATAATTGAAGAAAGTTTTTTATAACATTCATGCCCTGAGCGGGATTTGAACACAAGAGCATCTGTTTATTAGTGAATGGACAAAACCACTACACCATATCGACCGGCTTACATGCATTTTAATTTTGGAGGTTTTGTAATAATATCTACGTAGCAATATCTAAAATAAGTTTTTGAGATGTTGTATTATAAACAGTCGAATCCTAAAATTAATCTGGAAAGATTTGTTTGAAAATTCGTTGAAATGAATATTGGATTTTGTAGACCTATAAAAAAAATATTTGTATTACACTCTGCCATTACTCGAGCTTTAATTGAGCTCACCTGAGATGAAATTACAATAAAAAATAAATGAATTAAACTAGAACGAGCAAGTCATTTATCACATTCGTAAAAAGCAGTAAAAAATATGGAAATATTAAAATTGACATAATATCATTTTTGTCTGATGGATGGTATAGCAGCAATCGGAATCAATAAAAAATATTAAATTAAATTTAATGAGACTTATCTAGAGCTGCTTTTTTTATTATTTGAAAACAAAAAAACGTTGCATATTTTCTCAGTCTTTACAATATTTACAACTTATTCAGTCTGGAAATTAAAACTAAGTACTTAAAATTATTATAAAAATTAAAAAATAAAGTAGATATGCAGCCGATAAGTTTCTGCACAGCTTATTCTACCTACAACACCAATATCGACTTTTGAATAATCTGACAACATAGTTAAAACAATATGCATCTGTCATATTCAGTAACCGCACCATTTTGGGCAAGTAAGATGAATCGTTCCAAAATTTCACTTTCTTAATAGTATATACGTACTTATATACTGATATACGTACATTATATGTCGATATTTAGAAATTTAAAATTTACATTTTTGATGATAAAATTTAAAAATTAAATATTCACGTCCATTTACGTCCATTTACGTCCACGATATATGCAAAAAAGAGAAAATATAAAGACAATCGGAAAGCAAAAAATTAAAATTTTACGTCATTAACAAAAAAAAAAGTTTATTTTGGATGACGTTAACAAATAAAGTAGCTCAACTACATTTAAATGAGGCCGTTTTCATTCCACATATGTATATATTATTTAAAATAGATATGCTGGACTACAACTATAAAATTATAAAATAGATGACCAAAATTAATGCATTCAATTTAAAATCATGATCACAAAATAACTACACTGATGTTCTCTTACTAAAATTATTTAATTTAACAAATTTTTGATTGATGTTCTGTCATCGTCTTAATAAAATAATACAATATTATAATATTGTATATAGCTATTACGTAATTTTGAATAAAAATAGCAAAAACAACTACTGTTTAGTCACCGCTCTAACTAGAAATAATAATTTAGAAATTTAAAACAAAACAAAACAAAAATAAAAAATCTGATAATTTCCATATTTTCACCATTTAATTTTAATGATATGCCTCTGTTTCTTCTAGAATTCTTATATTGAAAAAAAAAACAATAAAAAAAAAATCATGATAAGCGCGCATTATTCTAATAAATATTTTTATTATTTTTTTATTTTGTGTATAATAATTGTAATTTTTACAGACTGCACATTTGAATAATTTCAATTAATATATTATTTTTTTTACTTAAAATTCGATTTCTCATTAAAATTTGAAGGCTAAAATTTCTAGTATATATCCTCAATAAGACCTCCACAAGTAGAACAAAAAACTTTATAAAAAATAAACCAATGAAAATGTATTTTGTTTTTCGTTTCTATTATAATATTATTAAATAAGTAATGTGCATATAATGTACAGTGTGTTTTGAAAATTAATTACCGGATATATTTTTATTTTATTAATTACTAATATTGAGGCACGAACATCACCTGCTTTTAAAACAACATTCATACATTATAGTTTTATTTATTTATTAATTATTCAGTTAAACGTGAAAATCTACATTTTGCTCTAGAAACGATGTCGTCTCCATTAATATACTTCTATTCCATTCAATTTTGATCTTAAGTTGTAACAAATTAAACTAAGCAAATAATTTTTTTTTTTTCAAATTTACCTATAATATGTATATCTATAAGTTGTACTAATAGATTTTTATCACATAAGAATTTGAAATTTGGGTCTTCAGAATTGGGGTAGTAATTGGTAAAAATTGCTTTCGATAGATATACGACCGCAAAGCATAGAAAGAGAATTGAAATTAGTCAGTAGCGAAATTCTACTTTATATAGGAGATATCATAAGGCTTAGACATGAACCAATTTAATTAAAATAAAAAAAATGTTTATTTATGATTGATGAACATTTCAAATACAAATGCATATATGTAGATATTGAATGTGCTATAATCATTTCCTATCATTTCTATTTGACATATTATTTTATCTCTGTGTTACAGTTCAATAATCATCCTGAAACAAACAACCGAAATATTTTAACTTTGCTCTATTATACCACCTTCTATTATAATCCTTGTATCGATGTAAAACAATAGCGGTTTTGTATTTCGGTTGACAGATGTTTGTCAGTATTATATGCTGTAACTCTAGCTTACTGCAATTTAAAATAGATTATCATATTGTTTACCTGACATCTACAATCATAATATATAGCTAGTTTCCGTCATATATCTGTAAGTTAGACGGAACCTTCCAATACATATACAAATATAAATTGATTTGATCTGTTTTTTTAACTTCTGTCTATCAGGTTCAACCCTGTTGCATGAAAAATACCTTTACATGAAAAATATATTTTTAATGTAATGTTAGTTTTCTTCACAATAGTAATAAGAAACAATAATATAAATAGAACAAACGGGCATTCTGAGAGAGATGTTGTATCGGCGTAGGATCTAATGACCTAATCATAATCAAATAAATGTTAAAATGTGCTCCAGACTAGTATCTTTCTAGAATATATAACGGTTTTTATGCAAAAACATCAAAACAACAAGTATACTTTCAAATGTCCTTTTCGTCCTTAAAGGATAAGATGCGTCACTAAAAATATATATATCTTTGGAAAGCTAGCAGTTCCAGCTATATTTGTGATATTAGGTTCTACGCCGATACAACATCTCCCCCAGAAAACAAACAATAATTATTTTGATGTTATTGATTTAAAATAATAAGTACCAATAAAAATTTGATAAATAGTTTAATGAGGTATAATAACCAAAAACCAAAAAGCATAATTACAACAAAAAACATAATAATTCACTTAAAGGTTATTCTTATTACTTAAAACTATATACAATACGATGTTTATGTTCATATTTGTTTAATTATATAGCAATTAAAGTACACAATAATAATAAGAAGTTCAACAAGAAAAAGCAAAAACAAAAAACAAACACAGTACCTATCCGGTCCATCCAACTAAATATATTTCAATATTTTTTCAATTCAAAGGTTCAAAATAAGAAAAAATAAAAATTTGTAAACACATTACGATCTCCAATGTATTTGTGCACGTGCATTATTTCTTTATATGAATTTTTATTTGTATTACTTTTACATATATTGAAAATTTATTTATAAATTTTCGGCAAAGAATATGTTTTTTGATTTTGTTAATTTTGTCTGTTTTTATTTATCAATCATACAAATTATGCGTTTATATTATATATAATATTATCTAAATCTTATAATTAATAAACCAACAAACAAAATCTATCAAAAATTGAAATAGTCAAATTAAAATAGAAACACGATTGTCAATGACGCTTTAAGAAGAAAAAAAACAAAACTGTATTTTACAGGTAGACAGTTCACGACTATTAATGCATAATTAATATATTTTATTTTTTTATTACTATTATTTTTAAATTTTTTCTAGATATCATGAAATTTAAAAATTGATATAAATAAGACAAAACAAAGTGAAATAAATTGATAAAAGCAAATTTAATATGGTACTAATGACATTTATATTCTGACAATGTCATTAAAAACACATGACAAAGAACAATAATGACCCATAGTAATAAGACCTCGGTCATTTTTTTCAAACCTTGACGCTGAACTTACGCAGTTATGTAATGTTAACATAATTAATTTGATTCTTAATTATTATTATAAATTTTCAATGATAAGATGTCACTTAATATTGATCGTGTAAATAACTCTTAGAAAATTGAACAATTTGCACCTAACTTACCTACGAATATTCTGTCTATATGGTAAATAAAAGCGTTCTAATCAAATAAAATAAATTTTAAAAAATAAAAGATGGTATGATAAAAAAATAAATTTGTATTTTTCTTGAATTCGAAATAAAAATGGTAATAAAGAAATCAAAAGCCAAAATTTGTTTTGCTTCCCTCATTTATTATAAGTTAAACTAATATAACTATATTTTAATTAGATTATAATATTAAAATACCGACTATGTTTTATGAATACAACTTGAGATTCAAAAACTAGATCACATATATCTAGTTTTTATGTTAAAATAAATATTTTAAGTAAATTTTATTGAATAAGGTCTCTAAGGCTCTCAGTGACACATTTTTCAATAACAAAATTTAAAAGTCTCAAAATTATATTTAAATTAAAAAAAAGTAATTAATATCTATTATAATTTAATATTTTGATTATTATATAATTTTCTAAACATTATTGAATCCAAAAATTATACTGAATCTAATAACAATTAGAAATTATAATGAAACTAGTATACTAATCTAATAAAGTTTGGCTGCAGTTGAAAAATGCATGCACGTTCCAACTCAATACACCAACAGCAATGTTAAGTAAATAATATATATCATCTCTCATCACAATACATTAATATTATCCCCCCAATTATTATTATTATTCATTCATAATTAACTGTTTTTTCATTATTATTTTTGTGGTTATAAAAGGCTTCAGACAAAAATAAAATTAGTATATTATAAGATATAGTAAACAATTTTCAAAACACCATGTACATCATTGAAATATTATTGAACAACTATTATTGTATAGGTATTGTATATAGTGAAGGAATTTCAAATATAATAAAATACAATTAAAGTAAATTAAATGATTACTAAATCAATATTATTATATAACATTTTGGTGACTACAAAAAAAAATAATAACAAAAATATTTAAAAAGAAAATATTTAAAGAAATTTTTATTCGCAAAAAAATATTATAGAAAAAAATAAAAACAGAAGAATAAAAATAATATAATTAATCATGTGTTTCATGAATAATTTTCTATAAACTATTTCGGTTCAATTGTTTTCAAAAATATAATTTTACTAAAATATAATATGGTTGATAATATTGTTACGATTGTATTAGTCGAATAAAGTGAATACAATATTGAATAAGTTAAAGAAATTCTAATAATAATTATTTTAAATAATTTTATTTTTTCTGGTCGATTTTGCTTTTAAATAGCTATTTTCACTTAAACTAATAATACTAAAGTTGTTAAATTTTGTGATTTAAAATGGACTCTAGAAAACGAATTTCCAATAGGTAAAAATTAATGTTAATAATAATTCTATACTTATTATACCTAATACATCATCGACATGCAAGTTGTACTTTGCTGAAAGTGAAAATATAATAAAATATTTTTACTACCTAACTAATTTAATAATTTTTCTTTCTCAACGATCAGCTCTACAGGCATGATATTATTTTTCAAGCCAGTAAACTCGCAAGTAATTTTAAATTTCGTATAAACGAATATGAATGAAAATGATGGAAAAAAACAAATTATTAAAGTATCTCTTTAATTTTTTTTTTTTTTTTTTTTTTTAAAATAAAATTAATTTTTTAAGTAATATAATTTAATATTTACATTTATTATGCTTAAATGTGAGAATTTCAAAATTATATGTTTGTTGTAATTAATCATGCAAGTAAATGTTACACATATTAAGCATATTTGTGGATCAATATGTTGACGATCATCTGTTGAAAAAAATTATTTTATTTTTACATAATCTGAGTTCCACTGATACACAACACGATATTTTCATCCTAAATTTTTCACATAGAATGTCGCATATTGTCAAGTCCAAGGAATGCCACATTTTCATTTTCTAACAACAATTCAAAAACAACAAGAAAAATTTTTTTTAATTTAATGCTTTAGAAATGTAAAAATCAAATGTTGTACTGCAACAATGACAAATTTTGAATTTCGATCCAATTTTTGTCGTCTACAATGTCTTGGCGTACTATTTGCTATGATGTAATTTAAACACATTTGTTCAAAACAAAATTTGACATTTTGACGACATACAACAATGTCTTGTCAATTTTCATTGGCCTTACGGTTATACATTTGGTCCAAAAAATGTTCAAAACATGTTGACGGTATAAAATAAACTATTCCTGATATTTTTAAAATATACTTTATTAGAGTATAACTCAACCCAAACTGGTGTGAAAAATATCCCAATGTAGGGGTAAAATATCCCCAGTAAAATCATATTTACCATTCCTGTCGTATACGCATTGCCTTCTCATATAAAATAAAGTCATTGCATGTTATCTACCTTTTTATAGAAACAAACATAATATCACAATTAAAATGTTAACCAGTTAAGACCCACCTTTAACCAAACATAAACAGACAACAAAATATTGATAAGTTGATTGTATTGAAAATTAAATAACCATTTTTTATCTTCGAATTTTTTTAGCAAGCAAGCAAGACGAAATAATTAAACATTAATTATTGATAAGTAAATTAAAGTTGAAGTGAACTAATTTAAGTTTAGGAGAAGTACACCAAAATTGTGAATATCAATTTTTAAAATTATTTCACAATACTGATATTTCAAAGAGGTATGGTACACCTGGCAACTTACATTTTGGCAACTGGCCATTTGATCAGTGGAAATTTCGCACTTAATAAAAAGACATTCAGCAAAGTAGACAGTTAGATAAAGGACATTTTATTAACAATTGGTTATTTAACATTTTTTGGATATATTTTGACAATTTTTATTTATGTAAGCGCCTACGTAAATAAAAGTGTTGTCAAATATGTTGTCAAAAATGTTAAGGAAATTAAAGAAAATATTAACAAATATTTTCACAATTTTTTTCACACCATTTATTTTACACCAATTTTTTTTTTTTTTTTTCAAAAATGAAAATATTTTAAACAAAAATAAAATGTACATATCGAAAACAAAGTATTTTTAACATGTTTAAAAATTAAATCGTTTAGCAATTTATAAAATAAATTAGCTATATTAGCCCAAAATTAATAGCAATTGCTTTGAATAATTGAACATCTTCATATGAGACCATATTTTTAGTTGTTAAGTGTCCAAGTTCATTTCCAATATTGTTAAATGTCCTCTTGCCAACACTGTCAAATTTGGTAAATATCTTTTTGTCAATGTCTGCCAACTAGCCGATTCCCATTTATGGCAAAATATCACTTATACAAACATTTTTTCTAAAAACAAATTTACTTTATCTTCAGTAGATTCTGATTAACATCATAAAAATAGGTACTTATATAGAATATTTTTTGTACTTCATCTTCAGTATAGCTTCTGCTGTTAAATAAGTACAAAGCCATTTTTCAATATTTCCCACTAATAGGATACAACCTTGTTACAACCTTGATACAAGCTTGTTATAAAACAACATATTATGCAATTCTGTTACTTGTTTACTAACTTCATATACTTATTCGTAAACAACAGACTTATTTCACTTGCCTGTAGGCTATATCATAAAATATAACATCGTTATTATTCTTAAATTATTTAATAAATAAAAAATTTATTTTGTCAAACAAAATAACGCAGTTTTCCTGTGTCTGTACCGTTGCATACTGTATTTCCGTATTATTCTTTAATTATTTTTAATTATTATTACAGTAAATTATTATAATTATTTTTAACTGATTTTGATACCTTGTGTGAAAAAAGTGACAAAATTGCGTGCTTATAATTATTGTGATCAAAAACTTATTATTTTTACTATTGCAAAGTATGTATTTATAAACAATGTATATAGGTAATAGCTAATGGAAAATAATTATAAATAATTATAGGTATGTTAATTTTCTTTGAAGATAGACATTTTAAATGGAAAATATAAAATTTTGATTGTATTAAAATATAATTAATAGGTAAATTAGTGAAATTTATTACATTTAGATCTATTAAAATTATTAATAAGAAAATGTTAATAGATAAAATGGCTTGAAATTGGTTTTGCAGATTTATCTGCAAGTCAACTGATAAATAAATAAATCCTAATAGATAAGCTAATGAAAACTATACCCCTCTATTTTGAATATAAAAATATATCTTAATTTCTAACATCAACAATGTCCATCCCAAAACGTTAATGTTAATGTTAATTTTACCCCTACATTGGGATATTTTTCAC
The DNA here is from genome assembly GCA_963942445.1 of Argyra leucocephala. Classification (NCBI taxonomy): domain Eukaryota; kingdom Metazoa; phylum Arthropoda; class Insecta; order Diptera; family Dolichopodidae; genus Argyra; species Argyra leucocephala. The sequence continues at coordinate 4,745,142 of OZ012679.1, forward strand.
ACCAGTTTGGGATGAGTTATACTCTAATAAAGTATATTTTAAAAATATCAGGAATAGTTTGTTTTATACCGTCAACATGTTTTTAATAATTTTTTGACCAAATGTATAACCGTAAGGCCAATGAAAATGACAAGACATTGTTGTATGTCGTCAAAATGTCAAATGTTGTTTTGAACAAATGTGTTTAAATTACATCATAGCAAATAGTACGACAAGACATTGTGGAAAATTTGATCGAAATTCAAAACTAACCGGGCCTAACTGCGTAAAAAATACAAATGTCCATAGTATATGAATTTCATATGCGAAAATAAAATGTATTCGTACGACGTAACAAATTCGCAACACAAACTACAAACGTAGTATAAAAACTAGTTTTTAAATTACGAAATTTATTTTAGAATTTTAATCTAATTTAATTTTTTTCAGCAGAATGTAAACTGATTAATATTTTTAATTCGTCAAATTTCAATATATTCTGTTTAATCCAACCAATTCAACAACAATATCTTCAATTCTTTCAATACATTATGTCATCCCATTTAAATCACCCAATTAGACTTAAAACACATGCTTTAAATATTTTTATCGAAATATCCCGTCAATATTTATTAATCATTCACAAACGTGTCATACATTTCAATATCATTATAGAGAGTATAGGTATTTAATTAGTCATGTCAAATTGTAAGTAAATTAAAACAAAAAAAGGTTAATAACATTTTTCTCATAATTAAAACTCAACTGAATAAAATTAAATCTTAAAACAAGATTGGTAAATCTAAAAATAAAAGTAAAAATTTTGTTTAAATATTTTTAAATTCACCTTTTTTTATTAATGTTACATAACAGTGAATAATTTCACTAATTTTATTCGTTTAGGGACGTAAATTTACACTTTTCTCCTTATTTTGTCAATATTATAAAAGTAAACGCATATTTTAACCCTCACGTTAACTATTCATTTTTATTCGCATTCTTGAACAATACATATCATCCATGTGAATATTTTTTGTAACCATGGTCTCACAAAAATAGATGCCAAAAATCAACAAATGTTAAAGTTAAACATAATAGAATGTATATCATGGTCTTATTGCCAATATATTTTGTTTAGTTCACTGCAACAAGTTAAATACATTTATATTTATACACCATTTTATAACCAACAATTTTTTTGTTTAAATATTTTTGATGAAAATATAAAACTGACTTACCTATTTATGCTTATAGACTACCTGCAATGAATAGTAATGGCTGCCGCATGCATTGTAACACTAATATCATTATTTAAGTCCATTACGTGATATTCAAATTTCCCCGCAGTTAGTTGATAGATAAATTGTATAATTTCGGGAGGGAATTTGTCCCCTATATCAGCGCAGCCGCAAATGGGTTTATTCTGATTATTATTCGTGTTGGTTAATTGTAGTTAGTCTTAAACGCACGAGTGGGATTACTCAAGATATTCTTCAATGGTATGCCGAACAGCGCATTCGGTGCATATAATAGACGTATTCGGTGCAAGGCGTATTCGGTAATGTAATAGGCATATTTAGTGCTATTTCGCGGTTAACAAACATACCTATGTGTTTGAAGTTATTACATTTTAGAAATACATTCCAACTTTTACGATTTTGACAGTATTTTTATATCATTATTGAACAGGAAAAATTTTTTTTTGTTAATTTTAACGGCTTGTATGGATTATGCATATTCGGGTTTTATATTTCAAAATTACGTAAAGTTGTAAGCTTACTGAGCCTCAATTTAAAATGTGGCAGTTCAAATCTATTATTACTATGAAACTAATATGCAATGGCACTATTCAACTGTAATGGGTATTATAATATTTAGGGGCAATACCGCATTTACTTGATTTAAGAAAAAATTGTCATTACTATAGTTAAGTACATATGTATTATGTAAACATGTTTAAAACAAACTAGATTCAATTTCAAAACAAAATTGATCAAAAATTTGATAGCGAAGTTTTTGGAACTCAAAATTAAATTTTGATATGTGCAGTCTGTCTCTAAAGGCATCCATATACCAAACGTGCATGCATGTATACAGTATAGAGTATGTACATGCAAACTGATAGTATATTATGATGTTGATTGTTGGTTGTATATGGCAACTGTGTGATTTAAAAAAAAAAATTGAATTTGATGCATACATGCGTAATATACGTCTACATTTAAACAGTCGTTTTTGTAGCGTTAATAACAATTAAATAAAAAATATAACAATGAGCGTCGGTGAAAAATTGTGGGAAAGGTGAGGGATATTCAAATGGAATATGTACTAAAAAATAGTCCATATTATGTGTTTTTCTGTTAGAGCTAATTGTTAGACCTAATAAAATATCTGCACACGCTAATTTAGACATTTTTGTATTGAACGAAAAAACTTATCAGACATTAGTAAAATTGCATAAATAGTATATATATGGTGAGAATATACATGCACAGTTTAAAATGAGCAAGCATATGTATGTGTAGTATATAGAGGTGCCTTAAGGGCCTGATTTATCCTTTATAATAAATTATACAAGTTAGTAAAACTGTCAAAAAGCATAATATTGAACAAAATAATTTATAAAGAAATTAGATTTGAATAAATTTTATAAACTATTATTCGTTAAACGCGCAGAAATAAATCACTTGCAAAATTTTTTATTCTAATTAATAGCTATTTAAAGTCTATTATAGAATTTATTAAATGCAGCTTTAACATTCTAACTTCCCCATTCAAGACGTTAATGAATCAGATTGTTTGTTGATTGTTACCAAACAGATTTTATCTGTTACAAATGTATATTGATTATCCTGTCGTTTAACCTATTAAAAATCGTATTTAAAATAATCACCATATGTCTGAATATTGGGCCATACTTCTGTTATAGATAATATAATATGTTGTTTTTAGTTCCAAATCAACTCAAATTTTATTTTCTGTATTTATATAGTATTATATAATTTATTAGACTCAACTGCTAGTCTTGTGAGTTCAGTGTACAAAATTTACAAATGAGTCACCTTCTAATTTTTATATTCAAGACGTAAATTAATCATATATTTTTTGTATGTTCTTATACCCAAACAGATTTTATTTGTAACAGATGTATAATTGATTATTCTGTCATTTTACCTATTCAAAATCGTAATTAAAATATGTTCAACATATGGAATATTGGCCCCTAATTCTGTTTGAATTGAATTTTTCATTTCCAACCAAATTAGTTTATTTTATCTGAATATTAATTCTAAAATTAATACAAAAACAAAAAAAATTTTTAAAACCCCAAAACTTTAAAAAAAAAAACACCCATTACATACTCGTATATTTTACTAAGCAAGAGTTAAAAATATTTAAAAAAAAATATATTTTTTTACTCTTACTTTTTACCTCTTTTATATCTTTTTTTATAATTTAATCATTTTTTTGTTACTTTCAGATTTAATATTATCATATCAACTTTTTCTTCATCATGATCATCATCATCTCAACAATATTACCATATATATAAATATTTGATTGTTCATTTTTAGCTACAATAGCCAACTACTACAGCAACTCTGTATATGTATATATAAATATAGCCAAACAGAAATCCAAAACAGATCTCACTTTTATTTTTCATATTTTTATTCTGTTATATTCGTCGTTATTACTGCAGTCTAAAGTCTATAATATCAAAACTAATGATCAGTTTTCATTTACTAGTCATCGTCATCAAATCATTAAAATTATATCGGATCATATCGTATTGAATTTAATCGGTATAAAGTTGATTTTTGCAAAATTTTTTTTTTTACTCTAACGTTTTCAATAATAATAATAATAATAGTTAGTGCAGTGCAGCTGTTGTTGTTTTTTTTGTTAATTTAAAAAATCACATCTAAAATTGAATTTGTGAAACCAAATCTAGTTCATTCATTAAAAATTTTAAATTTGTGAGATGAAGATCAGTAAACTACAATTTTAGTTAGTCATTAAAAAAGAAAAAAAAAGAAGAAAAAAAAATTAAAAATTAAAAGCTTGTGCAATTTTTATTATAACGGAAATTTTTCAACATTCAAAATTTATAAATAACTGTGTGTATATACTTAATATATATTGTTGCGCATTCATATACGATCTGTATTTTATCGTGTAATTTCAATTTAAATGTAATAAATTTTTATTGTAAAACAAAAAAAAAAAAAAAACAAAAAATAAAAGAACTTAAATTTAAAAAAAAAAACAAAAATTAAATCGCCAACAATCTGGAGCATAGTGGAGTAAATTTAAATTTTTTTTTATTTCATAATTTTTCTTTATTTTAGTGGTGTAAATAATTTCTGGGTTTTCCGTTGTTTTAAAACATAAAAAACGTGATATTTTTTGTATGTTCAATTTATTATACAAAATAAGTAATTAAATAAAAATAAATACAAATTTAAATTATTAAAAAAAAATATATATATTGTATGTATAAATATTTATTATTTTAAATCAGATGAGATAATACCTAGCTACCTGGAGCAGGTATTTCTAAAAAATTTCTAGTGATAACGAAAAACGTTAAAAATTTAAAAACTGGTATCTGTTTAACAAAATCGGAAAAACATTTTTTTAATTTTTAAATAAAACGGATTTTTAATAATTTTGTTTTTATTGTTAAATTGCCTTAGAATTAATAAAAATAATGAACAATCGTAATGGAAAAAATAATAAAAATATTTTTGGAAGTGGATTTTCGTTTAGACGTTTTCTATTAGAAACAGCACCAACACTTATCGAAAATGGTAATCGTACAAGAAATTTTGATATAGAACGTGGACAATTGGAAGCAACAAGACGTGAAAGAAAATATCTTAATGTTGTTGAGGGTGAGGATATTGGTAGTGGTGAAGGATCATATCCATCGAAATCAAATAAAAAAGTAAGTTTTTTTTTTTTAATTTTTTGATGTTATTTTTTTGATAAATTTATACCTACGTAGTCTGTTATTGTTTTTTTTATCTAATGCACAGTTATAATTAATTTAGTAACAGTTACAATTTCATTTTTGTTTTTACTTTGTATTTATATTTACCTGTTCATCTTGTTACCGTTATTTGAACCTATTATTGTAGCTATAAGCTATATTACCGTTGTTCGAAGCTGTATTATTGCTTTATTACTGCTAATTTCTATATTACCGCTATATTATCGCTAATTTATTTTTTTATGGTACATTTTTTTATATTTTCCGGTATAGCTCGTTGTATAGTCGGATATTAATGTTTATTACAGGACTCAGCCCATTCATATGTATATTATATTCACTTGTTCATCTAGGTACCGTTATTTGAAGCCATTATCGAAGCTATAATCTATATTACTGTTATTTGAAGCTATTATCGAAACTGTAATCTATATTACCGTTATTTGAAGCTATATTTTTTTTTATGTTATTTGTTAAATTTATACCTACGTAGTCTGTTATTGTTTTTTTATCTAATAATATTGACCAATGTAAATTTCTTAACTGCTTGGTAAAACAACAGTTACAATTTCATTTTTGTTTTTACTTTGTATTATATTTACCTGTTCATCTCGTTACCGTTATTTGAACCTATTATTGTAGCTATAAGCTATATTACCGTTGTTCCAAGCTGTATTATTGCTTTATTACTGCTAATTTCTATATTACTGCTAGTTTCTATATTACCGTTAATTTATTTATCTATTTTTTTTACGGTACATTTTTTTAATTTTTCCGGTATAGCTCGTTATATAGTCGGATATTAGTGTTTATTACAGTACTCAGCCCATTCATATTATGTATATTATACTCACTTGTTCATCTAGCTACCGTTATTTGAAGCCATTATCGAAGCTATAATCTATATTACTGTTATTTGAAGCTATTATCGAAGCTGTAATCTATATTACCGTTATTTGAAGTTATATTACTTTTTATGTTATTTGTTAAATTTATACCTACGTAGTCTGTTATTGTTCTTATCTAATAATATAGACTAATGAAAATTTTTAAGCTATATTTACTAAAATAATAATAATAGCTAGTTATACTTTCAGTTTATTTTAAGTTGGTATTATATTCACCTGTTCATCTAAGTTACCGTTAGTTATATTACCGATATTTGAAGCTATTGTGAAAGCCATAAGCAATATTATCGCTATTTTTCATAAGATTGTTATAAGTATTGTATAATTGTGTCATCTCAAATTCTGCGATAACACTTGACCCATACTCTAAACATTATATTAATATACAAAATTTATTTGTATGTTATTTTATATTCTAGTTCATTCTAAATCATAAGGAATTATTGTATACACAAATTGTATGCCCTAACTCAAACATGATTTATGTACAGTTGTATGTAATTTTATGTCTGTTTATGTCTAAAAAAAACTTTATCAAAGTGCTGAGATCGTTTTTATTTATTTAGAATTTTCTATAATCTATTTCCACCCTATCTGTAAATAAAATTGTATTTAAACAATTTCAAGTTTGGATCACAAATTGCTGAGTAAACATTTTATATTTATAGCGTGATAAAATCATTAAAATAAAATGATGCACAGACTACTGAGAAATATCAAAAAATTATTATAAGCATTTCTAATGATAAAATGTAAAATTCCTAAAAATGATATTCTAACGCTGGGGCTGTTTATATAATAACCAATGTCACTGAAAAAACATCATTAATTGGAATTTCGAACTAAAAAAATGTTTATTTAAAACTTAAACAAAAAAACAAAAGAAAAAAATTATTATCAAGTTACATTGTATCATAATTGAAATGTCATAATTATATAGAATTTAATTTAAGGGTTCAATCGACAGAGCCATTTTGCATATAACCGTATGGTATAGTAATACTAAATTGCAGAATTAAAAGTATAAGACAATTAATACAATATAGTATAAAATTATTATTGATGGCTGCCAAATGCAATACAAATTAAAATACAATAGGAAATATGGCAAAAATTTATATCAAAACATTTTTGCAGTATCTCCAGAGTATGAAAAACACTAAAATGCAATAAAATGAAAACAAACACGATCAGGATATAACGTATAACGCTAATAGAATTGCTATTAAAATACTAAAATCATTATAGGTTAGTTTTACAGGTTTTATTAGGTCAATTTGTTGATATAGGTAATTATCGTTAACATATTAAAAATTTGACGATCATTTGTAGAAAACTTTGGCATTTGAATTTAGCATCACTGATATTTGCAATTATTTGCATTAGATAATAGATAATAGATAATAGATAATAGATAATAGATAATAGATAATAGATAATAGATAATAGATAATAGATAATAGATAATAGATAATAGATAATAGATAATAGATAATAGATAATAGATAATAGATAATAGATAATAGATAATAGATAATAGATAATAGATAATAGATAATAGATAATAGATAATAGATAATAGATAATAGATAATAGATAATAGATAATAGATAATAGATAATAGATAATAGATAATAGATAATAGATAATAGATAATAGATAATAGATAATAGATAATAGATAATAGATAATAGATAATAGATAATAGATAATAGATAATAGATAATAGATAATAGATAATATATAATAGATAATAGATAATAGATAATAGATAATAGATAATAGATAATAGATAATAGATAATAGATAATAGATAATAGATAATAGATAATAGATAATAGATAATAGATAATAGATAATAGATAATAGATAATAGATAATAGATAATAGATAATAGATAATAGATAATAGATAATAGATAATAGATAATAGATAATAGATAATAGATAATAGATAATAGATAATAGATAATAGATAATAGATAATAGATAATAGATAATAGATAATAGATAATAGATAATAGATAATAGATAATAGGTAATAGATAATATAGACATGGAGCAGACGATTTGAATTTTAAAGATAAACGTTGTCTTCCAATTTCACGTCGTTTTCTTCTTCTTCTGACACTTTGAATACCAATCAATCAATATTTATTCAATAATTTATTAACAATAACTTCTCTCAATTGTTAATTTGATGCTACAAAGATGCATCAAGTCACCATCAACAACTTTTAATCAACAAAATATTTATTTTTCATTTTACATTTTTCATATTTAAATTATTAGTAATAAATTTTGTACAATAATTACGAGTAGAGGTATTTTGAATATTATAAAAAAATCCCCTGTCATCTAGTCATGCAAATTTTCAAAAAGTAATGAGCGGTATCTTGCATCGTAATTAATTATAGAAAACAAAATTGAAATATTGCAAATTGTTTTAAGTAAAAATTTAATTAATTATTTATAATTTATTTATCACGATTTCAATGTCATTAAAAATTATATTTATTAAAACTAGTGTTAAAAAGCAAAAAAAATCTAGCTATTTATTTTTGTACGAACAATTTGAATTTTTGTTTTGTTAATAAAACAAAATATGTTTATTCAATAACAATACCTAATAATAATTATGTCATTTTGAGGCTTACCAATATTAATCTTAACACTTTAAAAATTCTCATACCCTATTTTAACATCTCAATTAGCACTTTACAATCTAAACATTATTAATTCTACTATAAACACTCTTATTTACATTTTTAATTTCAATATATTTTTTTTTTTCAATAGTCGATTAAGAGAGTGCTTATGTTAAAAATAATCTTAAATAAATAAATAAATTATATAAAATTTAAAAATAAATTATATTTGTTTAGAACAGAGTCGTAAATCGTATCAACATTTTATTATTAGGTTTCTGTAAATGAAACATTAACATTTATTATGATTCATATCATATTCGATGAAATCATTATTATGGATTATAAAAATAGAAAATATGATTTGAAAGACAGAGTTTGACCATTCAACCATTAATTAAGTTAATTCAAGTCAATTTCAATTAAAACTATTAATTCAGTTTAAAATATCAAGTTGATAGAATTTTCACACAGTCATATCAAAGGCATTTAAACTACCATAAACTCCTATTTAAAATTGTGTTACTAGGAATTCATGGGAAAATGCACACATGGTTACAATCATATTTGATTGGGCGTAAGCTTTCCATTACGATTTCAAATAAAAAATTTTCAATATTTGAGGTCACCTCTAGTTTTTCTCAAGAGGTACCCGTCACTGTTATTTTTGCTTTTCATGAATGATGTTGATTGTAAATTTAAAAATTCAAGTCTTTCGTTGCCGTTTTAGGCTAGGCATATAAAAAGGATTGAATCAGTTCAAAAGAATAAATGATCAGATTCTGTCTTCGGAAGTTCAACTGGCAACCCTAAACAATAAGTTATTTAGCTAAATATGTCAACCCATAGACATTTTAATATTTGAAGTTATGTGAAATGTGGCCGCTGTAATGTTCACTTATGATGTTTTGTCAACTAATATAAAATGTCGTTTTATTTATTTATAAATTTTTTTTTTGAGGGCTTATCAGCCACCTGGTTTTTATCAAGTCTGTCATTTTATTCAAATTGTCATTTGTTTCAATACTATCATTTTATTTTAAATTTATATAATATCTATGTACCGTTCTATACTATTTGTGATAGGAATTTTATTCACTTAGATTCGAAATAGCTGGAATATTTTTGAAATGTTTTAGCATTTGGTTAAAACTCGTGACATTGATATACTATTTTTACTTATAAAATTTAAATGTCATGATTAATACTTTAATATTCATTGTATTTTAATTGCTTAATGAATTATTGTTAATTGTTTATTTAATGTTATAATGATGAATAATAAAGGATAATTGAAATTGAAATTGAATTTAGAAATTCTCATAGAACGAACTATGAATTTTCGAAGCCCATCATTAACTCACAAAGATTATATTATAATAAATGCTGTTTTATAATAGATTTTAATTATAGCAGACAAAATTTTAAAAGAAAAATTACCGTATTTTTCTCATCATAAAATGTCAAAATTTTAATTGTATTTTGCTAATGTTATTTATTAATAATAAATTATTAGTTTAAAGTGTAGTTTGTAAGCAAAATCTGTAAGGTTATCCCTATAGATTGAAATGATGGTTATTTATGTATAAAATTTTACAACCAAATGTTTTGCAATACATACAAAAAATTTATAATATAAAATGTCCAATTTTATTTAACCCATTCACAACCGAAATTCAAAAATATAATCCTTTTGTTTCATATTCTTACAATATAAACTTCAAATAAATAATACTCTGCTAACCCTATAATACTTAGGCAATGAAAAAACAATATTCACAATCTTTTGGTCTCATTATTATCTGAGTTTAAGTTGACTTTAAAACCCCACTCTTAACCTTGCTGATATTAAATACTAGATTTAAGAACTTAATTTGTTATTATTATAAAAACTTGTCAAAATGATAAAAACTTAGACCATTTAAAAATGATAAGCTACAATAATTGATTATTATTTTTTATAACGGAATATTACTAACAACCATAAAAATTAAATAATTTTGAAAATTTAAAAAAAAAATTGAAATTTCTCTTAATTCAAATTGAGTGGAATTTCTATACAAAAATTTGTTAATTTTATATTATTAAAATTATTGTCAATCAAAGAATTAAAATGAAGTAAAGTTTATACAAAAAATAATTATTGAATATTACGCAAAAATTTAAAACAAATAATGCAAGTTACCGTTAAATAATTTACATTTATACACCCATACAAATTTAATTGATATAATACGAAATATCTAATTATATTAACTCAATATAAAATGACTTACAATTTTATTATGTAGATAGTGTAATTATTACTAACAAAAAAAAAAAAAACAAAAAATTACTCATTATTCATGTGAAGATTTTATTACTAACTTTTTGACTTTGTTTTTATTGTTTTTTTTTATAATTGAAAGTAAATAAAAAAAAATTGCGTAATAATAATGCCGTTTCATTCATTTGAGTAATTTTTTCTCCGTTTTTTTCTTTTTCAACATCTACATTTTTAAATACATTTTGTATTATGAGTTAAATACCTGTTATATTATTTGAGTATTATACTCTTTATACCTGTATTCAGTTTAGTCTCCCAGACAGATCATAGACAATCAAATATGAAATAGTGGTCATTATACAGTGATAATATTATTATTATGATTGAATTGATGTTCTACAGAAAAGTCAGTGACCCGAAATAAAAACGATTTAATAATAATTATGAGGTTTTTTTTTTACTACCAATTTTATAAAACTCAGTACTGAGTTTAGAATGAAATAGTGAATGTTAAGCGTTGAATTAAAATATATTAACTATAAACTGAAGTATAAAGAGATATAAAAATAAAACAGAATTAAAAAATGAGTAAAATATAAATTAAAATTTTGTTATTTTATAGGTCAGTAAAATGTCTACTAGTAGTTAAAAATTTAAATTGATGAAATTAAAGTCGAATTGTATAATACATATAGGTAAGGTAAGGTGTACCTACATACCTATAGAAAATAATTTTGTATGAAAATATTTTGCAAACATTTTAATGACTTGCTTTTTAATGATCGAAACAAAAAATATGAGTGGAAAATGTACATGGGTGGAGATTGTTAAATTAAATTAAAATAAATGGGTTTTTATACAATTAAACGTTCCTTGAACTGCATATATTATGTAAATTACATTTATGATTACAATTTGAGTATAAAACGATAGTGGACAGTCAACTTTGTGCATTTGTTTTGTAAGACTATTAAAATATTACGATATACGTTATATAACCCTTTTACGATATACCTTAATTACATTGTTATCGTAAATTTTCATCTGTGGCTAGAGATAGGTTATATTTTATAAAGTTTGGTCAAAAACTACGATAAATAAGGTATGTTTAATAATTGTGACATTTAATAGTAGGGATTAAAATTTAAATTTAGTAAATTAGATTGATCTTAAAATTATTATTAGCTGTATTTTCGTTAACAAATTCAAATCGAATTTTAATTTAGACTTAGGATAATAAAATATAAAAATAACGATTTAAACTAACCTTATTTTTATTGTTTTAAAATTGAATTAGGCTTTGTACTTACGGGTGTTAGTGTCTTATTAGTAAAAATGTCAGAAGACTTGTACTCCCTTCAAACTACTTGTTCATAAGTTGTACAGAAGAGGAGGAAGATGAAACTGTCCAACACCCACTTTGTTTTGGGTCTGGTTTTTATCACAAATAAAAATTCCATTAGCCTTCTTTCTAGGCTCGCTGGGTGACCTTAAAGGCATTATAATCAAAGACTTGAACCGCTTTTTAAAAAGCTCGAATTGGTTCAACGAGTAGAGCCTTATGCGAGGAAAGTCTTATTAATATCACAATAAACCTTACTGGTCTAAGTGTGTCGACAGCTTCTACTACGTACCTACCTACCCAAATTTTGCACTTTTTATATTTTATCATATATTGGATTAGATTTAATATAAGCGGATATAAATCGCCTGGTCTCAAATCACCGCACCCTGAAATGGGATTATTGTGATTATTAATGCAAACTAAACATTCAAGTTCATTAAGGTTGCTTGATTTAGTAATTACACTCAGTACATTATTCAGTAGTATCTCGGGTAGCTGATATTATTTTGGGATCGCTGTATCTAAATGGTGAAGTATATTATATGAGAGAGGTCCTCGCATTAACAGAGCATTATATTCAATAGATTTTTCTTCTATTTCATATATTCTGTAAAAAAGTCGGTCTCATTTAGTTCTGTTCATGTAGATGCTTCTTCACCAGGTAGTGGTTAGTTATTATCCATTATGCTATTTTTTCATGTAAAATTTATAAAAACTTGACCATTTTAGCTTGTCAACTGCCCGGTATTATTGGGCCGGAAAAATTCAGCTTTAAGCTCAAGCTATGACCTTATCTGTGTTTCGGCTATGTTAAAGAAAGTCCCTCAGAGCGAGCTAGGTCCCACAAAACGTTGAATAAACTTCAGCTTTGTTAAAATGTACTGGTACTGATATTATTGTGACTTTATTTATATTCGTCAAGGTTTTTAGTACAATTCACAATCCCATACTAAGTTAAATGTGATGGTGTATGTCATTGGTGTACTCAAGAATATATTATGATAATATAAAATATGGTTACTCAGTTATCTAAGAGAATGTAGTACTTACGATTTTTGTAATTACTTTTTAAACTCTTTTGCACCCAAAGTACGATTGGATGCAATTTAATTGACCATCAAGGCGATTGTAAAATTAAAATTAAATTTGACAATTTTTTATTATTTTGATTTTTGAAAAATCTGATTTACATTTTGAATTACGTAATAGTTAATGTCAGTCAAAATTTCAAACATAAAATTGTATAATTTAGTTGATTAGACATTTTAATATAAATATTTTTTGAAATAAAGACCTAATCATTGCGGTGTATTATGAATAAAAAAAAAATTCAGATTTAATAAATTTAAAAAAAAAATAACTGAATTAATTTTTTTTCAAGATTGATCAAAGCAAAATTATTTGACTTTTTGTAAAAATTTGTTTGTTTTGTTTAATTTTTTGGTTTTATTTTAATATAAACAAATATTGTTTTATGGAAATCTGGTAAAATTCTGATCAAAAGTCAAAAATTTTAATATATTTTTTTTTTATTTATTTATTAATCAATTGAAAATATTCGCTATATAATTCTAAGAAACACATATTATCACACACGAGATACATTGTGTTTGTTTATAGAACCAAAGGTTAAAATTTTTTTAGAAAAATTTTCAATCAATTGATAATAGAAGTATGATGAATTTTGTTGTTGTTTTTGGGTTATTGTAATAGAGAAATTGAAATTTATTGAAGTTTAATTTTAAATTGTTTGAAATGTGTGGATTTCTGGCACTAATAAGATGATTCGAATATTGTTTATAACCCTTTGACTATTGAATTGTGATGCAATGATCATAAATAATTTTTATTTTACTCTAAAAGCTACTCTTTGTTAGTGTAAAAGTGTATTGCAAGCTATAAAAAAAACACAAACAACAATGTGCGAACTACCCAAAAGTCATTCGGAATAACTTAATAACCAATCATGGAAAAATGGACAGTTAGCATGGATATCAGTTCACGTCGGAATAGTAGAGAACAATTAAGCTAATTCAAAGGCTAAATAAGCTATACATGTAGTCCACTTAGAACAATCATTATGCTCAGTCAATGGCAAAAATAATAATAGCAGAGTTAATATGAAAACATACGCTTTATAGCGAAAAAAACGTCTTTCGGAAATCACATTACCCGAATATCTAAACAACCAACTTATACAAATCTAACACAGAATCAGGGGTCAAATTAATTATAGCCAGAGTGGGTTGCTCGTTAGCTCCACACAAATATCTATTTGAAGGTAGCGACCAACCTAAGTCTTACAACTTTGATCGGCCACTGAGTATGAAGCACATTACAGATTTGGAATGGAGGGAAATGAGAAACTGGTGACATGACAACAACATCAATCCATTAACAGCACTCGCTAACAAGGAAATAGAAAATATAAGAAAAACTAAAGATATACCAGAATACTTTGAACAACTTAAGTTAGAATAAAATAATATTTTGCTACCGAATTTTTGTAAATGTATTTGAAAAAGTTGTTAATAAATGACTATTTCAGTTACATTAATATATTTTTCGTAATATGTCTGTCATCAGTTCTGTTTGTAACGCTATATTCTGTTATATCATTCTGGTTATTAATATTTTTCAATTCAATTGCTTGAAATTTCCTAATAACATAAAAAGAACAGAAATTAAGAAAAAAAAAAATTTGCAATAGGACAATGATCGTATTCAGTTGGTAACGAAAGGAAAGAGAAGGTATACTATATAATGTCCTTTTATATTGTTAAGACATGTATATAAATAAAAATGGAAAAACATACCTGCTGATATGTATATGATACAAAATGACTTGAATAAAATTTGCTTTACTCCAGAATGATCTAAATAAGTTCTGATTGAGTAGAATGAAGCAAATGACAACTCATTCAATAGCCTTGCGTAATTTTATTTGATTGTATTGATTTATAAATTGATCACAAATTAATATTAACTTCATTTAGTTCCAAATTAGGTTTGCATTTGCACAACAGCAAAAATATAATTTCAACTTTGTTGAACGATATTAAATCCAAAATGGCTAATTTTTTTTAAATTATACAACAAATAGTGTTAGACTTTATTAAATTGGGTAGTTTTTTAACCGTTTCAAATTACATTTGTTTAATTGGCAACACTAGAGAAAAAATTATTAATTTTCAAATTTCATCAGTTTAGTTTGTTTTCTAACTTATTAATTTCTACTTTTTAACTTACTAGATAATCATAACCGTTCTGATTCTGACGAAATATAATTTAATTTGTGAAAATCACACAACAAACATTAAAAAACTGTTATATTAAAATATTTAGTTGGGTATATAATAATAATTATTATTAATACCCTTATAACTGTAGCAATAATTGTAACCGTTAACAACGTATAACAATTTTAAATTTAATATAACGATTAGTATAACGATAGTATAACGATTTTAGTATAACAATATTTTTTTTTTAGTACAACGATTTTAAATTAATAATTTTATTTAAAAACAAAAAAGGACTAGATACTCTATTGAAAACAAAAATTAGTCCACATCTTGTTTGTGGTTTAAGGTCATTTCAGAACTACTACTAGTGATTTATAATTTTTTATTTTATTTTTATCATTCATTTTACTCATATGCCTCAGTAGATGAGGGATAAAATCCAAATTTTCATATTTATAGTAATTGTTGTCTATACTTCCTTACTAACCATGTCCAACAGACCATGTAGGTTCTGGGTCAGACTCATCAACGTTCTGCATTTTTTTCGATTAATTACCTCGACATTATATGTGCTGACCCTGATGTTTTAACCAATATGATGTTTTGGGAGACCTTTCCATTTGTCGACAAATAATGCCTATACAACATTTTTTATTGTAATAAATTTAAAGGTAGACAAACTTTTTTGCAACAGACCTTGTGTAGATTTTTGTATGAAGAATGCGATTCCAACAAAATCTCATATTTCATTTATGTCGGTTTAAGAACTTACTACATTCATTATTGCCACTGTTTGACTTACAATCCTTCACATATTACGCTATATATCCTACAGTTACTCTGCACAACTATAATTTACTAATTTTTAAAATATTTACACAAAGTTTTTATTGAAATAAAACAATAAGGCAAAAAAAAGTGCTAAAAATCAAACAATAACAATTTTTTTTATTAATATAAAAAAAAAAAAAAAATAAACAGAATAAAAAAATTCTCTAATTTTAACATTGGACTTTTTTTTATGTAATTTATTTTATTTTTATGACTTTTGTTAACACCACTCAGTGTGTTTGTATAGTAATCAATTAAAAATATTATCAATAATATTGTCTTATCATTGAAATTCTGATTTAAATTTAAATTTGCATGCTTATAGCAAATCAGTGTAGTACAACAGTGTCCAAAGTAGAAAATGAAAGAAAGAGATAGAAAAAAAATTTAAAATATTGAAAATAATTAAATTAATTAGAAAATATTAAAATAAAACGAGCCCATAATATTTATATCTCTTATTATTTATATATTTATTATCTCAATTTATACCTTGAACTAATTAATATTAATTGTAACTGTAAAAGACAAATTAATAAATTTATTAATAATTAACATTATTAATAATTATTAATTAATATATTTTTAATCGGTATAAATTGTAATAATAGGTTTGGTGGTGATTGAAGAGCTTGTAATTAACAAAAAATTGTTCGGGAATAAATTATTGCATCCAGAAGTATAATTTAAACCATATAGGAGAACTT
The DNA here is from genome assembly GCA_963942445.1 of Argyra leucocephala. Classification (NCBI taxonomy): domain Eukaryota; kingdom Metazoa; phylum Arthropoda; class Insecta; order Diptera; family Dolichopodidae; genus Argyra; species Argyra leucocephala. The sequence goes on from OZ012679.1 coordinate 4,762,066, forward strand.
AACATTTTTTCACTATGGTTTAGAGTCTTTAGAGTCAGTTTTAAGTCACTAGAGCTATTTTAATATTGTTTTTAGTTGATCAAAAGTATAGTAATATAGAGATGCCTCTCCTAAATGCAATTTTTTGTTTGTAATAAACCTTATTATTTTTAAAACTATGACAGACTATTCCGCAAACACATAATGTAGATATAATTCAATATTTAGCTTAATGTGTTTTGTAAAATTATTTAGTTACCACTTTATTCGTTAATTTCAATTTAAAAATATTCAATTTACGTATTAACTCTCCCCAAGCAGAGAACGTGTTTATCCTACTATTTTAGCAAAAAAAAAAACATATAAGATCGTAAAGCAAATTGAAACACTATGACTTAATTTTTGATTATTGTTAATTCCCGTTATCCTATCTTTGCAATTATAGTACAAAATTGAATTGAATGGAATTGAAACAGTGAGATTAAACGTTTGATTATTTAATTCCCATCAAGTTAATTTCTGCAAATCTTCAATTTCAATTTCACAATCAATTGTAGTTAGGCAGGTACGTAAGTAGTAGCAGCTGAATACTGACACACATAGATCAGTGAGATTGATTGTGATATCTTAATTAACTTTTACTAAAATTTCCCTCACCTTATGTTATCGCATTAAGGGCTAATATGGCTAAATTAAGGACTTAAGAATATAAAATTTAAATAGTTTAAATAAATAATTTCTCAGCAAAAGATTCGTTTTTCGTAACGTGTCAATATTAACGATTTTTGTTTAACCCTTTACCGCCGGTTGTACTATATATAGTACAGCAAAACAGGGTGTACAAATTAATTTTTTTTTCTGAAACTAATTTGATTTTAAAGCCAAATTGTTGTGAATTCTATTCTTAAAGAATGTACCAACACTTTTATTTGCATAACACTTGCTTTGAGTTTGATTAAGTGTCAATTTTTTTCATTAGAAAATGAGTGTTTTTTAGTGCTTTGACCATAAAATTATTAAAAAATTTTATTAAAATTTTAAATTATTTTATAAATTAAATTGAAAAGTGTTAATTAAATAAAAACTAAAATAACGTGAATGTTAATTAAAAATTATTAATAAACTTAATCAGTTTTTTTTTGTGGGAAAAGTTTGGTGTACTATATAAAGTACAACCGGCGGATATGGGATCAAACTAATATGAATAATTTAATTTTATTACATATATCAATATTTCAAAATTAATTATTGTTGTTTTTATGTGTTTAAGACTAATTAAAATATTTACACTATTTATTAAACTACGTTTTACTAAAACTATTATACATCTAAGCACTATTTCAACAATAATATTGGGAATTAGATTGGGAATAATAAGTCATATAAATGACAGACTTAATAATGACTTAGGTAACGGGTTCTATTTAAAAGTGTAAACATTCAGCTGAGCAGTTCATTCGAGGAAAACCTATTCGATTTGGATATAAGAATTGGATGTTATGCAGCTCTTCTGGTTATTGCTACAATTTTGATGTATATTGCGGAAAAAATTATGAAAATAAGCGGTTGATTCCGCTTGGTCCAAAAACAGTAACTGATTTTTTGAAAATGATACCACAACCAACAGAAGCAACAGATACCATTTGAAAAAAATAAAACATTTAAAAATAAATCTCGTGGCACATTTGATTACAGATATGATAGTACAACCGAGTTACTTGCTGTGCAATGCATAGATAATAGAATATGTTCAATTTTAACAAATTTTGATACCGTGATTCCGTTGCATCACCTAAAACGTTGTACGCAAAGTAGACCGTAAAAAAGTACAAATTGGTCAACCAAAAGTGTATGCAACATATAATACAAACATGGGAGGTGTTGACAACGCTGATCAAAATATAAATTCGTATAGAATTGCTATCAAAGGAAAAAAATGGTGGTGGGTCATTTTCACATATCTAATCGATTTAACAATGGTAAATGCATGGACATTGTACATTCAATCAGGAAATAGCAATGACAAATTTTCATCTAAGCTTAATTTTCGGAGGTCTATAGTACGCAAAATATTACAAGAAGCCCGAGCAAGCACTTCTATAATCAAAAAAAGGAACCCTTCTTCATCAGTAGAAAAAGAAAAAACTCAACATGTTCCTTAAAAAAATGCACACTCAACTTTGGAGATGCGTCGTGTGTCATTTAAGAAGTATGTACTCTTGCAAAATATGTAGAAAAACATTATGTATAAAAAGAAAATGCTTTGCAGAATATCATATGCCACATTTTTAAAGAATTTATGTTTATGTTTTATAATGGTTATGTTCTTCTCAAAAAAAAATAAATAAAGTTAACATAAATATTAGATTTTTATTTTTTCATTCTTATATATTTTTTCATATTGATTTTTGCACCCATATCCGCCGGTTGTACTATATATAGTACAGGCCACAACTCCGGATCCGGCTGGACTATCACCACAAAATTTTAAATTTGTAATTCTTGGACTACTAAAAATAGACTACTCGCAAAAATTCATCACGATCGTACAACGGGAACTGGTAGCCGGCGGTAAAGTGTTATTAATTGGCAATCCAAAACTTTTTTAGATGCCTAAAACGAACCAAAACCGTTCAAATTGTGTTAGGTTTATAATTAAAAAAACTATAAATTTAATTACAAATTATTAATATCGGACTTATCACAACAAATACCTACTGACGAGTTCAAGTAGTGTTGTGATGAATGAAACAAATTCTAAAATTAATTGTTATTAAATAATCTTACGAGAAGTAATTAAAATTTCAGATACAATGGTGATATAACTCCTAATATATTTATCAACTTAAATAAATAAATAGAACTTGTTCTGCTTATTTATTTAAATGTATAATCCGATATTTTAAAAATTTCTAAGTAAGTTTATAACTTTATAAATTTGTTTTATAGTAATAATAGATTTTTACGTTAAAATTTTGGTCGATTTTTATAACTCACAGATGTTAAAATAACATTTTCTTTCTGTATTTATCTGTGTTCACTATTTTATTGTATTTATCTTGTGTTCACTTGAATTTTATTAATTCAAAAATAGTTACAAATTAATTCAATATAATAAATAAATTGAATAACAATCTTAAAGTTGTAATTTTGACACACATTGTACATAAGAATTTTAAGTCCTTAGCCGAAGCTGTCTGCTGGTCTTATAATTTATTAATAATATAAAAATTCAATTGTTTGACAATAGTTTTTTTTTTCTTTTAATATAAAATAAATACAATCAAAATTCATTAAAAATTTACATTAATTCAAATATATGTAAAAATTGCACATTTAAACATTAAGAAGTTGGACAATTTTTTTTTTGTAGTGACAGAAATTATCAATTGACTTAATATTACCAGGCAGATCATTAAAATTTTTTAAACAATTGTAGAGACCAGTTTGTCTTTTGACGGTTTTTTCTGAACAGTAATAAATAATAATTGCATTTGTTTCGGGTGTTATAATTATCTTTGCAAAATGAAATAATGCTTAATTTGATTATTTATAATTTTAAAGCCCAGAATGTACAATTTTTAATAAATTATAAAATCAGCTAAAGCAAAAATCAGGAGTTATATTATATAGGTAGTCTTATTTTACTAGTTTTAATTGAAATTAATTAATAGTTTGGTGCCGTTAATGGGTTATAGTTTTAGCTGTCAATTTCAGTTAAGCACATGACTTTGAATGACTTCCTTCAAACTGAAAGAAAAATAAAATAACTTGAAATAGCTAATTTTATCATTGTAAAAATTTTTGTTTTAATATTTTTTTATTTAATAACATTTTTGTAATAATGCATAAGTTCAGCTTTCCACCACAATAAAATAAAATAAAATTCTTTCTTTCCAGTCAAATCATTGGTATCCTATATATGATTCATATTTTATATTATTATTATTACACAATTATAATATCAATAAACTAAACTTCCTATTTGTATTATAAATAAAACAAAAATTATAATATATTCAAAATGTAAGCGTATAAAGGTCATTCATCATACATTCTTATAAAATTATCTCAAAAAAATAGTTATTTCAAATATGCAAAAAAAAAAAAAAAAAAACAAAACAAAAAAATTGTAAATATTTTTATAAAAATAACATCGCAAAATTTTTTCAAGGTCTAAATTCCAACAAAAAAAAAAAAATTAAAACATTATTCTATATATATAATAAAAGCAAAATTGAGATATCCCTCTTCAATGATTATAAATTAATATTATAAATGAATAATTCCTCCCATAGGAACTCAAATACTAGATATTTGTGATATTCATCAGGTGAAATAAAAAAATAAAATTTATAAAAAAAAAACAAGATTAAAATTATATCACCGTACAATAAATTGCCTATAATGTATTTGAATATATATAGTTGATAATATTTTAATTTTTCAATTCAAAGTGATAGGATGTCGTTATGTGTTGTTTATTTTGTAATATAACTGTAAAAAATTGTTAGTAACGAGAAAATAAATTCATAGTGTATATTTTCAATTTCTGTAGTGTAACAGTATTATATTTAATTATCTGAGAATATTATATTCAATTAACGAAATATTTTAATCTATATTTAATATAAGCGATACTTAAGCATTAAATGTCCTATCTAAATTAATGACATAATAAAAAACTTAATTATTCGCATAACGTAGGTGAATTATTATACCAATGACTATTTTCGGTTAATGATACCAAAATGCAGAACCTCAAAAGTTGAGCATGGTTCTTTTAACGTTCATTATTTTTTAAGCTTTAAATATTCTAAATTTCCATTAACAATATTTTAGCATTTTATGCTTTCACCTGTACAGTTTTGGTGAAATTTAATAAACATTTTTAAAAAAATAAAAGACTTTTGTTAATTTCACAAATTTTTTTTATTCCGACACGTGTTTTGACCTTTCGGTCATAATCATGGATCATAAATGTATCGGTCATAGTCGGTCATAATCATGGATCCATTTATGATCCATGATTATGACCGAAAGGTCGAAACACGGTCATAATAATGGATCATAAATGGATCGGTCATAATCGGTCATAATCATGGGTCCATTTATGATTCATTTTTTAATTTTTATTTTTACGTATTATTTTATTTTCAGTATAGCTACTTTTCAATACAAATAAAAATTCATATAGAAAATAATGCACGTGTACATTGGAGATCATATGTGGTTAAATTTTTTTTATATTTCTTATTTTGAACCTTTGATTTGAAAAAAAAAAATAAAATATATCTACATGGATGGACTGAATACTCGTGTATTAATTTATTTATTTTTACAAAATTATAATATTTTGCTCTTCTTTTCTTTTTTCAATTTTTATTTTCATCTTATTTTCCCGTATTATCACCCGTGGGCATCTAAGTTGAAAAAATTGAAAAATATCCAGATTTAACTTATTGTTATTAGGTTCTTCGGTTATATCTAATCACAATTTCAACAGAAGTCTTATTTAAGCTACATATATAATAATAATAATAATAATAATGTTCTGTTATAAATAATAATACACCGTTAATTCTTTGTTAACTTCTCTAATATTCTAGTATAGTTGTCATCAAATATGAATATCTTTTTTGATTTTATTCAACATCACAGTAATTAGTTTTAAAGCATTACTGATTGGGTAAACGTAAACATACTTTATTCTGTCGAACAAAATTCTGGATTACAAAATTTAAATTGAATACTATTAATTTAATTTTTTTTTTACTATTTGTCTAGAATACAAAATATTGATATAAGTACTATAATTTTTTTTAAATTCCAAATTGTACAAAGATTTTGTAACTAATAAATTTTTTGAGCTGAGAATTGCAAAAAATCAGAATTTTGTAATTTACAGAATTTTTTAATACAGAATTTTTTGCTACCATCCCAATTTTGAATTACTATACTACTTCCTGATGTATCTATACAACTACATCTTTTTTGAATGATTAAATTTGCATTGCTGCAATACTGTTCTAAATCGCAAAATTTACCATATATAAAATATTATAAATGATTACTACAATTTATTATTCTGAATTACAATTGACCATTTCTGAATTACAACACTAAACGACGTAGGAAATGATGGACTCAGAAATGATGATGATGACGTTGTTGATTTTAATTTTTTGCCGTAGATAAAATCAACAGCAATACTTTATTGGTAAATAGCTATTTTTTCGTCCTTTTTTAATCTAACTATTTATATTTTTTGTTGCGCAATTTATTTCACGTTATTGTGTTCGAAAAAATCAATATAATAATTTTTTTTTAGTAATTGATTAATAATTTAATATTCATCGACTGATATTTTTTTAACTATTCTCTAAAAACAACTAAAAATAACTTATCGAGAAAAAAAAACAATCGTTTAGGTAATAGCAACACGTTTTCTATTGAGTCATTTAATTTGAACCCTAGAATAAAAACTATCAGTAATTCAATGATTTAATCATTGTTTTTATTGATATCAATTTTTATTATTCAAAACAGAAATCTATAATCTTTAATCAGATCTTGTATCTGTATAAGAACAGAATAAAAATGTGTTGAATAAAAATTAATTTTCTTTTAAATTATGATGATATTATTTTATAAAACCATTAAATTAGTACTACCTAACTAGGTATAGAGAAAAATTTCACTATCAGGATTGCAATTATAAAAATATTGATGTTTGAATATACAACCCAATGGAAAATTGTCCTAAAGAAAATTGTTGTTTGTTCAATAGTTTTTTTTTTTTCATTGCAACACAAACTTGTCATTATCTAATCCATAATTAATTGCAGATTTGTAATAAATAACTACAGATTTCTGATACAACAGTCTTAGGAATATCAAAGACATACTTTTGTAATCAGCTAAACTTAATTCTGGGCAGAGAATATTATAATTATTTTCTAGCGGTGTATCAATACACCCCCATATTCTACTACTTATCTTACGATAATAGTGACTTACGATAGTGAAAACTAGACTTACCTAATTACTTCAGTTTAGATTTTGTATATTGTCTTCAAGGTTATTTCCCAACAAATTAAATAAAAATTAATAATTTAAAATTGAAAATTTAATATTACAAATTTTAATAATTATAATTTAATAATAGATTAAAATTATGGGTTATTAAAAAATATTCAGTTTTTGATGCATCCCTTAAACTAATTGCTAAATTACTACCTCTTATACATTAACATATAACTGATCTACTTGATATTAAAATATATATTAAACTATAATCTTAAATTCACTAAAATAAAATGGATAAACAAATGAAGCTTCGCTCGATATCATCCGCAGTTAAATCAAGCTCTCCATCATTTGCTAAAAATGCAAGCACTGACCATCTCACTGAATTAATAACTAGTTTGACTAAACGCTTCGATTCCTTTGAAGCTTCCATCAAGGAAATGTTGAATGAAAAAATTCTTGATATGGAGCATCGCCTGGAATTAAAAATTCAAGACTCAATTGCCAACTTTAATAAAAACTCTGAAGCTTTAGGAAATAAAATGGATAAATTAGATATTGAAGTACATAATAAAATCGTCACTGAGTCCAAAGCCAATTATGAGAAAATTTTCGGTGAAGTGTCTGAACGGATGCATTCATATGATACAAGCGCTATTATAGAAGAAGTCAATTTGCGCATCTTTGAGCTGGAGAGAGAATTGCACTCCAATGACTTGATCGTTAATGGAACTCAGCATGAAAATTTTGGTGAAATCTTTAACAGGATAGCTAAAGTTATTGGTTTCACTGGAAACTTTGATTGTGTTGGGTCTATGTTTCGCATCAAGAGTAATACATTGATTATAAAATTCTTATCTAATTCATCAAAAGTGTCATTTTTTATTAAGTATCTGCGTTTTAAACACTTGAGAGAGCCTCTCATATTGGTTTTGGTGGAGCTACTCGTATCTACACATTAATGAAAGCGTTCCATCACATACTCTATTTCTTCTTCGCATTGCGAACAAAATGAGAAGTGATGGTTGGATAGTGAAAACTTTTACGAAGAAAGGCCTCTTATACATTGTCCGAAGAGACCGAAGGTGGAGAAGCGGTTAAAATCACGTCAAAAGACCAATTGCTCAAAAGCAGTGATCATAATGTATCTAAATTTGTTGATGTCTAACTTTTTCTGATTAGGGAATCGTCAAATACTCTTTTCTGAATTTTACAAATTTTAACTTTAGTTTATACATACTTTAAATATTTATTTTCTCCTTCTTCGCTGTCTTTTGGATGTTTTGGATGTTTAGTTTTAAGTAACAAACATGGTTCTATATATGTTAAATCGCTGTTTAATGGCACTTTTATTCTTGTATACCCGTTTTCTTTTGGCTCAATTGTTAACTTTTATAAAAATTTCATTCAAATTTATTTTAATGATTGTGGCTAATAATGGAAATAACTTACTTTCTGATACTACTTCTGCATTTATTCCCAATATAATCTAACTTTAATTAATGATCCCTGCCAATTTTTTGTTACAGTTTTATGGTCTTATTTCATTGTTTAGCACATTTTTTGTCTTTAATCGGCGTTGACCTATGTAAAATAGTAGATTTCTTGCTAGTGAGTTGGTATGGTTTTCCAGCATTGATGTGCATTTTCTTCCAATTCTATTAATCTCTTCTTCGATCTTAGGGATGCTTCTTTGTATATGTTAACATTTTTTACACACTATGTTGCAGGCGTTATGGTTCTTAATATTTTGAAAAGCCGATGAAAATTTTGGAAATAATTACTTTTTCGGATCATTTAAGATTTTTCATCTATAGTAGAGGAGACGGATTTTATCTTCTAGGGGGAACTTTGAACTTGTTTGTTGCATTTGACTACAATCAATCTATAGTACTAATAATAAATTTTTATTTTGTAAATACGACATTTCAAAAACAATTTATTTACTTAATTAGTGCTTGCAAATAATCGATTATAGAGTTTTTCATACAATTCAATTTTTTCACATTAACATAATTTTTGATTGGACTAATATTTCACTGAACCACCCAAGACGTACAAAATAATGGACTGATGTGAGCTTTCTAATATTAAAATATACAAAATAATAATTTATTCATAAAATTAACACATTCAAAGCACATTAAATGACTAAAGAGAAATTTTATTAAACATTATAAATCAGCCATAAAATTCTATATAGGTAATATTTATACCCTCCTGTGACAAGTTTTGAGTCTCATTTCTATAAAAATTCAATTTTCGTTTTATAATAATGAATTCATCAGGCATTCAAAAATACTTCAAAATAATTTCATATTCATATCTAATATTTTCTCTACCTATTTAATATTTATTTTATTTTTTTTTTTTTTATATTTTCAGAATAGCTTTGATAGTTCTAAAGAACCACTGACAACAAATACACCAACAGGAGCAATAATAATTAATTCAAATAAAATAAAAAATAAAAAAAAATTAATAAATAATGATCAAATATCATCAATAAATATAAAATCATCATTACAATCCACATCATCATCATCGTCGTCTTCATCCTGGAATAATAATGGTGATGATGATGATGATGATGATGATGATGATGATGGTAATGAAGATGATAATTATACTAAAAATAATAATAAATGGTTTATTGAGAAGAATTTCTGTCCAATATGTTATACAATACCAGTTCGACCGAATGAATTTAAGGAATTGTTAATATGTAAACATAAAATATGCCATCGTTGCTTAGAATTATATGTTAAAAATGAAATTCATGAATTTCGTACAACAATTGGTAAGTCAACCACATACAAGGAATAAAATAACATTGTTTTTTTTTGTTTTTTCAAATAAATAATTTAATTGTACATAGACCTATACATTCTATATTTTTAAATAACCCAAATGATTTTAGCTTGCCCACAGTGCTCTGAAGCAATTCATCCAAGTGATATTGAAATGATATTAAGATATGATAAGAAAATAATTAGTAAATATGAAGAATATATGATACGAAAATATTTATTAGCTGATCCGGATTCAAGATGGTGTCCAGCACCAGATTGTGGGTAAACAAAAACACAAACATAAAATAAAAATTTTCCCAAAAATTACAAAAACAATATTCGATTTGATTATTTCATATTTTTTAGTTATGCAGTTATTGCTAGTGGATGTGCATCATGTCCTAGAATACATTGTCAACGACCTGGATGTGGTTTATTATTTTGTTATCATTGTAAAGCTGAATGGCATCCAGATCAAACATGTGATTCTGCAAGAGGTATTAGATATCAACAAAAACAACAAAAACAACAGCAGCATCAACAAAATCCGTCCAAATTAAATCTAACAACAAATAATTTGTATAACAATATTACAAATAATAATATTGGAAATTCTGAATTACAATTGAATTCAGATGATGTTAAACCCTGTCCACATTGTAATGTATTAATTGTTAAAATGGATGATGGATCATGCAATCATATGGTATGTTCAATATGTAATGCAGAATTTTGTTGGTTATGTATGAAAGAAATAAGTGATTTACATTATTTAAGGTGAGTCGAAATTTAATTTTAAAATCATGTAAATAGATTTTACTTATTTATATTATAGTCATACAGTTATACAGTCGTACAGCCAAACAGTTATACAGTCACATATCGAGTGTTTTTAATGTAAAATTGGAATTTGCATGAAAAAGTATATCGTCCCATTTAAAAATCTCGATTTCGGCCAATTTTGAGCTTAAAAAACCATTTTCCGGTCCTTCCCGGAAGTTTAAAATGTCACCACTCAATAGAGAAGCCTCGATTTAGTTAACAACTTTTTAGTTTTTTTTTATTTTAAAATAACGGTTCCTTCCCTTCTTAAAAAGCTGATACGCATGCTCTGGAAAACCCGGTATAATCACACGACAATTCTTCTTCATTGGATTAGAGTCTAATTAATTTCATTATTCACGAACTGCCTATGTAAATCCTAGAATTAAATTAATATCTATCACTTTCAGCTTCTATCAATTTCTAGTGGTTCTTTTCAGTGTTGGATATCCAGAATTGTTTCATTTATGTCGTTTCTACACCACTAAGTCTACCATCACGTCTTTTATGTTCAGGTTTGAATTTCAAAAAATATTGAAAGCCTTGAAGAGTTGAAAATACAATTAATATTTTAATAACTAAAGGAATAAATTTTAATATATGGATACAAAAAAAAACCTAGGGGTAATGCTAGGGGACATGGTCGTGGTAGAGGAAGACCGAGGTAAAAAAAAACTACACGTATAGTAACTTCCACTGACAAGCGATATGATAAACGACAAGCGACCACTGACAAAGCTTTCACACTGACAAACGACACTGACAAGCGGTATGACAAACGACAAGCGTCCACTGACAAACATCTCCCACTGACAAATGACACAGATGTGTTTAAACAAATGTCTCTGCACTGATAACCCTAATTAGAAGATCCTGAAGATACTGAAAATCCTAGTCTGGATTTGTAGACCTATATTAGGTGTACTTAATATCCTCTCATATCTGTTAGTACTAAAACGTGATAAAACAAAATGTAAAACAGAATTAACCTACCTTTAGTAGTAATGACTATTGACATAATGTGCAATAAAATAATTTGTCTATTAATCTTTCATCAGTTTCTTAAGATTTGCCAATACAAATTCAGAACTTATTTGTCTATGGTATTACACAGCTTGTATCTGTAGTAAAACGACTGGTTATAATCACGAATACCAAATTGCATTTTGTTTATTTAATTATTAATTTTTTCATTTCATATTTTTAAATTTTAATTTTCTTATATTAGACTATCCCATAGACCGACATTTCATTGAATAAAATAAATAAGTTTAAAAAAATTAAATAATATTTTTCTTCTATTATATTTTCAGTCCCTCTGGATGTACATTTTGGGGCAAAAAACCATGGTCACGAAAAAAGAAAATAATGTGGCAATTAGGTACATTAATTGGTGCACCAGTTGGTATTGCATTAGTAGCTGGTATTGCTGTGCCAGCAATGATTATTGGTATACCAGTATGGATTGGAAAAAAAATTTATATGAAATATTTTAAAGAGACAAGATTAAAAAGGAATTTAGCTGTTGTTACAAGTGTTTTAGCATCAGTAAGTAAAATAATTTTAAGTATTTTATTTTTTAATTTTCAATTTTCATTGTTTTTTTTTTTTTTTTATTTTATTATTTTTTAGTTTATTATATCACCAGTTTTAGCTGGATTAGCAGTTGCTGTTGGTATACCAATATTATTATTTTATGTTTATGGTGTTGTACCAATATCATTATGTCGTACCAGTTGTAATGTAACAACATCACGTGATGGATTACATTTTGATTTTGATGATGATACATTATCATTGGCAGCAACTGATAATGATCAAGATGAAATAATTTCGAATAGAAATGAAATAATGAAAACAACAACAACAGCAGCAACAACAACAGCAATAGAAAATGATAAAAATGTAAAAGAAAAATTACTTGATCCGAATGGTTGTAGTAGTAATTCTAGTGATATTAATATAATAATTGATTGTGTATCAGGCAAAAGTAAAAGTATTGATGATGTTAGCATTAGTGTTGGTAATCTTAGTAATATCGGTTCAGATGTAACTGAAAATTGTAATGATGAAAAATGTTCTGATCAAGATTCAACAAAAGCATTAGCTGGTAGTATAAATACTGATAATGGCAGTTGTACAAGTAGTAATGAAAATGATGGTGATGGTGGTGGTGATAGTAATAGTGGTTGTCCTGCTAGTACAATTATTGTTATAGATGATGATGGTAGTAATGGTAGTGATAAAAAAAAATCAAAAGATATCGATTCGATTTATTCAAATAATAGTAATAGAATGATATAAAATGTGCTAAGAATGATGGTATTAATAAAATTAAATAATTTGAGTTGGAAGGTATTATACAATCAAAGATGTTAAATGCCTAGATGGATTCTGATTATAATTTGAGACTGTAAAATTGTGCTTTTTGTTTTTATTTATTGTGAAATTTACTGAATTTTCAATAAAAAAACTTGTTAAATTGTTATTTTGTTTTTTTTCTGTTAATTATTATAAAAAAAAACAAATAAAAGATGTATAACTATTAATTATTTTTAATTTTTATAATTTAATAAATAATAATAATTGTTGTTTTAAATCATACTTAATGCAAATATATAGTTTGAGATTGTGTAGTTAATTCATGAAATGAAACTAACACGAGAACACTGGAAAACAAGCAAACCAATTCACAAAATTATTTTTTATTTCTTTTTTAGTTCTATTTCAATAGAGAAAGTTCTAAAATTATTTTTTTTTGCACAATATAATTTCCTTGAAAAAAAAATACTTGAAAGGCTATACGGCGAACAATATTTCAGAAGTTATGAACATTTTAAATTTTTTTATTTTAATATTTTTTTTAATAGACGAATTTTTATTTTATTCATAAAAAATTGTCAAAATAGAAAATATATGTTTGTATTTGATTTTTTTTTTTTAGTTTATTTTTATTCTATTGTTTTTGTATTTCTTTACATTTTATATTTATTTTGTTCTTGACGTTCTAAGCGCACAGAGTTCAAATCGATGTCGAACCGATGATGAACCTATGAAAAAATTGAAATTATAACATTTTATGTAATTGATGACATAATATAAGCGCTTAAAGCCGGCTTTTACAACAGATTTTGTTAACTGCAATTGCAAATCAATACACCCAATTACCCCGCGATCTATTATGATTTTATTCTCTATGTAAATTATATTATTTCTTTTATGAAAGAGAGTTGGTTTAGATAAGTGAAAATATAATTTTGTGATAAAATTTATTTAGATAATTAAACCGTGCGTGAGCATGGGTCTTTCGACTAATTCTGTTGATAGGAAAATAATTATTAAAAATATCTGTTTAGAGAGATCGAAATTTTGAAGTTAATTTATTTGAAAATATATTGTTATATTAGATTTTTAATACAAAATTTCTGTATGTATATGCAGGAAATTGTTTTTTCTAACAACAAAATTTATTTTCTACTTATCGCTATATTCAACCAGATGTATTTAGTTTTGCAGCATAACATTATGTGATATGACATTCTCACTAACTCAACCGCAAAATTTTGCCTGAGTAGATTTTGAAATAAAATTATAATTATAAAATAACATCTCCTTAATAATCGTTTATCAATTTCACTTGTTTTTAAATATAACTTTTCGAAACAATTTAGGTATTGCAATCTTATTACACTGGATCAATCGTTCAAGAGTTTTGCAATTCAAATTTTGTTCCATATTGTTCTGTAATTCAGAACTGAGAGTGTATATTAACTTACCGCATATAACACTTTGCATTTTCACTTCCAACAAACCCATTAACTCTAACAACACTTATTTGTATTATCCAACCGCACAACACTTGTTTAGGTATATCATTTATTATGATATGATCAGTAGGACGTAGGAAGAAGAAAATACGACGAAGCATTATAATTGTTTGTCTTATATTTTCCCTCTCTCTCTTCACCGGTTTTAAAAACTTGGTTAATAATGGTTAGTTTAAGACCAAAATGGTAGATAAATATATTGATGTGATTATGAAGCAGTTCCTGAAAATACAATTTTACATTATGGTATGCAAAATAAAATTTTATCTTATTAAAAACTTTTTAATTTTAATTTACATTATTTCTATTTATTAATTCAATTTTGACTTTTATTAAAACAATATTTTCAAATGAAATAAAATTAGCTATGAACTTTTGAAAATAAAATAAGAAAAATTATTCAAAATAAATAAGTTTACCCTAAAAGTATGCAATCAATTTGAAATAACATTATTGTTGTCCATTTTATACCAGTTACTGTCAAACTTTTAAGTTAATTTCGAAAATAAATAATACCAGTATCTTCTTGAATGTCTCATATAAATAATTAAAATCAATCAATTTAAAATTGTCCGGCCTATGACTAATTGATTTTGTGGACAATGATGTTGTTGATGAGGATGATGATGATGAATTTAAAAATTACATAATAATAATAATTACTGTTGACATTAAAAAAAGGTAAAATTTATTTTAATTTAATTAAAATCAAATTATTTATATAAATATTCTATTTAAAAATAATATAATAATTAATAATATTTTATATTAAATTAATTTAATAATATATAATAAAATGAGATAACCTTAAGGATTAAAATTTTCTTAATAAAATATTAAAAATGATGACCAGGATGCATTAACACAAAACATTTATTTCATTATTATTATGTTATTTACATCAATGTATGTATGTATGTGTATACATTTGTGAATCAAATTATTGTAATCGATTGAATGCATATAGCTAGCTACAATCTACCCTTTCAATATAAAATACATACATTACAGTTATTATAAATATATAAAGTTCAAATATTTGATTTGAATTGAATTTAATTCTTCGTGTATACTATCATGTCATTGAAGGTGTCATTTGAAGACCTTTATAAAGATAGTATATTAAATAGATTGTTAATGTTGTTGCTTTTAAATTACATAAATTTTATAACACAACAAGTTCAATTTTGTATCTTTGTAGAAATCTTATAACTATTTGAGTGTTATTATTTCAAAATGTAATAATGTTTTCAAAGTCAAAATAATTTCAGAGAAATTTTAATATTATTGAAAGAACAGATTTTGATTTTAAAATAATAGAAAATTTCTAATAAATATCGATTATTTGATAGAGATGGGATATTGTTGGGGGTGTCGTAATTGATTAAGAAAGGAATACAAAAGTTAATAATTAAATATTTCTGTTGAATTTAATTAAATGAATATAAAATTAATTGAAACATTTTAGATTTATGGAAGAGTATGAAAATTAAATTAACCCTATTTTTAATCGATTCAACCCCCGTAAGCCACAAAATGTCAAATTAAAACTGTAACGTGTTATAAAATATAAATAATATAATAATATTATCGATTTAGAAAAAGTTAATTGATTAAGAAAAATATAATATCATTAATTAATGTTATCCTATTATTGACCTTGAAACTAATTACGAAGGTCAACAATGGAAAAATTCAATTTTAATTATCAGCAGCTTACGTAAGTAAAATTACTTTTCCATACATTAGATTAGGTACGGTACATCAATTTACTATACATAAAATTAACCAAGATTTGAGCCCAGGATCTTCTGATTAGTAGTCAAATGATATAATCAATACCTAATATCAGTTGAAGTTAATAGGTGGTGGAAGTGATGATCGGGATTCATATTTGAGACATGCTGATTAGAAATAAAATTACTTTTTCATACATTTTTATTAGGAACCGGGATTCGAATCCAGGCTCTTCTGATTAGTAGTCAAATGATATAATCAATACCAGTTGAAATTAATAGGTGGTGGAAGTGATGATCGGGATTCACATGTGAGATTTGCTGATTAGCTGTAAAATGATATACACACTGCATAATATTGGTTGGACTATATAAGTGGTGGAAATGACTATTCCAGTTGCTTCAAGAAAAAAATCTATCACTTCAGCTGGGCATTTGTGGTATCACCTTTCGAATCACCCATTTATTATTGTTGGTTTTTGTTTTAGACTATTTAGATTACATTTTTCACTAACACTATTTTATATGTCACTAACGTTCTAACTGGTTTCTAACAAAAACAGTTCTGATACACTATCAACTTATTCAATTCCGTAAAACTATATTATGTTGCATAGTTTGACTTCATAATAGTATAACTCCGTTTTATTTCAAGTGATAATAATCAAATTGTATGGAATGGAATTCCAACCGCATTTCTGATTCTTAGTCAAATGAGATTACCTTTACATCATATTGGTCGTTGTTTAAAGCGAATATACTAATTCAAACACAGTACTATAGTCAACCGCCGAAGGGTTTTATTACCTCCCAAGAATAATTTAACTAATTAGATTACTCTTTACAGATAATTGTTCTAATTAACGCTGACGGGCAGCTTCAAAAAACTTTTTTAAGAGTTTCTTTGTCGTTTAAATCATTGTATCTGGGACAATGGCAGTTGAAAAAAATATCCATAACTCTAACTAACGCTGGGCAGCTGCAAAGAAAGCGTTCAAGAGTTTTTTTCATTGCCGCTGACACAATGGAAGTTGAAAAGAATACTTATAGCATGTATTAACGCTGGGCAGCCGCAAAGGAAGTATTCAAAAATGTCCTTCTCAACCTAGCTTGACTATGTGGCATTTTATAGGTCATTTGACGAATATACTAATCGCTGCTACTCTTGATATGGATCTCCGTCGGACATTGATAAGTTGTGTTGGTATTGTATAAGGATCATATTTTTTCTAGAAGCTACAGAGGTAATTATTCTATGCCACATTAAGTGCAAATAATGCGAATGAAAACAAATTAAATAATGGCTTCATCTGAGATTAAACATTCTTCTTTATTATGGGTCTGTATTAGAATTGAAATCAATTTATAAAAGGAATGGATTAAAATTGGATTTACTTCTTCTTTGAATCCTTGATGTTAGCAATCACATTACAAAATTTTATTGTTGTAGTTGTTACGATATACTTGCTATCGCACTGGAAAATTCTAACTGTATTTATAGGTATGGATCGATTCTCATATCGGGCTAATGACATTTCAATTTCTACTGGTTTTTAGCCAAGACATGGTATAGGCTTCTATACCTAGTTCTTTAGTGTCTTTATTTATATCTTTAACAATCTGAAATAGGTGATGGCATAACACGATATAAATTACGTTATCTAATGAAGAACAGCTGTTCAAGAGCGATCACTGCAGAATTTGTTTTTTCAGTTAAACAACAATAATGTTGAATCTTTGGTTGCGGCATTTAAGAAATTAATTTGTGCGTTTTTATCATTTCATATTCAATAATTTTGATTTGGTATCGGTTTCTGTTTAAATGGCTTAGAAAAAAAAATCGCAAATAGATAATTAGATTAGATTTTGAATTTCAGGAGGGATTCAGTCGTGTATAGGGGATAACCCATGTTTGTTATTAAGTCTCTGAATCCATAAGGATAGCTGATTTTGTGACCACCTTCAGAATATTATTTCATGGTATGCTTGATAGCTTCCTTTGTTCGGGGAACACTGTTTCCAAGTGGCAAAATCTGCTACGGGTGAGCTTTGACAGAGCAGATGTTAAACAGATTCTTCCTCTTTTTAAAAATAGGTCTTTTCGAAGTAATTTTTTTTTTCATTGAGGTGGCCAACAGACCATGTAGGTGCTGGGCCTGACTCATCAACATCCTCCATTTTGGCCGATCACGGGCGGATTCTCTCCAGTTGAAGATTCGAAATTGCTTTAAATCCGCCGATATTTCGTCTCTCCAACGAAGGTTTGGTCTGCCCCGACGTCTTGTATCTTCGGGTCTGGAATCGAAGATTCTCTTGGCTGGATTATTTTCTTTCAATCCGCTCTAGGTGTCCGAGCCACTGTAGTCTCTTGACTTTAATTTTTGTGACTACGTCCATCTCATTGTACAGCTCATAGAGTTCGGCATTATATCTTCTCTTCCAGACCCCATCGTCGTTTTCAGGACCATATATCCGAAGTAATTATAACTTTGTTTAATTCAATTAACCTTTTGTTCGTCCATCCAAATCTATTTAAGGTTAATATTATTTAAACACAGCTAAAAAAATACTTTAAATTTATATAATTGTCTACTAAAGTAAATCACCCCATTGCAATCATCTAATTAATAATATTTTAATCACATACATATTTAATATAATATAGAATAATTGTGCAATTTAAAAATCTTCTTGAATTATCGTCATCTCAAAACCTACTAATTAACATTTTAAAAGTCAACATAACTACAGATAGTGCAGATAAGTTTATTAAATACGAAATAACACATTTCAATTGATTGGAGATAATAATTCATATCAATCAATTCCATAGTACAACAATATAAAGAAAAAAATAATAATACAAATACAGGGTGTGGCAATGACCTGAATAAGAGATGATGGTTCAGTGTAAAAAAATTAAAAAAAATATTTATTAAAATATTAAAACTTTTTTTTCCAATATAAAAATAAATCTCATGTACTGTATGCCACTCTAAGTTTATTTTTACCGAAAAATAACACGAACAAATACGATCAATTACGGCTTTAATCGGAGGGTAAAAAAAATAAAAATTTACTCACACAAAGTGTAAATTCGCAATTTTTAGTTAGTAATAAAACACAGATTTATAGTATGATACTTTTGAACCGAACCGTTTTTAACTATCTCTTACCGTTTCAAAGATATTCCAATTCCACATTGACATCTACTTTTGCAAGAATTTATTAGTTATAAAATCACTCATACGCTAATTGTTATTTTTTTTTGCAATTATTTTAAAATTTTTTTCTAGATTTTGTTGATCTATTATTGTATGTGTAACTGCATACTTATTTCAGATATTCTGAATTTCTGATATGTTATTATTATTTAGATATGCAGCTATGTATATTCGTAATTATCATATTCGTAAGTAGATAATTCGTATGAGATTTGAAGAGCAAAATTATTGTTTTAAAGAGCAACATTTTTTTGAATATAAAGAGGCACATCGAAAACACATTATTAGAGTTTTAACAACAATATTGTTTGTTGAATAACGAAATATTATTATAACGTAAATAGTTTCAAAATGCTTGCATATCGCTTTATCCATAGAAACATTTAAATTAATAATCTAAAAATAGAAATATTTTTGAATTAATTATGATGTATGTAGTACGTTATGGAACATATTACATTGCAGTTGAAACTCTAATACTGCATTTTCGATGTTACAGATATGAGAGAGCGGGTTGTAATGTGGCGACCCGTTATATAAAAATAATATTTTAAAAATCTGTATGGGATGAGGCTTTTTTTATTATATGTTCTTTGATAGTAGTCAGACATCTATATTATGTTACGATTTATAAATGAAGCCACCACCAACTTTTTCGTATCAATTTGTCCCTTTAAAAACCTTTCGAAACCTTTAGAATTGATTTCTGCCTTTAAATAATAAATTTTCTGCTTTATATATCAAAGTAGATAATAACAAGTTACTAGCTAACATTTAATAATATAGTTTTTATAATATTTTCAAATAATTGGAAATAAAATGATTGGTAATTAATGTGTTACAGAATGACCTGCACCCTATACTAAATTATCTCAATTAAATATACAACCGTAAAATCTTGACAAAAAGAAAAAAAAAATCAAAAATAAGAACCAGAAATAAAAATAAAAAAAAAATGATAATAATAAATTCACATCCCATTCTGATAAGGTCAAAGATTTGATATTTTTTACTTGATTTTCTTCTTATTAGTATTACACTTTATCATCCACACCATGAACATACATATTAATATTTATCATTTTTAAATAATATATAGCTCTACATAATGTGTATTTTGAAAAAAGTATAAAACTATTAATTTTTTTTTTTTTGTATTTAATTGAAAAAAAAATTCATTCAACACTTTATTTAAAAAATAATTTTAGTTGTTAACTGTCAGCCTTTTAGTAAAGTTTGAAAAAATTTTCTTTTTTAAAATAATTTTGTTTTTTTTTAAATAAATTTTAACAAAAATGATGAAATCTACATTTTTCGTATTTGCAGTCCTCTTGATTGCAGTAAGTATCTTAAGATTAAAAATTAATATTTTTGTTATTGTTATTATTATTATTATTGTTGTTGCAATTGGTGTCTTATTTTATTTTGTGCATAAATTTATGTGATGTTTTTTTTTCTGTATTGAAAAGAATTTTTTGTGTTATATCAAAAGAAAATTTAATTAATTTTAATTGAATTTAAAATTATTTAACCTCATATTCGAACTTTAAATGAAAATTCGGATTTGTGTTATAAAAATGGATTTATGTTTTTTTTTCAAATTGTTTTTTCAGTACTGGTAAAACAGTGCAACAAATGCAAAGCAAATTTTTTTTACTGTCTTGATTATTACTGCCAGAGACAATATACTGACACGACAGTTCATAGATATTACACAAAGTTTTATTACAATCAAATCATATTTTTTTTACTGTCTTGTTGTCACTGTCTTGGTTATTATTGTCAGATATAATATTGACACGACAGTACATAGATACTACACAAGTTTTATTATAATCAATTCACATTTTTTTTACTGTATGACAGTAAACCGTCTTGATTATTATTGTGAGAGACAATATACTGACAGTACAAAACATAGATATTACACAAAGCTTTATTATAATCAAATTACATTTTTTTTTAATGTCTGACAGTGAACAGTCTTGATTATTATTTTCAGATATAATACTGACAAAACAGTACATAGATACTACACAAAGTTTTATTATAATCAAATCACTTTTTTTTTACTGTCTTGTTCTCATTGTCTTGCTTATTATTGTCAGATACAATACAAGAGAGTACACAGATACTAAAAAAATTTTCACAATAATCCAATTTAATTTTTTTACTGTGTTATTCAGTCATTTGACTATTTTCTAACTAGTAATTTCGGCGGCCACAAGTATTGTTAAGAGTATACATACAGTATTGATAAGACAGTCAAGTTTTTTTTACTTCCTTTTTTTTTTTTAAACTTGATTTTACCCATTGCGCAATCTTACATAACAACTTAGCTGAGATAAAGTTTAGAAAAAATAGTTTTTGCTTTTACTTGCTTGATTTATATTTCTAGATAATAATTTCTCGCCCACATGAGATAATCACTTTTTTTTTACTGTCTTGTTCACTATCATGATAACTTATTTAGCTAGGAATTTTCCGTCTTCACGGAAAATTATTGGTACAATAGTGCCCAAATACTTACAAAAATATTCACTAGTTAAATCACATTCTTTGATTTGCTTGTTCACTGTTTCGACTATTTAACAGCAAATAATTTCGAGGTTCTAGACAATGTAATTTCGGGTTGTAATTTGACACTTATACAGCCTATTGTTTTTTCGATAACAAAAATAAGAGAAAAAAATGCTTTAACTAGAATATGATTAAAAATTAGCTATATTATAAACTGTCTTAATAATAGAAATGTTAAATGCATTAAACAGCCAGTAAATTGATACTTTCCATATTATGCCAAACAATGAAGACAGTTATTGTCTCATGTGGCCGTAGCATAATAGAATCGATTAAAAATTTGTATGAATAAAATTGATTTTTCATAAATAATTTAAAAAAATGTGTACAAACATTATTCAAACGGAATAGAATTTAGTTGAAACGAAAAATACCGTTATCTGTAATATATAGAATTGTTGAAAATTAAAATTTAGTTATCTGATCGTTAACGCTATCATATACCAATGAAAATGATGTTTTTTTTCAATGGACATCTGTGTTCATGACAATTCCTTTTACTTTCATAATATTCAAAGGTAAATTTTTAAATAAAAAAAATTTTTTTACAATACTGAACCGAAGTTCAATTATAACTGTATTTATAATTTTATTCAAGTATATATATAATAATATATTCAAGCGGTACATAAGTGTACTAACGGTTACATCCTAACGCTTGGCTGTTTATAAAAAAAAAAAAATGGAATAGATTTAGACTTGATAATAATTTGCAGAATGAAATTATTGATGTTTTTGTTGAATTTCTGCAAGTTATACACTCTATGGTGTTATTTGAATGTGGGAACACATTAGACGTGATATGATTCCACATTAATAAAGTTCGGATTATGAACGAATTTCCCCAACTCGGTTTTTGCCATTTTTGTATTTCTACTGTGTAGGGATGGACATTTGTGGCTACTCTTGTTTAAGAGGATGGAGTATAGTTATCTGATTTTTATTGAGCATTTACCCACACTTACGAATTTGTGCTTTTTAACTTCAGCAAATTTATAGCATGGCTTTATTTATGAAAATAAAATCTGCAATTCTGCGCATGTTTCTGCATTTACGAATTCACCTAAACATTGAATAGAATTATTTCATTTCATGTATTTGAGTGAAATTATTCAAGTAAAATGAATTCAAATACCATTTTTGAGTAAATATTAATGACTTGATCTTATCAGATACAGGTAAAGTATTTGAATTTTATATAAATTCTTATTTTACATTATTTAAATACGAATTTGATTAATTTAAGAAATATTTTATCTCAATTTGAAAATGTTACTCAATTGTCGTAGAATTTTCAACACTTTTATACGAATTTTATTCAGCTCTGTTTTATATATTAAATTTTGAAAATAAATTTTTTTAGACACTAACTTTTCTGTCCACTAAATAAAATTGTAAACAATCAAAATCAAATAAAATCAAAATAATTAGAAATAATAATTTGTTTTTAGGTGACATTTGCCTTACCAAGACCAGATGAACCAGTAGCAACAGCTACAAAAAATGATTTCAAGATCGAGGATTTAACAAAAATGTTAGGTGACGCTTTTGAACAGGTTAAAACCAATATTGAATCCTTAACAACAAAAGAAAACATGGATGTAAGTTTAAATAACAATATTTTAAAATTTAAAATTTTTAATTTTTTTTTTTTTGTGATTTTTAGAAAATCCAAGACGTATGGGCTGACACTGTGAAGAAAGCTCAAGTACACTTTGAAGATCTTACTAAAAATACCAAAAAAGAAGAAACATCATAATTTATTAATGCAAAAAATTATGTTAATAAAGATTAATATTTTTTTTAAATTAAAAATAAAAACAAAACAAGAAAATAATAAAAAAATTATGGTAGTTAATTTCAGTTTATTTTATAGTTAAAAACTGTGCTGCCTTTAAAGGCCGTGTTAAAATATACAGACACAAAACTTCTATTTTTTTTTTGTTTTAATGTCATTAGTACGAACGGCCCATGCTGACGCACAGTGGAATTATTTAAATAAATTTTAACACTTGTTAATATTTTAGAATGCATACGAACAATGAAACTAATTTAATTAAAATTCAACATTTTTTATTTTTAACCCTCAAATTACCACCATACATATTATTCAAATTACACAAAAAATGAAACAAAATAATAAAAATTAAAATTTTAATTTTCATATAATTTATTGTGACTTTATTAAATTAACATTTTCATTTATTTATGACTATTATTACTTATGTATATTTACCTATATCTATTTACTTAATTAGTCTTACCAATCCAGAAAATTAAAATGTATTCAGTTTTTAAAAAAAGTATACATAAATAGCTAAATATACATTGAAAAGCCAGCTCTCAGCCTTTAAATTATGTTATCAATTGAAAATGCATATGAAGATGCGTAAATGTAAATGTAAATGTGGGTAACTGTTATCATTCCAATTTTATCATCGCGTTGAACTCTGTGCAATAGAATTTAGTTATTAAAGTTATTATAAAGAAAGAAAATTGACGCGTGAGGCACAATTATGCACAAAAACTTTAAGAATAAAAAGTTTAAAATTTCAAATCCCCAATTTGATATTATTTAATTTAGTTTTTGATAATTTTTACCGCTTTACTTTTACCACTTATTTTTCAGAAAGAAAATTTACCTGAAAATGTTGTTTAATTTTTTATTTTAAGTATTTGAGCGATTTTTCATACACTCATGATTTTACTGACAATTTAGTACATGTGAAAAAACTGGTATTATCTATATTATAATTTCGCTTAAAAATCCTTTTCTGTCCATAACCAAAAAATATACGTTCCGTCAATAACCACCATACCCGGGTATGCAATACATTTTGTATTAAAAATGAATATAATATTTTGTTGCCAAATGTTTCACAACATTTTTTAAAAGTAATGCTGCCGTTTTGCTCAAAATATTATTTCGGGAAGTCCCTTCTTCAGTTTTTTCTATTTTGAAATTTTGCAAACATGCAATTTAGTTGTGCTGAATATAACTTCTCATGAAAGATGATTGTATTGAAGTATTTTCAAGTGTGTATTTGATTGTGTAATGTTTTCTGTTTTGGAGTTAGATAATGAAAAAATCGTGTTTCCGAGGCAAAGTGCTCTTAATGATTGAATTGAGGATGTCTTTGATGCAAATAGATCTAAATGAAAGACTTAGGTCTTGAAGATGTATGATAATAAGAGTGTACAAATTGATTATAATACCAGTATAGTGATGAAGAAATTTTTAGAACATCTGATAGAAATAGTCAGTCAACATTTAGAGGGTAGTAGCATTGGTATTCAGCGGCAAAGTGATCCTACTGTATTATCTAAAGTAAATTGTCATTTGATCATGCGTGAACAAAATGGTCCAGTACAGTGAAATAAAATGATGAGCTTTAGCGAAATATTCAAAAACTTATTGGATGATAACATATTGGGTAATATAATAATTCGCGAAATCAACAGGAAAGCCAAGAATAGAATCGTTTACATCCTGAAATAAGGCCAAAAGAATTTCAGTTACTAGCTTTGGAGAACTTGAACCTTTATTACATTATTACTTTAATTTATTTGATTACATTATACAATTTTTTTTTAGTTTTTTTCATTTAATTTTTTATTTTGTTTTATGTAATTTTAATTTTTATGTAATTTCATTTTGAAATAAATTTTGTTATTTAGTTGTACCTTTTACACTTTCATTCTAAATAAATTTTCAAAACTAGATGAAAAATTATATTTGTCATATAAAATGTACGTATATACCCGGATATGTTGGTTGTGGCATTAATGATATTTTTTTAAGCGCTTCAAAGAAGCACTTTAAATGCTATAATAATTATGTTTAGCAATTGCCTACCTAAAATTGGTAGTACCTCTTATTCTTGCTAATTCTGCTTCCCTTAAATGTTCTTGGAATCACACTGTAATTAGTCGCTTTGATTGCGCTATTACATAGAATATATAAACAGTAAGAAGTCTCATCTAATCATATAATTTTTGAGAAGAAAAATTTTTGTACTGTGGGTTCGCATATTAGACCCACACATAAAGGAAGAGAAAAAAGAGCGAAGAGAATAGCGAAAACAAACTTCTCAGTTTTCTTTATTTCTATCTTTTCATCTTTCTATGAAATAAGTATATTTTATAGATTACATTGATATGAATAATATACATAGCTATACATTTCAATAATAATAATATTGTATTGAAATTAGTATACAGTTAAACATACAATTATAAAGTCAATGATAGAATCGCAGGATCTAGAAAAAATTATAAAAATTATAAATACATAAAATGTGCGATTTGTTTTAGCATAAAATTATGAAAAATAGTTTGAATACATACCGGGGTATGTGGCTATAGACAAAAGGGTTAATAATATTATTTTTATTTATAATGTACATAAATATTAAAAAAATTAGACTGATTAGTTTTGATTACCTCTGTACCAGAAAGATGAATTAATTTTAAAAGCTCAAAGTTTCAATAATTAAAAATTTTGTTTGCGAATAGAAATTTTAGTATTACGAATTAATATTTTACCAAAAAAAATTACTCTTACTACTTTATGAAGCTTTTTTTTTAATTGTAGAACACATTTTACATTTATACTGCTTTAAAACTCTTTTAGAGTAAATTACTGAGGATTCGAGCTTTATTTCAAATTATTATTAAGTAGATACTTTTTTTTAAACAATTTTTATTTTCTTTAATTGAAATTCGAAAATTTAAAAATTCAACAAAATATTCTGAACAGTATAAAGTGTGTAGTGTACTATTACTATAGTAGGTATTCACAATCAATTCTCAGTAACAAAAATTGTTACCACTTCTAAGTAAATTTTAATCTCTTATTTTTATATTTTTATAGCTAGATCTTATCCTTTCAATATAATTAAAGAATTCAGTTCTTAATTGCTAATCATCTAGCAAAGTTGAAAAAATTTTATTTTTTGGTTTTATTGAAAAATATTAAATATGAAATTTACTTTATTTGTATTTGCTATAATTTTCTTTATTACAGTTAAGTATATTCGAATAATAAAAATTTTTATATTACAAAATTTATTGATAAATAATAATACAAAAAATAATTTTATCAAATAATATTATTTTTAATAAAAAATATTTCATAGGTAACGTTTGCATCAGAAATTCCATGCAATTCAACATTCATATCCACGTATAATCAACAATCATATCCATCATATAATCTGGGTTTATATTCACCATATTATAATCCAAGAATATTTCCACCATGTTATCAACGTCCAAGTCCACCATATAATCAAGTTGTATATCCACCATATAATCAAGCTGCACCATATAATCAGGGAACAAATCCATCATATAATCAAGGTCCACAACTACCATTGAATCCAAGTCCACAACCACCATTGAATCAAGGTCCACAACCACCATTAAATACAAGTCCACAACCACCATTAAATCAAGGTCCACAACCACCATTGAATCCAAGTCCACAACCACCATATATTCCACGACCAAAACCATCATATATTCCACGACCAACCACGACAAAACCACCATTGTATCGACCACCATTGTATAACCCACCATTGAATCAAGGTCCACAACCACCATTGAATCAAGGTCCACAACCACTATTGTATCAACCACCATTGAATCAAGGTACAAAACCACCATTGTATCGACCACCGTTGTATAACCCACCATTAAATCAAAATCCACCCAATTACAATAATTATCCACACCAGGTAATACACAATTTAATGTTAATTAAATAGCCTAATCGTATTGTGTGTAATTAAAAATTTTAAATTATTAAAACATTTTTTATTAATTTTATTTTTGAATATTTTAAAAACTAATTTGAATATTCCAAGGTGAATTTTTTTTTTTTTTTTTTAAAAGTCTGAAGATTTAAATTTAACCAATCCTAAAAATTTAATTTTGGTAAAAAATTATGTAACCTAGATGCATTAAAAATAATATATTTATTATTTTTTTAGAATTTAGGAACTCCAGATGACAACTTAATGAAAATGATGGAAAGTGTAATGAGTAATCCAGACACAACTAATGTAGCTAATAGCTTACTTAGATTACAAGAAAGTGGTTTTTTTACACCAGAAAGAGTCAAGGTAATTTAATTATTACTTTAATTTTTTATTTCAACCCTATAATTGTATGAACCTCGAAAAGCTTTCTACTGATTTAATACCCTGTTAACTTTTTAGTCACATAAAGGTTAAAATATTTATTATTTAAATGTTAATTTTTGAAATTTGTAAACTAAAAAAATAAATATTTTCTTGTTTTAATAATTTAGACATATGAAAATCTCATGAGTGTGTGGTTAAAGCTAGGCAACCAATTTCTTGAAAATCTTAATAGGAGACATGCAGATAGCCATCATTAAATTATTATTTAAACTTGTAAATTAAAATAAAAATGTAATGAAATTAATTTGAATAGATTTTGTAAATAAAAATTTATCTCAAAGGATTGTAATGTTTTTTATTTACGAATTTTAATTTATTCTATAACAAAATTTACATTATTTAGTTATTAGCCATAATATTTTTTAAAATATATTTTGTTTTTATGTTTATTTAATTATTTTTTTATTTTTGTAACTGCGATATAAACAAAACATAATGTTGTGGTATAAAATATCACAATTTGATTCATATTATTCTACAAACTAAATTAATAATAATATATATTATATTATCTCCAGATGGTAACCCTAATTTAGTATTGATGTATTTAAAGTTTGACTTATCCTCTTTATTTAATTTTCGCAGCAGATAATCAAATGAAAAAATGTTCTTAGAAGACTGGACATTTTCAAACATTATTCCTATTTTCAAATCATGGTCTAAAATTGTCGTTGAAAATTATAGACCTATCGCGCTTTTGGTATCTATGGTACTTCCCTTCTATGTGTTCAATCTTTTTTGATTGCTCGTAAGCTGTCCGTTAGAATAAAAAATAGTACTTTATATATACTTTTGAGATTTCGTCTGGTTTACAGGGGACTCATATGGGGCCACTATTATTTTTATTGTTTATGAAGAATATCAACTTCAATATTCAGTCTTTGATCTTATAATTTAATAACGACACTAAACTTTTTCTGTTATTAAGTCTGATGACGATTGCAGCCTGTCAGATTTACCACCTCATGCAGCAGAATTTCGATAAATTCTACTCTTGGTGTAACATTAATGGCCTTAGCAAAAATAATTAATACTGTACAATTATATGCCATTTTCAAGGAGATAAACTCCAATTGAATTTTAGTACAATATTAATGGTTCTATCATTGAACATATCTATGAAACAAAAGACATAGGTATCATTCTCGATAATAAATTAAATTCAATGCTTACATTGATCGTATTATTTCACTCGCATCAATTTTCTGATCACCACTCTACATTCAAAAAATTTATATTGTACTCATGCGTCCACCACACCTCGAATATGCATGTTCAATTTGTATGGCTTATTATGATAAACATTTATTAAGAAAATGGATTATGTTCAAAAGAATATTATTAGTTTTATATTACTTACTAGTGGATCCCCTGTGCAATTGCACAGAAGTAGTTCTTCAAACACAATTTTATGTAAAAAGAAATATTTGTTTTGGTATAATTGTAGTTGTTTTCTGAATCGTTTGATTCTTGAATATATATACTTTACAATGAAATTAAAGTATAATACCTTTATGACGAAATTAATACTAATTTCAATATAACTTAACACAATAAAATCCCATTACTCTCAACGTAGTAGATCGATGTATTTTAATTCGTTTATAATAAAAAACATTTGTAGTAACAATTCTGTTATAGCCATAGGTCAACAGTGAATTATTTTATTAAAACACTGATTTATATATAGTTTCTGTTTTCTGTTCTTTATTACAAATATATATATTTTGTGATTAATTAATAGAATTGCTATTTATGAATAAAATAAAGTTTAAAATTGTTATGCGAAAGATATTTTATTGAATTTGATTTTGTTTATAAAGATGCAATTTTTTTTTACTACACCAGCTAAAAAGGTTATAGTCAGAAATAATACTTAAATTAGTGAATAACTATAAACGTGTTTTACTGCATATATTTTTTTTAATGATAATTTTTGAAGAGTATAATCTGATCTGATTTTTGTTTGTTTTTTTGTTTTTGTACTTTTTTCAAAAAGTTTATGTGTTTATTGAAAATGACAGAATTTTTATGAAGCATTTTTAAAAATTTCCTGAAATTGAAATTTCTTTTAGAGTATAGATGGCGCTCAATTTGGAAATAACCGTCACTATTTGGTGTAAATATTTAGGAGATTAGTCGCAAAGCACTGATGAAGGAAGTAAGTTACTTCCGAAATATCGATATTTGCAAAATAAATACAAATGATTAGTGAAAAGAAACTCGACTTTTATTCCATAAATCTAAATATATCACTAAAAACAAATCTGATTATCAAAAACAACAAAAAAAATCTTATTTTTTGTTATTATATATATTATATTATTAAAATCTATAATTATAATTGACAAGCATTTAAAGTCCTGCGCAGTAGACTCCTTTTTATTTTATTTCGATTCTCCTACTCCTTAATGAACTTCTAATATATATAATATATAAGATTGTATATAAAACAATAATGCTCACACAGTTGAAAGTTTTTTAATCATATGGTTTTATTATTCTCCAAATACATTAAGAAATGGGTAGAAACGGAACAGAAAATGAGAAATAAGGTATTTATGTTTTGTAACGAAAACATACTAATTTCAAAGCTTTTCATTAAAACATGAGTGTTTTCTGCTTTGTAATGAAAAGTCTATATCAGTCCATCCAAATCCCTGTTCTTTTAAAAACTTGAAATTTGGCTTTAACTTGAATTATAATTACTCAACAGGGGCCCCTAGTTATTATTATAATACATAGATAATAATAAAAAAAAATATTTGTCTAATAAAAAAAAAAAAATTTGAATTAATAGAGAATCGAAAAATTTGTGATATTAAAACCTATATTAATAATATTATCCTACTAATTAATTTTTTTTCCTACTAAAAGTGCCAAAAACCAAATGCGATAAATAAAAAATAAAATTTGACTCAAAAGTGAATCGACAAAAAAAAATTGATTGAATGAAAAAAAAAAACGATGCACACGAAAAACCACGAAAAGTGAGCCTTCAAAATCGTGTTATAATATAAATAAAATAAAAATTTATTTTGATCGCCATGGCCTGCATCATCACCGATTGATTGAATGAAAAAAAAAAAAAAAATAAACCACACGAAAAACCACGAAAAGTGTGCCGCCACTAATCGTGCTCTTGTGTATTATAATATAGATATTACTGAATATCAAGCTAAATATCAACTTATTAAGCAATATACTGTTGAGACTAAACGGAATGCTGCTTCCGGAATGTTTTCCTATCAAATTTTATATGGCAAAATAAAATGTCAATCTATTCTGTTTCTTTATTTATGCGCCGGTGCACGATTTCAGAAGCCAACAACAATTATATCTTCATAGTCATAGAACGAACTATAGTTTTTCCGAACCTATAACAAATTCTCAGCACTTATTTAACAACAGTTTTTCACTAATTGGCTTCAACTACAGTGTAGATTCGTTTTTAGGAGAAAAATCATTATATTTTTTGGCACCTTACATAAATTCTTCTAATTTTAAATTAATTATAATTTTATACTACAAATTCTTTATTCTCCTTTATTTGAATTTACTTCCATTAGGTATTAGTGTACTAGTACTATTTAATATTTATTAATTTAAAACAAAATTAATTTTACAATTTAATTTTTGAGTGGTTTTTGATTTAATTTTTAATAATTTTGTAGATATTTTTTAGCTATTTACTGAAAATTAATTGCATATAAAAAAAAATGATAGTATGTATTTTAATTTAGTTAAAATATTTATTTTTATTAACCCTGAAAAACATATTTATGGCTCCGCTGCGGCTATTTAAAATTTTATTGCAATTATTTTATTTAACATAAATTCTAAAAATTTACACAATCTTCAATTAATGCTTTGAAACAATAATATTTAAATAATTCAACCTATACTTGTAAACTTTGTGCTGAAGCTGATATAAGACAAAATCAATTTTATAAACACTGTTATGGCTCCGCTGCGGCTCAATATTAATTTCAATATGAATAAAATATCAGTATAATAAAAAATAGATAGGTAATATAATAATAATATAATAAAAATTAATAATAAATAAAAAGAACTTGCTAAGAAAAAATAAAAACGTGGACAATGTCATCTCTGCAATATGAAAAGCCAAATATATCAAGTGTGCAATAATAATGTGTGTGAAACAACATTGTACTGAAATTTTTTTTGCAAATACTTGTGTCAATTAATAAATAATAATAAATAAATAAATAAATTAAAAATTTTAAATTAAATATTTAATTTTGTTATTTAAAAAAAAAATTTTATTTTATTTTATTTTTATAGAATAAACGAATTCAAAACAATAATATTGATTGTATTTACTTTTAATTTATATGAAATTTATGTAAGAGAGCCACTGTGGCGCTAAAACAAAGTTTGTATTTTTAATTTTACAACGGTGATTAAAGGTTAATAACGTACATAATATAAAAACAAATTAGATTGATTATTTTTGACTAATTTTGTCTTATGAAAATGGCAAAATATTCTGAACAGTGTCAAATATATTGGTAGGTAATCAAGTCATAATCAATTCTCAGAATAATAAAAATTCATTAAAAAAAAATTTTTTTTTATCGTTTACTACCAACCCTAGTGATCTTTAATAATTCTTATTTTTAAATTTTTATGTTTTTTTTTTTTTCATTATTTTCTTTTAATAATTAGCTGATTCAAGAATTCAGTTATTAATTAAAAATTATGTAGTGGAGTTGGAAATTTTTTTTTTGTATTTTAATTAAAAAATATTAAATATGAAATTTACATTATTTTTGTTTGCAATTCTGTTTATTACAGTTAAGTATATTCAAATTAAAAATTTCAATATTAAGGGCGTTTTTGAACCTCTCGCACTTGCACTTGATACTCGCACTAAACCTGTCAAATCGCACTAAATTTAAAAAATTTAATTTTGCGATATCTAGTGTACTTGAGACGTCTCTTAAATTTTGACAACAAATCAAATGCGAGGTTTAATGCGAGAGGTTCGAAAACGCCCTAAATACTAAATTATTTTTATTGCAAGTTTTTTTGTGGTAAAAAATAATACAAGAGATAATTTTATTAAATCAAATTTTTAAAAATAAATTATTTCATAGGTAACGTTTGCATCAGTAATTCCATGCAATTCAACACACGTATATAATCAACATTCATATCCGACGCATAGTCAAGGTGCATATGCACCATATAATCAAGCTCTATATCAACCATATTATCATCAAGGTCCATATCCACCATATTATCCACATGGTGCATATCCACCATATTATCCACATGGTGCATATCCACCATATAATCAAGGTGCATATTCACCATATCATCAATGGACTTATTCACCATATAATAATCAAGGTCCACAACCACCATTAAATCAAAATCCACCCAATTATAATAATTATCCACACCAGGTAATACACAATTTAATGTTAATTAAATAGCCTAATCGTATTGTGTGTAATTAAAAATTTTAAATTATTAAAACATTTTTTATTAATTTTATTTTTGAATATTTTAAAAACTAATTTGAATATTCCAAGGTGAATTTTTTTTTTTTTTTTTTAAAAGTCTGAAGATTTAAATTTAACCAATCCTAAAAATTTAATTTTGGTAAAAAATTATGTAACCTAGATGCATTAAAAATAATATATTTATTATTTTTTTAGAATTTAGGAACTCCAGATGACAACTTAATGAAAATGATGGCAACTGTAATGAGTAATCCATACACAACTAATGTAGCTAATAGCTTACTTAGATTACAAGAAAGTGGTTTTTTTACACCAGAAAGAGTCAAGGTAATTTAATTATTACTTTAATTTTTTATTTCAACCCTATAATTGTATGAACCTCGAAAAGCTTTCTACTGGTGATATTTAATACCCTGTTAACTTTTTAGTCACATAAAGGTTAAAATATTTATTATTTAAATGTTAATTTTTGAAATTTGTAAACTAAAAGAATAAATATTTTCTTGTTTTAATAATTTAGACATATGAAAATCTCATGAGTGTGTGGTTAAAGCTAGGCAACCAATTTCTTGAAAATCTTAATAGGAGACATGCAGAGAGACATCATTAAATTATTATTTAAACTTGTAAATTAAAATGAAAATGTAATGAAATTAATTTGAATAGATTTTGTAAATAAAAATTTATCTCAAAGGATTGTAATATTTTTTTATTTACGAATTTTAATTTATTCTATAACAAAATTTATATTATTTAGTTATTAGCCATAATATTTTTTAAAATATATTTTGTTTTTATGTTTATTTAATTTTTTTTTTTATTTTTGTAACTCCGATATAAACAAAACATAATGTTGTGGTATAAAATATCACAATTTGATTCATATTTTAACTAAATTAAGTTAATATTCTACAAACTAAATTAATAATAATATATATTATATTATCTCCAGATGGTAACCCTAATTTAGTATTGATTTATTTAAAGTTTAACTTATCATCCTTATTTAATTTTCGCAGCAGATAATCAAATGAAAAAATTTTCTATTTTCAAATCATGGTCTAAAATTGTTGTTGAAAATTATAGACCTATCGCTAAATTATCTTTTATGAACAGTGCGCTAAAACAAAGTTTCTGTTTTAAATTTTACAACAGTGGTTAAAGGTTAGTAACGTACATAATATAATTTCATTTCATTTCATTTATTGTGCCTGTTATAAATTAACATTACATATTATTGTTTCTTATAATTATATTTACAAATACTTATATATATACTTAATCTATCAAACTATAAGGTTTGGTTTGATACCCCTGTAAATTTATGATTCCAACCTTTGGAGGACATTCTATTATTTTTATTCTTTAAATATTTTAATTTTGTATTTTCGCACTTGCACACCCTGTGCTTTTTTTTTTTTTTCTCTTTTAATATAAAACTTAACCTATAATCTAAAATACTTAAAGATACAACTAAACTAAAGCTTAAACTATGACTAATACTACGAGTAAACCTAAAACCAAAACTAGAACTAAAACTAAGAATACGGCTATAACTTATTGCGATATTATGGTGATTTTTTGTTGTGACGTTATATACATAAAATTGTGGTAAACTAGATTGACATGTTTCAAAAAGATGTGCACTATTTATTATATTTGCCTTAATTAACTTGCCTTGGACTTTATATGTTTGTTTCAATTTGCTTCAATTCAACAAAATACCCATTTCAATAACCATTTAACCAAAGTATATCCATAAAAAGAGTAAGAACTCATGTATGTATTCATTTGTTTGCACACAAATTCATATGCAAATTTGATAAACATTGTCAGAAATAGACGATAATA
Source organism: Argyra leucocephala (assembly GCA_963942445.1). Lineage (NCBI taxonomy): Eukaryota > Metazoa > Arthropoda > Insecta > Diptera > Dolichopodidae > Argyra > Argyra leucocephala. Next base: position 4,797,610 of record OZ012679.1, read on the forward strand.
AGAATTTTACGTGTAAGAAAAAGAAAAAATATAGTAAACAAAAAAGAGTAACAAAAAAAGTTAATAAAGTTAATAAATAAATAAAGTTTATAATTTTGAAAAATATTTTCGACAAAAATTTTCGTTGAAATATTTAACAATATTATTTTCTAAATTGTATCAACTATGCATAAGATTTTAAGGAGACCCAACTAAAACAGCGTTATTATATTATTTAAATTCTGTGATTTGTAAATAGATGTCCTCAGTATTATTTTATAATCGTATACCAATATAATAAATATTTAGGTTTACTAATATAATTAATAAAAAATAATAATGTTTGTAACTCCAAATTATTACTGACAAAAATATTAATAATATTTTATATTGTTGTAATGTAATTATAATTTAATATTTTTAATAGGTATATACGAAAATAATAACGTTTAAAACGAAAATATTAAAATAATAAAATATCAGAATTAATCATAGTATAAGGGAACAAACTAAATTAGAACTAACATTTTTTGCCACCCTGCCTGATATAAATAATGGGAGGAAACGTAAATAAATCCAAAGGAGAATAATGAGAACGCAAAATTATTTTACAATATAAAGCAAAAGGCAAACATCTGTTTTGTACCTTTTCTCTCTCATAGTAAATTTGGTATACGAAAAGTAAATGTAAATTTTGCCTCTTTTAACTAATGATATTTTGCTCGGTTTGGTATTTCTTAAAAATTAGGTTTGCGTAAAATGTTAATATAGATTATAGATATTCTTTGCATTCAACTAAGGTGAAATTTACATATGTGTGTGTACTAATAATGGAATATGGATATTTGATAAATTTAAAATTTGGTTTCTCTTTAAATTCACTGTATTTATTGACATTTCTATGGTGTAAAGAAGGAAAAAAAGAAAAACAAAAAAGGAATATGTACAAAATAGTGTGCAATACAAATCATTATCATTATATTTCAATCATTTTCTATTATTATTCAATTTCAATTATTTTCAATCATCATTTTCATTATATTTTTTTTGTGTTTATAATTTTGTTTCTTTTATTAATCTCTTTCTTTTATTATTTCTCTTTCTCTCACTAAGTATATGAAAATGCACGTACATGTGTCATATAGAGCTTGCATTTGTTACATACATAATCATATGGCTTAGTTTAATTGAAAATAATGTGCAAACATTATTTATGGAAGAAAACAAAATTTGAACCAATCAAGTATCAGTTATCTATCACTCAGTTATAGTACGTTTTCAAGCTCATGTTTATTGATAAACATGTTGTTTATGATAAACTGGTTGTTTACGTAGTGGTTTTCCCATACAAATTTGCTGAAAATCATAAACAAGTAGCGAGGTGTTTATATCATAAACCACTTCAAAAACATGTAATCCAACCATGAAATTTCGATTTTTTGTCGATTTTAAATTTTTTTTTGCATGACCCTTGATTTTTTTGTCATAAATTCATTTTGTCATTTGTCAAAAAAAAAACAAAAACAAAAAGAAAAAGAAATCAAAATACCAAGAATAGATGAAATTATGTGAATTTGTGTGAAATTAGTTTAGCTTCAATTAATGATCATCAAAAAAACGAAAAATCAAGTATAAATTCTCAATTATCATCAGCACGATTAATTGGAAAATCTTGTATAACTTTAGAATAGAAAAAAGTGAAGAAAAATTCTATGGAGTTATAGAAGTGATTGAGAAATTACAAGACTTACATGGAAAGTTAACAGAAGAATTAAAACAAAGGATATTGTAAAAGATGCATTTTTATTTTTAATTCACTTAATTTAATCAGTTTTATATATTAAAAATGTATAAATAATAAGGCTTTATATATAAGTAAAAAATTCAAATGGAAAAAAGAGATATTAAATTAAAATGATGATTATTTTTTTTATATAATTGTAAATTGAATATTTTTGTATTTCGTTTTTGAAAGATTCGCAGAACTAAATGTTGAAGTGAGTAAAGTGGGTATGGTAATAAACTAAAATGTGAATTATTTTATTTGTTTCTCTGATATTATCATTTTTTTTAAATCCTCCATATTTTTTTTTATTTTATTCATTTATCGTATGACCAATTATAATAGCTTAAGTTCTACTCAAAGATAATACAAAAAAAATTTTTATATAAACTGTAGTATTATATATATATTATTCTGCATTTATCTGGATGTTTGTAAGTTCGACGGAACGCTCCAACGCATATACAAATTACATATGTATACAAATTCATATATATACAAATTGCTTTGGTGCTTTTTTTTAACCCCTGTCTACCATGCTGAACCTTTGCAAGAAAAATTGGTTGCATGAATTATATTTTTTTAATTTAATGTTAGTATTCTTCGCAAATAATAAGGAAAAATAAAAAATAATAATAATAATATAAATAAAACAAACAATTTTTTTGATTTATAATAATAAGGACTAATAGAAATTTAATCAATAGTTTAATATGGTATAATAACCAAAAGGCAAACAGCATTTAACCCAAAAAAAAACATAATTCACTCAAAGGTTATTCTTATTACTTAAAATTATACACAATAATATACATGTGTATCAACATATTTGTGTTGTATAATATTATACATTATACTATTGCTTCTACCTTTTATTTTTGTCTTTATTGTGTGCGTAATTCACTTCACTCAAAAAAAAATATTTTTGTTTTTTTTTGTTTTTTTTTTATTATTTGCTGTATCTGTATTCTGTATGTTCTGTATGCTCCATTCCAAAAATATTATTTTATTTTCACTGTTCAGGTTCACTGTTCAATCAATAGAACTTGATAGAAGTAGAGTAGGATAATAAACTCTACTTCTACGTCGGATAATAAAACATTGTTTTTTTTAAATTGAAAATTAGAAAATGTTTTTGTATTTTTTGTAAATTTTACCAAATTAGATACAAAATTTTGAATATTTTTTTAAAAATAACACAATACCATAATAACAGTTTATTCATATAGCAAAATAAGATCCCTATATAGTATACAAAAGACAAAATTTATATGAAAATAAAATCCCATTTTTAAATTTGCTCTCCCGGAGGCCACAATAACGATAATACGGTATAATTTATACTAAATGGAACCCAACTAACGAATTATAACTAAATGGAAGTGAGTATGAGTATACCAAACAGAAATACAAACATTTTATACAAATTTGTTGGAATGGTACTTCTTTTTCTGTTATATAAAAAAAAAAAAGATTAGTGTTAGGCCAATATAAACATAAATAAAAATAAATAAAAAGTGATATAAACATAAGTACTGTAATTTCGGAATAAAGAATCTAATGAAAGAAAAAAAGAAACTAGGATTTATTTTGCTTCCGTCATTTATGACGGGTTACAAAGCTAGTAGTTTTATATAAACAATAAACAGCTGGTGGTTTAAAGTCGGATGAGTATTTACATTTCAGACTTTTTCTCAGATTTTATCTACGATTTTACGTCAAACATTTTTTGTATTTTACAGGGTTTCTTTTTATAAAGTGTGTAATTTTTTATTAGTGAAAATTTTTTAATACGTAAATTAAAAAATTCAAAGGTATCTAATCAAAAATTCCCAAAAAAATTTTTAAAAATATACATATTTTTATAAAATTTATTACACTAATATAAAATATAATTACACATTTGAAGTATGAGCAATAATAACCAAATTGCGTTAGAGTGAATTTTAGTGCCACTTGATTATATGTGTTGTTCTTGAAAATATATTATTTTTCATTAAAAAAAATATTTTCACTAAAAAGTCGAAAATAAAATTAGGAAAAAAAAAAATATCATAGCAAGTTATGATTGTAATTACGGAAAAAGTAAATTAGCCGAACTTTTTACCAAATCTCTTAATCTCATGACTCAAGACTTCCTAGAATTTCGGCTAATTTGCTTTTTCCGTAATTACAATCATAACACTTGATATGAAAACATTATATCAAGCTGCGATTCTAAAGTTTATTTTTGTAGTTTTAGTACGCTTAAATTGAAGGCAAATATTTCTAAAAAAAAATTTTTTTTTTCCTTATTTTCTATTACCTATAACTAAAGGTGAAAGGTAATAATTAGGATTAATATTATTTTCGTTATATATTCTTTTGACCGTTATGTTGGTGTGGTTTTTAATTTTTTCAACATTTTTTTTTTTGCGTTATTCAGCATATATTGCATTATTGGTCTTATGTTGGAATTTTCATATAGGTATTTGTTAGAATATCTACAACAGTCCGATTCATAATATCTATTCAGACAATTCCTTAAAATTTTCCGTTCGAAAACTTGCAATTTTTTTGCATATGTGGGCGAGCATGTGAACCAAATTGGGAACCCGTATGTTAGAATTGGTCGTTCAAAAGCTGTTTGTATATGAGAAGTTTGGTTTGTGTGTTCAGAGAATGGTGGCTTAATAGAGATCTAAGAGTACATAATATAAAAAAAAATTAGATTGATTATTTTTGATTAATTCTGTTCGATGAATATATAGCAAAATATTCTGAACAGTGTAAAATATATATTGGTAGGTAATCAAGTCATAATCAATTCTCAGAATAATAAAAAATCATTAGCAAAAATTTTTCTATCGTTTACTACCAACCCTAGTGATCTTTAATAATTCTTATTTTTAAATTTTTATGTTTTTTTTTTTTCATTATTTTCTTTTAATAATTAGTTGATTCAAGAATTCAGTTATTAATTAAAAATTATGTAGTGGAGTTGGAAATTTTTTTTTTTTTATTTTAATAAAAAAATATTAAATATGAAATTTATATTATTTTTGTTTGCAATTCTGTTTATTACAGTTAAGTATATTCAAATTTTAAAAATTTTCATTTAAAATGCTATAATTTTTTTTATTGCAAGTTTTGTGTAGTATATATAAATACAAGAGATAATTTTATTAAATAAAATTTTTAAAAGTAAATTATTTAATAGGTAACGTTTGAAGCATCAGTAATTCCATGCAATTCAACACACGGATATAATCAACATTTATATCCAACACATAATCAAACTCTATATCAACCATATAATCAAGCTATATATCTACCATATTATAATCCAGATCTATATCTACCATATTATCATCAAGGTCTATATCCACCATATCATCATCAAGGTGCTTTTCCACCATATCATCAATGGGCTTATCCACCATATAATAATGAAGGTCCATATCCACCTTATAATCAAAATCCACCCAATTACAATGATTACCCACTCAAGGTAGTACTAAATTTAATGTTAATCAAATAACCTATAATCGTATTGGGTGTAATTAAAAATTTTCAATTATTAAAACATTTTTTATTAATTTTAATTTTGAATATCTTATAAACGAATTTAAAAATTCAATGGTGGTGAATTATTTTTTAAAAAATTTCACCAATTTTAAAAATTTTCACTGAAACTAATCAAAACTAATGATATAACCTAAATCTATTAAAAATAATAATAAATTATTTTTTAGAACTCAGAAAGTCTAGATGAAACCTTAATGAGAGTTATGGCAACATTAATGAGTAATCTATACACAACTAACACAGCTAATAGTTTACATAAATTGCTAGATGGTGGTTTTCTCACACCCGAACGACTCAAGGTAATTCAATATTTTTAATTTTTTATTTTAACTTTATATGACGGCATATTAATAAACCTTCAATTGATGATACTCAATTGAGCTAAGTAAAATATCTGTTTAAGTGTTAATAATTTACGAATTTTTTTTTTCTTTTTATTTAGAAATTTGAAAATCTGATGACGGCAGGCTTAAATGGGGTACATAACTTCGTTGAAAATCTTACTAAAACAAATAGCTCAGGAATGTGGTTAGTCTAGTAAGTTAAAATAAAAATAAATAATAAAATTAATTTAAATTGATTTTGTAAATAAAAATTTACCACAAAGAATAATAATATATTATTGTGTATGTACTAAAGACCCATATTTATTAATTAAAATTTAAGTTAAAGCCAAATTTTATGTTTTTAACAGAACAGCGATTTGAATAGACTGATATAGACGTTTCACTATCAACCAGTAAATGTTTATGTTTTAATAAAAAGATTTGAAATTGGTATGGTTTGAAAAAACATAAATAATTTGGCATATTAGGTATAATGGCTTCGTGCTTAATTTAACTACGGCACTGTAATTTTTTACTACAATATATTTTTTGATTTTTTATTTATCAAATTTCTGGCATATTAACTTATTATATTATTTGGAAAACTACTACAACTGTTATCAAGAACTAGGCCTTTTGTGAATCCATTTACGTTGTTACGTTGTCAAGTACGTTTGTAAACTCATTTAATGTGGAAAACTAGTAGTAGGGACTTATGGTATAGGTAGTACCAGGTGAAATGAACAAATTTAAGCACAGAAAGTGGAGATGAATAATCATACTCAAAGACAATTATTGTATAGGACACCTCAAAAACAATTATAGTATAGTAGAAGAAGACCCAACAACAACACCTAGTGTTGTACCATAATAGCTGAATTAACCAGTTATGAACAAACTTGGGAAGTGGAGGAGGCAAGCTGATGCCTTAACCTTCCTCGAAGAGTAACAGACAAAAAAAAATAAATGTGCAAAACTACTGGTATTGTCTATAGGAACTGACTCTCTTAAAAATATATTCTAGTTCCATTTTATTTAAATTATTTGTTACCAAATTACTCTCAATTACTTTTTTACATTATTTTGTACTTGGACGATTGGTAAAAAAAATCATAAAGACTATGAAAAAGTAACCACTACCGGTAGATCATATTAATATGACCATTCTACTGGGAGCTACTATTCTTTGAAGCTCCATACCGAACTCCATTTTGCACGTTAATAACATTAGTAACAGGTTTATTGAGGTATTATTGCAATGCAATGGTATTATTTAGAAGGATTAGTAGAGATGCATACAAATATATTATTTCAGTTCAATATAGGCATATATTGATATACTATACATACATATTATATATTAAGTATGTACATTTTTGTATACAGCATTTGCATATACATGTTTTATTATCATTCATTTTAGTAATTTCATCCAGTCATAGTTTAAACATTTTATATTTTTACATTTTTATATTTTCCTTTATTATTTTATTTATTATTCATCATCATCCATCATCAATGTCTTGTAACCCTATCCGTGTGGCGTAAGTAAAAATTATGAGTTTTAGTTACATGCTTACAAGACTTAACAGTCTTATATTATGTAACAGAATAAATTAATTAAAAAAATTAATCGAACCAACCTATGACCTTTCGGTTGTGCTACTTTAGCCACCCATCAGCTTGTAATTGAAATTCAGTTCAAATAAATAGTTTTTTCTCATCTATAAACAGCAAAACAAAAATTAATTAGTTTTGACTACCAGTGTACCAGAAATTTATTTTGATAGGTCAAAATTTCAATAATAAAAAATTTTTTTGCGTTTCGGATTGAATAATTTCGGCTGAATCACCATCTCTTTTAGTTTAATTTTTTTGTTAACAACCTTTTAGATTATACCAACGTAGCAGGTTTTACCATTATTGTATAAATAGTTTTTTTGTATACGAATTATCTTGTATTAAAGTACAGTTAAAGCTGTATGAAAAAAAATCTTATCTCAACTATTGGGAAAATCCATAACATTAAAAAAAGAAGGAAAGTATGGAAGAAAATAATACGAATTATCATTCTAAATAATTAGCCGTTATCAAAATTCAGTTTTTTCCCAGAAAAGTTCAAATTTATATTACAAAAGCAAAAATGAAATTTAAACAACAAAAAAAAGAAATTATTTTTAGGACAAGGTCTACTTTAATCTGGTGTTGGAGCATATGCTGCGCGACGTTGCAGTGTGCACACACAGAGCACTATATTTTAAAAATCGGCGTAACTCCTGGGATTCGCTGATGACGTCGATATTATCGGAATATCACAACAAGCAGTAATCGAAATCTTTACGCCGGAAACAGATAAAACCGGTATTCTCATAAATGAAAATAAAACGAAATATATGCTGTCGACAAATAAAATGTCTTCACAACATCACATGTCCCCCTCATATAACTTCCCACGTAACATTTTATTGTTATAAAAACAAAATTAGTGCTACAAGATTTCTATATGACTCGCGATAAGCACTAAAGGTGTTATAATGATGTTTTTATGGGTTACGGCTGAATCACCATCTCTTTTAGTTTAATTTTTTTGTTAACAACCTTTTAGATTATACCAACGTAGCAGGTTTTACCATTATTGTATAAATAGTTTTTTTGTATACGAATTATCTTGTATTAAAGTACAGTTAAAGCTGTATGAAAAAAAATCTTATCTCAACTATTGGGAAAATCCATAACATTAAAAAAAGAAGGAAAGTATGGAAGAAAATAATACGAATTATCATTCTAAATAATTAGCCGTTATCAAAATTCAGTTTTTTCCCAGAAAAGTTCAAATTTATATTACAAAAGCAAAAATGAAATTTAAACAACAAAAAAAAGAAATTATTTTTAGGACAAGGTCTACTTTAATCTGGTGTTGGAGCATATGCTGCGCGACGTTGCAGTGTGCACACACAGAGCACTATATTTTAAAAATCGGCGTAACTCCTGGGATTCGCTGATGACGTCGATATTATCGGAATATCACAACAAGCAGTAATCGAAGTCTTTATGCCGGAAACAGATAAAACCGGTATTCTCATAAATGAAAATAAAACGAAATATATGCTGTCGACAAATAAAATGTCTTCACAACATCACATGTCCCCCTCATATAATTTCCCACGTAACATTTTATTGTTATAATAACAAAATTAGTGCTACAAGATTTCTATATGACTCGCGATAAGCACTAAAGGTGTTATAATGATGTTTTTATGGGAATAATGTGATTAATATTGCTATAAGAATGTTCTTATAGCAATTGTGGGAGTTGTTATAATGGGATTTTCCGCAAGTGATGCAGCAATGTTTTTATAAATCTAAAAGTGAATAATCCTATATTAAGAGTTTAAGTGTTGTTATAAGAATAGAATTGCTGGAATAGCAGAAGTGGTGTTATTATTTTACTGTATTCCTATAATGTTACTAATAAACTTACTGTAGGTTTTAGATAAATATTTTGCGATGGCCATTATTTTCTACAAACATGGTCAATTTTTTTTAAATAAACAAAAACTAAAAAGTTTTATTTTGCATTCTTTTCGCAAAAATATCATTTTTACTTAAAAGAATAATTATTTAAATATCAAATTTGATGTTATGCATTAATTAACATACATTATTAAATATTTTAAAGATGCAATTTAAAAATATATTTTCTTTTATTTATTTAAAAATTGGTTATTTTTGGAGGGCATTGTATTTTTTCGAATTATTTTTATAATAAATGTCAATGAAATTTCAATCCCAGTCAAATTTTGCATTTTGGTCACAATTATTTTTGACCGAAAATAATTACTTATTAGTAAGACATTTTTTATATTATTAACTAATATCTATCACCCTTTCTCAGGAAATAAATATAAACTTCATAATATTATTATTTGAAAATAAAAAATAATACCTTTCTCACTCTCGCATAACATAAATTATTTCAAATGAATTTTATTTCAAAATAAAAACATATACACTAAAACATTACGTATACTAATTCTATAACAATATTACAGCAATTGCTCCGGTGCCTTATAGGTGCCTCCATTTTAATGCTATAACGTATTTATAACCTTTCGCGGCAATTGCGGAGCACTCAAATTAACACTAATACTGCTATAAGAGTGTTTATAATAGTGTTATAAGAGTGCGCAAGAGCAATAAAATTGTTACGTGGGTTCGAGGTACTGAACTACTAATTAATAAGTATATTTAAATATATTTTATATTTAAAATATGCATTTAGAGAGAAAAAAAATTATTTTTTAGTTTATTTATTTGTTTTTTTTTTTCAAAAAAGATTATCTACCTTGAAAACAACATCAACTACAGTAATAACATCGATGTTGAAGTAAGGCGAAGAATTACCCTTGTAAACCTACATCGGTTTGTTCAAACAACTTGATTCAAAGCACCTAATCCGAAATAGCAAGGAACAATTATACAAAACGCTCATCCTTCCGGTGCTGCAATATATGGGTCTGAAACATTACCAAAAGCAAGCGTGCAAGCACTTGGTATCTTTGAGAGAAATTTTTTTCGTCATATATATGGTCGTATGTCTGACGAAGGGGCTTGGAGAAGAATACAATACAAAGCCGAACTATACCAGCTGTTCAACGATGCTGTTCAAAGGCATGATACTTCTACAATTTTCGTTGCAGAGAAGAAGTATCGGCTGATATGCAAGAGCTTCAAATCACTAACAGGAAATATTGCGCTCGTAACCGAAATCAGTGGAGGAAAATTTTGCGTCAGGCCCAGGACTTTTAAGGTCTCTAGCGCCTAACAAGTAAGCAAGTAAGTTAATAATAAGTTAAATTTTACTTTCGTCAATATTGAATTTTGAGCTTCAGTTTTAAAATAAAAGTGAGAGTAAAATCATTGTTTTAGAAACAAATTAAGCAAGGGCTTTTTTCATACAATTTAAATGATATTGAAAATATAATAAAACCTATAATATAGTTAATAGATGCAACATTTTGTTCCTTAAATTAGCTTTATTATTGATCTCGCTATTGAATATAATTGCTGTCAAAAATTAATTATTAATATTTTTTATTCTTGTTTTAATTTAATTTAATTTCTAACTTTTCAACTTTCTAACTTTCTTTTTTCAATCTTTTTTGGAAAATATGTAAAAAATAGCCCCACCGTTAAATTTAATTATTATTATATTGCCCCCAAGATATCAATGAAGCTATAAAAAACCTAAATATAACCATGATTGAAGCAGCAATGTCATCAACTCCGACGCAAGGAAACATCTGAAAATATGTTATTTCTCCACCTGAAATAAAATCCAAAATCATGGAAAAAAGAAACCTTAGGAAATATTGGCAACAAACTAGATCTCCTGAAATCAAAGCCAGGTTAAACCGTGCAATCAAAGAACTTAAATTTTTGTTAAATAAAACCAGAGAAAGTTCGTTGAAGAATTACCTTGAAAGACTAACATATACCGATCTTAATGACTACTCACTGTGGACAGCAACAAGAAAACTGAAACGGCCACAACAAATTATACCTCCACTAAGGAAATCAAATGGTAATTGGGCCAGAAGCGATGGTGAGAAAGCAGAGCTTTTTGCATCACATTTACAAAAAGTTTTTGTACCGTATCCGCAAGTAATTTCAACCGACGAAAACAACAAGATTGAAAACTACCTTGAAGTGCCTTATCAAATGGATTTACCGATAAAGAAAGTCCGGATAAAGGAAGTACAGGAAATTATAAAAAACTCTGTGTCAGACAAGAAGGCTCCTGGGTATGATGGTATCACAGGAAAAATGCTGTGGCAACTAGCTACTTCCCAGATGTCTGAAAAACTGCTCAAATCATAATGTTAGCTAAACCGGGGAAAGATCCAAATGAGACTAGTTCATATAGACCAATAAGTCTTCTGCCAGTAATATCAAAATTAATCGAAAAACTAATAGCCAAAAGATTGATTAAAATAAATAATGAACGAGATATCGTACCAGCTCATCAGTTTGGCTTTCGTCACAATCACGGGACAATCGAGCAAATACATAGAGTAGTGAACCATATAAATAATTCACTTGACAAGAAAAAGTACTGTTCTGCAGCTTTTCTGGACATTTCGCAAGCCTTCGACAAAGTTTGGCACAAAGGTCTCCTTTACAAGCTTAAAAAACTACTTCATCACCACTACCAGCAACTTTTTCAACTTATTTATCAAATAGGAGGTTCTTCGTTAAATACAACGGGGAACAATCGTCACTAAAAGAAATGAAATCTGGGGTTCCTCAGGGTAGCGTCCTTGGCCCACTACTTTACCTGATATTTACAGTAGACCTCCCAACATCGCCGAAGGTACTCACTGCTACCTTTGCTGACGACGACACAGCGGTCTTAGTGTCTCATACTAATCCGAGATTAGCTTCAGAAGTTCTTCAGAACTACTTATTGGATATACAAAACTGGCTGAAAAAGTGGAGAATAAAGGCCAATGAATCAAAATCCCTTCATATCACCTTTACTAATCACAAGGGAAATTGCCCCGCTATTCACCTTAACGACATGGAATTGACTCACCAAGACTCGGTTAAGTATTTAGATATGCACTTGGATAGACGCCTCACTTGGAAAAGTCACATCATCAGCAAAAATAAACAACTACGATTAAAATTCAACCAATTAATTTGGCTAATAGGTCGTTTCTCCAATTTATCCCTAGAATGTAAAGCTGCAGTGTACAAAGCTATCATCAGGCCAATCTGGAGCTACGGGTTGGAACTATGGGGAACAACTAGTAACTCCAACATATCGAAATAATAGAACGCTTCCAGTCCAAAGTATTAAGGTCTATAGTCAATGCGCCTTGGTATGTACGAAATGACACAATTAGATCAGATTTAAATATCCCATCTGTTAAGAAAGAAAGCTGAAGAAAGCTGAAAAATACTATGTTCGACTGGAAAACCATACAAATTTACTTGCTCCTCAACTCATCAATAATGAACGAACAAGCGAGCGCAAATTAAGACGCTTCAGACCGCTGGATTTATCTACTAGATTCACTTTACCTGAGACTCCATAAATATAAATTTGAATATTAAGTCAAGAATCAATGGATTTTTGACTTAGATTACATGTCAGTTACATCACGTCAATTTTAATTCCAACATTATACTCAATATCTTTTATATTTTATGTAGATAGTTGTATAGAATAAAGACAAAAAAAAAAAAAAATTATATTGCATTTTTCTTATTGAACTGGAACATTCATAATACCCTAACTATTTCATTAATTATAAACACTTTTATATTGAATAAAAATGAATATAAATTAATATAAATTGTAAATTGTAACTATAAGTTTTTAAAAAAATTAAAAATGAATACATACTGCATATTTTTATATTATTTTATTATATATTAATATTATTTTTAAAATAGGGATAGAAAAATTGATTTTATAAATAAAAAATATCAAAAAAAGTGTGATGCAAAGTGCGTAAAAACGTGCATAAATACATACATAAATACGTGTGTCTGTTTTGTCACCCTAATTAAAGGTTAAAACATTTTTTTTTTTTGTTCATTTATTTCTTTTAAATTGTAATTCTAAAGAAATTTTTAATCGTATGTCGCGAGTTCAAAAATTGCCAAAATAAAAAATTTGTATTTTTCAACAATATAAAAAAAATACGAAGAAATTACAATCTCTATTCAAATTAATTAATTTATGAAAATAAATATTTTTAGATTTTATTGTTGTTATCTCTTGATGCTAGTACTTCATTTAATGAACTTCACTCCTTAGTTTGTTGTCATATATTAATAATATTATTTTCTATAATTAAAGAATTCAGTTATTAATTGAAAATCATGTAGTAAAGTTGGAAAAATTTATTAAAATTTTTTTAAATATGAAATCTACATTACCAGTAGTTGCAATTCTGTTTATTACAGTTAAGTATATTTAAATTAAGAACTTTAATTTTTAATAAATAATTAAAATGAAAAAAGAATTTTATTAAATAATATTTAAAAAAAAAAAAATATTTCATAGGTAACGTTCGCGCCAGTAAGTCTATGCCAACCAACATATGGGTATAATCAACATTCATATCCATTATATGGTGGTCAAGCTCCATATTCAGATTCACAATCGAATCAAGGTCCACAACCACCATTGTATCGACCCCCATTGTATAACCCACCATTGAATCAAGGTCCACAACCACCATTGTATCGACCCCCATTGTATAACCCACCATTGAATCAAGATCCACAACCACCATTGTATCAAAATCCACCCAATTACAATGCTAACCAAAACAAGGTAAAGTACTCAAATTAAAGTCAATCAATAGACCTAGTCGTATTGCTATAATAATTAAAAATTTTAAATTATTAAAATATTTTTTATTAATTCTAATTTTGAATATTTTAAAAAATTAATTTTATTATTCCAAGGTGAATTTTTTTTAAAAAAAAGTCTAAAGATTTACATTTAAAAAATTTTTAAAAATATTCATTAAAACTAATCAAAACTTTATTATATAAAAAGTGATATAATCTAGATCCATTAAAAATTATATTTTTTTTTTGTTTTAGAATTCAGACGATGCGTTAGTGAAAATGATCGCATTATTAGCGGGTAATCCACAAACAACTAATATAGCTTATAGTGTTCTAAAATTGCACGAGAGTGGTTTTTTTACACCAGAAAGGCTCAATGTAATTAAAAATTTTTATTTTTTTTTATTTTAACCTTATATGTGACGACATATTAATAAACTTTTTTTTTTTTTTTGTATAATTTTTCATTTATTTCCTATTTTCATTTTTTAAGTACATATATTTACATTAACTTATAACTAATTTAGACTTAACTTATAGCTTTAACTTTTGATGATACTAAATATCTGGGTAACTCTTTGTCAGTCACATATATGTTAAAATATTTATTTAAGTGCTAATTTTTGAAATTTTTGATTGAAATAATAAATATTTTTTTTCTTTTTATTTAGACATATCAACATCTTATAACGGCTGGCTTAAATATAGCCAATAACTTCCTTGATAATCTAAGTAAGGCACATGCAAGACCTTAACAAAATGGTTAATGTTTTAAATAATAATGAAAACAAAAAATGAGAATATTAAAAATAAATGTAATTAATTTTAATTGATTTTGTAAATAAAAATTATCCTGAAAGGATATTAATATGTGTATTAGATATGTATTTTTATAACGTGGACACAATACTTTTAACTGTGATTTTAATCATTTTTTTTTTTGGAATTTATTTAAAGTATAATATTTAGGTATTATTATTAACTTTGTATTTGTATTGATAATGTTCTGCACCAGTTCAGTGTAAAAATTTTCCGATATTTTTGAAAATTAAGTTTAACATTAAGCTTCAGATGTATCGAAGCAAAATTAATAATGCTTAAAATTGTTGTTATTTTTTCAATTTATCAAAATAAAAAATTTAATCTTGTGCAATTTGTGATAGTTTCAGAACAGAATAATACAAATTTGTATGTTACAAGTAATATTTCAATGAAACTTAATTAAGTTAACAGACAGACAGAGATTTGAAATAAGAAATTTTTGCTTTAGTTTTAGATTTACTTGGAAGACTACTGGAATTTTCCATGCTTTTTCAGTTGATCACAAATTTATCAATTTCATACCAGCCTCTCATGTGTATAATCACATCCAAATATACCTATATCAAACAACAATTTCTGACTGACAGCCTTAAAATTTTATTATTATGATATTCAGTTGACTTGCTTTATTTTTATAATTAAATAAACATTAATAATATTAAACTGTTAAAAATATTGTACAACTTTTCCAAGAGCCTTAAAGTCCCATAAAATTATATCTATATACAGGATGGTCCCCTTAAAAAATTCCCCAGCAAATCAATTCATAAATTTTTTTTTTTTTTCTTTTTTAATTATAATTCAATAGAGAAAAGCGTAAACTAATTTTTTTTTTCACAGCATAATTTCTTTCAAAAATTTTTTTTGAAAGACTATATGGCGATCAATGCTTTAGAAGTTATGAGCTGCTTTGTCAACACATGTAGACAGACTAAAATATTTTAACAGGTCAGAAAATTATTTTAAATGTTACACACAAAATTATTCTCATATTAAAAAATTAAGAAAAAATATCAAATCGGGAAGACCAAAACAGCTGGGCTGGGAACAAAGCAAAATACAAAAAATTATTAGACATTTTTTCATTTTTATTAAATTTATGATATAAAATTATTTAATTCAAGGGTAACTAAATGATTTCAAATAAACGCAGAAATGTAGGATTAAATAAAACAGACATTTTTTTTCTTCAAAATTCACAAAATTGTCAAAATTGTCATATTAAATTTAAATATGTAGCAATAATTTACGAAAATAAATAATTTTAGTCGCTACATTTCAAAATAATTATCCTTAAAGGATACTAATATAATGTGTATTTTATATATGTATATTGTGTGAATATACAAAACTCTTATATTTTAATAATTTTGTTTTTTTTGGAATGTTGTATACGTATAAAGGTGTATTCGAAAATGTCAAATTAAGAGCAAATGCAATGCACTTGGTTTCCAAAGATGTGTCATTTAATACCTTTAGAATATTTCCTAAAATATGATGATAACCCAATACATTTGCTAGATGTTTGTTTTCAGTGTAAATACATTTATTCTGTTCAACCACAAAACGTACATAATATCAAGATCAAATTTTATGAAGCAATTATTTAATCACACAAACACATCAAGATAAAGAATAACAAGTCCGTTCATTTTCAAAGAAACTACTACATCAGCAATTTGTAGAATTTTAGATCTACTTATGGCAATTATGAACGCATCACAAGGACAAAATAATAAGTTGGAAAAACATGGAACATTACAATTCTAATCCAATACGCAACAGTTTGTGATGTGATTTTGAGCTTGTCAGTTTTTGACACATGAATAATTAAAATATAAAAATTGTTTTCTTTAAAGTGAATTTGTACCTTTAATTTTGAGAAAATAACTGTAAAAGAATATTTTTATTAGTTTCTTTTAATTTTTGTTATGAAATATTAAAGTATTATTAATATTAATTTTGATAGGTATTGAAGGAACAATACTTATACAATATTTATCTTCATTTATCCTCCTGTAACGCTCATAGGTATTATAGTTTTGAATTTCAAAGATCACACATGTTATGTATTATGTATTATATGTATGAAGTATATGCATTTTTATCTTAATGTGAATGTTAATATTATAAATTTTATAATACAATAACAAACAAAAAATATTTTTTTAATAAAAAAAATAAAAATTTATCTCAACAGAGAATACACAAAATTTGCGACATTAATATGATCCTTTAACCAAACTGAGCTAATAATCGATTAAAATTATTTCATAAAAATGCAAATATAAAATAATATTTTGATCCACACAAAATCAAATAAAAATAAAAATTTGACTCAACAGAGAATATTGAACTTACACAAAATTTGCGATATTAATATGACCCTTTAACCAGCTGAGCCAATAACCGATTAAATTTGTAATATTATCAATAAAGCTAATTCTATGCTAGGTTTTGTTAAACGTTGGTCAAAGGAATTTAACGATCCCTATGTTCTCAAATCTTTGTATTCTAGTCTCGTTAGACCAAATTTGGAGTATGCTAGTCAAGTTTGGTCACCTTTCTATGATGTTCATATTAACAGGATTGAAGCAGTGCAAACAATTTTTTTAAGATTTGCTTTGCGTAATTTCCAATAGTCAAATCCATTAATTTTACCGCCATATGAGCATAGATTGAACTTAATTCATTTGAAAACTTTGAAATTTAGACGAGAAGTGGCAGATGTTATTTTTCTTACAGAAATTATTAAAGGAAACATTGCTTCTCCTCAGATTTTAAATAACATCAACATTAATTCAAATAATCGCCTACGAAATATAAACTTCTTTACATTAAGTTTTCATAGAACCAATTATGGCAATTATGAGCCAATTCATAGAATGTTACTAATTGGTAATAAACACATAAACTATATTGACTTCATACTTTCGAAACAGACTCAAAAACTTAAATTATATAAGTAATCTGTGGTAATTAAAATATGTGTGCAATTTATTTCAATGTATTTAACTAGTTCTAAGCTAGATATAATTTTAATTTGTAAATTGAATGTGTTATGTTGTATTGTAAAAAAAAAAAAAAATAATAATAATAATAATAATTGTAATGAAGTTTGAGCTAAACTAAATAAATAAATAAAATTATTTCATCAAAATGCAAATATAAAATAATATTTTGATCCACACAAAATCCGATAAAAATAAAATGAGTATCTATATACCCTATGGGATATATTATAATGTACAATATAATACACACATAATCAGAGTATGTACTCGTAAAAATGAAATTGTACTCAGAGAATGTGTATTCTACTCTAATTTTACTATTATGTGTTGTGTAAAAATTTTACTTTTATGTGTTGTGTAAACAAATACATGTAGGCTCTTTGAAAGCAGTTTATATAAATAGTATTATATTAAAATCGTTCTAATAAAAAACTAAAGGTATGATAATGTAATAAACAAATACGTATTTTTCTTAAATTTGAAATGAAATGAATACTAGAATTTATTTTGCTTCCGTCATTGGGTTATGAAGCTAGTAAGTTAATAAAAAGTCTGAAAATTTTAATTGTATGTAAAATATCTTGAGTAGCTTACAATAATTAAACTCGTAGGTATATAAAGAAAATATTATAATTTGTATATATTTTCAGTAAGTATTGGACTTCAAAAGTGATTTCATCTCTCAGATGCGTGTCAGTCTTTCAGTTAGAAAACTGAGTTATAGAACTTAAGGATTAAATACCTTCCTGCCACTCCTAACAGCTTTAAAGCCGCAAAATATTATTTCTTATTAAATCAAAAAATATATTATTTATTAGAAACTAGTTAACAATAATTATTTAGCTCTAAAAAATTAATCTACATCTTTAAAGAGATATTCATTGCATTGTATGTACCTTATGTCTTATATTTATTCTACATTATAAATCTTTTAGAGCAATTTACCTACGATTAAAGCTTTAAAAATGTGTGAACTTGGAATTTCTATTTTATTGCTCTTAACATTATCAGTTATATTATTTTTTGATGTTTTGTTTTTAAGATAATCATTTTTTTTTTAATTGCGAAATTATAAGCAAAGAATAACAGAATCATTTTCATATCGCGGGAATTTCAAAATTTCCAAATTAGTGACCTTTAATTTTTTGACAATATAAGTAAAAAGTGTGAAAAATCACAATCTCTATTTTAATTAATTAATGAATAAAAATTATATTTTTAGATTTTGTTGATATTTCTTATTTTAACGAGCTTAAACGCTTTTTTATATTTTCATATATTTTTTATAAGAAATATATATAAATAAAATTATACAAATATATTGTAAATAAATACAAAAATAAGAAATTAAAAATACCCAATTATATAAATTAAGAGACTCACTAATATGTACAGTCAATAGGATCCGAAAATTATTTACCCTCGTAAATACCTTTAGAGCTTTTAAAATTGTTACTTCTATTTTTTTGTTTTGCTTTTAACATTATCAATTTATTATATTGTTTGACGTTTTGTTTTTTTTAATTTTTTATTTAAATTCTTAGGCAAATTCAATGTAAATATATATTCGTATATATATATAAATCTTAAGAGTTTACAAATTTCCAAAGAAGAAAATTTTTATATTTTGACAATATAAAAAGAATGAAAAATCATCATGTCTATTCGGATTAATTGATTTATAAAAGTGATATTTATATATTATACTAGCAAAGATACCCGACGTTGTCCGGGTCGACCACAAAATGAATCGAATTTATTTCAATGAAGTTTGAGATATGAATCGAATTGAAAAAAATTGGTTTATCAAAAATACTCTAATATTTTTTTCCACTACGATAAAAAAATATCAACAATACTCCAACTTAAGCTATACTTATATTAAAATAATTTCTTTGTAAACAATATTTTAGTGATCTTTTCTGATGAAGTATAAGCAAATACGCTCCTTGCTGTTGAGGTATTCTTGAAATAAAGAAATGTTCGTTTTTTCCACAATCAATTGAAATTTGTACTTAAATGAAATGAGGATGCCAAGTTCTTATTCTTAATCTAGTACCGTAGTTTTGGCTTCTTCAAGTTTCGTAGAAGCAATATTGAAGCTACTACTTTTAATCCCAATTGATGAGGAGGAACAACTTCATTTTCATCGATAACTGTATCTATCGATTTGTACACATGGACCCCCTGGAACACTCTGCAGTATTTTCTGATTAATAAAACGAATCGTCACATTTTTGTGGCTAATTTACATAGCCATGTCATTTAAAAAATTTATACTGATTCCTAAATTCGAAAATACATTTTCAGGAAAATACATGTTTTTTTATTTTTCATAGAATACCTATAAATAAATTTTCAAGTCTGTAACACAAATTTTTTTTTGAAACATTTCTGATAGAGTATGTAAGTGTAAATTTTCATGCCTGTAACACAATTGGTTTTTGAAATATTCCTGAGACATACATGCTAGGAGTTGTACGGCAGCAACCCGAACCAGTCCAAATTTTTGAAATCGGTAACAGTCGAATTTCTTTATTTGTGAAAGAGTATCTAAGTGTAAGTTTTTATGCCTGTAACACAATTGGTTTTTGAAATATTCCTGAAACGTACGTGCTGGGAGTTGTACGGCAGCAACCCGAACCAGTCCAAATTTTTGAAATCGGTAACAGTCGAATTTCTTTATTTGTGAAAGAGTATCTAAGTGTAAGTTTTTATGCCTGTAACACAATTGGTTTTTGAAATATTCCTGAAACGTACGTGCTGGGAGTTGTACGACAGCAACCTGAACCAGTCCAAATTTTTGAAATCGGTAACAGTCGAATTTCTTTATTTGTGAAAGAGTATCTAAGTGTAAGTTTTTATACCTGTAACACAATTGGTTTTTGAAATATTCCTGAAACGCACGTGCTGGGAGTTGTACGGCAGCAACCTGAACCAGTCCAAATTTTTGAAATCGGTAACAGTCGAATTTCTTTATTTGTGAAAGAGAATCTAAATGTAAATTTTCATATCTGTCACACACATGGTTTTTAAAATATTCCTGAGGCTTGGTAAGAGTTGTACGGCAGCAACCCGAACCTGTCATCTGATTTGGCTTTGTAAAGTACCGCGTTATTTCCATACCGGTACCATGAATAACTGTACAAAATTTCAGAACCCTATCTTTAAAACTGTGGGCGTGTATAGCGAACAAACAAACAAACAAACAAATAAACAAACAAACAAACAAACAAACAAACAAACTTTCCCTTTTATAAGTATAGAAGATTATTGTTATCTCTTATTATGTACTTTTTAATGAACTTGAACACTTTGTATATTTCCATGTATATTTATATTATTCTTTCAATATACTTCAATAACTCAGTTATTAATTGAAAATCATCTAGTACAGTTGAAAAAGTTAATTAAAAAATATTAAATATGAAATTTAAATTATTCGTATTTGCCATAATATTCTTAATTACAGTTAAGTCATATTCAAACAATATATTTCGATTTTAAATACTTTTATATTATATATATATATTTTTTTTAACAAATTTTCGATGATAAATAATATTATTAAATAAATTTTATTAGAAAAAATCTAAAAAAAAATTATATTTAATAGATGACGTGGGCATCAGTGATTCCATGCAATACAACAACCAGTGATTGCCAAAATCAGGTTATAGTCCAGGTAATAGTAATTTATTATTGATTTTTGATAGTCATATTTTTTTTTAGTGATATTATATTTAATTTATTAAAAGTCGTATTTTGTTTTACTAATAATTTATTTTTATTGTGAAAATATTGATATTTTCGATGCAACCTACCACTTTCGTCAGTGCTTGTGACTAATCTATTTAAGATTTTCGACTAACTAATTTAATAACTAAACATTCGATAAAATAATTATTTTCATTAAAAACTTTAAATAAGTTGAGGATATTTTCACAGTTATACTAATATCTATCCCTTGCGTGGCATGATTGGTTTTAGCAGCACAGAAATGTGTTTCAATTATGATACGGTAGCCACGGGTTCATTTCCCGTGAGGGATATAAAATATAACTAAACAAATATATGAAGATAATGTATAAAACATTATTAATCAATTTAAATTTATAATCAATACTTTATTAATAAAAAAATACACATTATTAAATTTATACTTACATCAATATTCATATATAATAAAAATAATATTGACAAACCATTAATAATAATTACACAATACAGTCATATTCCATAAGCGATCGAACTAATGAACAGTAAATGGTTCTAGTCACTACTAAAGTGAATTCCTGAATTATTTTGATCTTCTTTTAATAAATCCTAAAATTTTACTAGACCAAGCGTTTTTTCGAATACAGTGCTGCTCAGTAATCAATGGTGGAAACAAGCAATCAGATATTATTAATGGATGTAGTACTACGTCGGTGAATCAAATTCCACTAACCATCAAATGTGCCATCCAATGACTGTTCTTACCGTTGCCTGCCTACACCCTCTGTTACTACAATAATTATTATATAACTATTATTTTCTATACGTTTAAAATAATACCCGACTTTAAAAAGTTCAACTCAAACTAATAAAAAAATGTATATTTATTTATTTATTTATTTATTATGCTCCATATATTGTACAATTAATTCTTTTAAAACTATTTACTTAGATACAGATATATAATTATCTTTACTACAGTTGATTTGTATTTTTTTATTTTTATTTAGAAGTTTTCGAGTTTAATATTATAAATTTAAAGGAAAAATTGGAGATGAAAAACCTTTTTGAATTTTTGTTTTGTAAAACTTAACGCTAACTTAAACAGTAAAACCTATCTATAGTAAAATCTATACGTACGAACTAAACTAAAAAGTTCTAAAACTTTAAAAACTAAAACTTTAAAAAGTTCAACTCAAACTAATAAAAAAATGTATATAATATGATAAAAAATCATTAACCTAGTTGTATTAATAATATTGTTTTTGTTTTTTTAGACTTCAGAAACGCCAGAGGAAACTGTAGTTAGAATGGCAGCATCGGGAATTTCTAATCCAAACACAATAGGTATAGCTAATAGGTTAATTAGCCTGCATGAAAAAGGTTATTTTACATCAGAAAGACTCAAGGTAATATTCATATTCTTAACATTTTAACCTTATATGACGGCATATTAAAAAACCTTCTATTGATGATTTATTTATTTATTCATTTATTCAGTACTCAAATGAGCCAACAAGCTCGTATAGAGTTTTACATATTTCTAAAGTAAAATAATATTATATTAAAACTAAACTGTATATCATTTTTAGTATATATACCTGGGTAACACTATTGTCAGTCACATAAAGGTTAAAATATCTATTTTAAGTGTTAATTTAAAAATTTGTATATTAAAAACAAAAAAAAAAATATTTTCTTTTTTTAATTTAGCCATTTGAAAGTCTTATTAATGCAGGTTTAACCATGGCCAATAAAATTTTAGAAAATCTTGATAAGCAACAATCAAAACCTCAGCAAATTGTTTAATTTTGTAAATTAAAATGAAAATAAAAATTATTGAAAAAAAAAAATAATAATGCTGTTAATTTGAATTTATTTTGTAGGTAACAATTATTCTTAAATGATTAATAAATATGTATTATAGAAAACAATTTATGGTAGCGGAAAAGCTAAGTGGTTTTGCTGATGACTCCAAAATTAACAAAATCATTGTATGTATATGTTGGTGATTGTACCCTACTTCAGAACGATTTTAACGATTTTTGAGAATATTGCTATCCGAACAACCTATAGAATTAAATATTTGAAAATGCCAGGTTGTTAGCCTTAGTACTAAACCTCAAAGTTATATTATTCAATTTGAATGCCCGCTCGGGAATCAAGTTTTAAGCCATTCTGAATTGACTTTTTATCTGAATGTGATTCTAGTTCAGAAACTCAATTTCAAAGTGCATTTCAACTCCTCCATTAACCAAGCTAACTCTATGCTAGGATTTATAATCCGCTGGACACAATAACTTGCTGACCGCTACATTATGAACCATTCATAGATCACATAATTTGCGCCGCAAAATGTTTGAGTTTTTTTCAATCTGTGTAAGGCATATTTTTCACCTAAATATAACTGCTTAATATCTATATAGATTACATACGACCCAAGATTAGTATAATTCGCATTTATGGGCGGGAACCTCAAAGGCTGCTCTAAGCTTTCTTGACAGAGTACAAAAACGTGCCATTCGCCTTATAGATGATGTAAATGTTTCATCAACATTTTGTACACTTGGTCACCGTCGTATCGTTGGACTAACTCTATTTTATAGATATCTCGTGGGAGTAGGCATATTCTCAGAAGAACTAAAATCACTAATTGCGCTTTTTAAGCAATTCCGTCGAAGAACGCGAAAAACAAAGTGAACATCAAGTTCGCAACTCCTCGCCTAACCCTTCTCCTACTTCTTTTTCCTCTCTTTAACTATCCATTTTCTTTTCCATAAACCAACGGTACGCGAAAGTTTAAAGGTTTCTCTGACCTTAATTTTGGCTAATAATATAAAAAAAATTATCAAACAAAAGATAAAGTTCAAATTTCATATATTGAAATAGTTTAGCGTAAATTTTTACGCTTTACACTTCATGGTTTTAATGGTCTGACTCTTTTCAACTTCCATTTTAGAAAGATTAGTTTGTTTTTGATCAAACTAAAATCTTTCCAACAATGTCGATTGATGGCTACCATCACGTTTATTTCCAAATTCATGCTGGAAACATCCTGGTACTTGAAATTAGGGATTTAATAGCTTTTAGTATTGTTTAATGATGTCTAGTCTTGCTAACCATGGTACAGACTCCGGTAAATTTAAGCCTGTGTCAGGTATGTTATGTAAATCTAAATCGAGAATTCTGCTTGTATGTTTTACCGCATTACTAGAACCGTGAGCCCATATTTAGGGCTTATACTCCATTTTGGATCGTGTGAAAGTTTTATAGATTTCCAAGAAATCACAGGAGGGAATATAGGCCGAATATATGACCATTCCAGACCATTTAAGTACATACCTTATATGTTTAAGCTTTCAAACCGTTGAAGTTTTTCTTTCCGAATCGATAAATCAAGATCAAAAATGGAAATCAAGCCAGAGTTTTTGAGGTATTAAACTCAATGCTGTTTGTTAAGCACCAATTAGCTATTGCAACCAAATTATGGTTAAGAGAATTGGCCATGATGTCGCTTTTAATCGTAGCTTCAAATTTTATTTAAAAATCGTAGAACTAGTGACTTTCTACGAGTGGTTCGTCTACAAAGCTTTAGATTGTATTGAAAGTAGATTGGAATAAGTTATTTATATTGTAGGTGAGCGAAGTGAACCTTGAGGAACGTCAGCATTTATTCGCAATTGATCGGACTTAAATCCATCAACTAAGACTTGAGTTGTATGATTCGGAAGGAAATTTTCAATCCATTTGAGAGAAGAGGAAATTTTGTTAATAATACACTATGTAATTTTGTCTTATGTATTTTTGTCCACATGTAATTTTGTCCATATGTATTTATTTTATCTTAAGTAATTTTGTCTCTAAATGATTTTGTCTATGTGTAGTTTTGTCCACGTGTAATTTTGTGCATAAGTAATTTTGTCCATATGTAATTTTGTCTTATGTAATTTTGTCTCTATATAATTGTGTCCATATGTAATTTTGTGACTATGTAATTTTATCTTATGTAATTTTGTCTCTATATGATTTTGTCCATAATATGTTATTTTGTTTATATTATGTTATTTTGTCTCTATGTAATTTTGTCTCTATGTAGTTTTGTCTTATGTAATTTTACCTCTATATAATTGTGTCCATATGTAAATTTTTTCATATGTAAAAATGTTGTCTTGTAATTGTTTTCATATGCAATTTTGTGTTAATGAAATTTTGTCTTATGCACTTTTGTGCATTTGTAATTTTGTATTATGTAATTTTGTCCACATGTAATTTTGTCCATATGTAATTATTTTATCTTATGTAATTTTGTCTCTAAATTATTTTGTCTATGTGTAATTTTGTCCACGTGTAATTTTGTCGATAAGTAATTTTGTCCATATGTAATTTTGTCTTATGTAATTTTGTCTCTATATAATTGTGTCCATATGTAATTTTGTGACTATGTAATTTTATCTTATGTAATTTTGTCTCTATATGATTTTGTCCATAATATGTTATTTTGTTTTTATTATGTTATTTTGTCTTATGTAATTTTGTCTCTATGTAATTTTGTCTTATGTAATTTTATCTCTATATAATTATGTCCATATGTAATTTTTTTCATATGTAATGTTGTCTTGTAATTGTTTTCATATGCAATTTTGTGTAAATGAAATTTTGTCTTATGCACTTTTGTGCATTTGTAATTTTGTATTATGTAATTTTGTCCACATGTAATTTTGTCCATATGTAATTATTTTATCTTAAGTAATTTTGTCTCTAAATGATTTTGTCTATGTGTAATTTTGTCCACGTGTAATTTTGTGCATAAGTAATTTTGTCCATATGTAATTTTGTCTTATGTAATTTTGTCTCTTTATAATTGTGTCCATATGTAATTTTGTGACTATGTAATTTTATCTTATGTAATTTTGTCTCTATATGATTTTGTCCATAATATGTTATTTTGTTTATATTATGTTATTTTGTCTTATGTAATTTTGTCTCTATGTAATTTTGTCTTATGTAATTTTATCTCTATATAATTATGTCCATATGTAATTTTTTCATATGTAATGTTGTCTTGTAATTGTTTTCATATGCAATTTTGTGTTAATGAAATTTTGTCTTATGCACTTTTGTCCATATGGTAATTTTAATTTAATTTTGTATTATGTAATTTTGTTCATATGTAATTTTTTCTCTATCGAAAGCTTTAAAAATATCTAGAGCTACAACATTTGCTTCACCCAAATTGTGCAAACAGATATTTAGCTTCTGTATATTTGTGTTATTCAATCACTAATGGATCGGTGGGATCGAAATCAGTCTATCGTTAACAGTACTTCGGCTGTCTAAATATTTGATATATACGTATATGTAATAGAGGATCGATATAGGGTATGTATTTTTAAGAAACTTGTTAATATAACTCTAAAAGCTATATAGCTCTAAAACAAATACTACAAATCTTTATAGCATTATACTACTTCTTTTAGAGCAAATTACCTATGATTCAGAGCGTTAGAAATATTTTTGTTGTTGTTATCATTATCAGTTATATTATATTTTGATGTTTTGTTTACTTTTTTTTTTGTAATTGCGAAATAATATTGTCAAGAACATTAACATATTTTTCGTATCTCTAGAATTTCCTAAAAATGTGATCTTTAATTTTTCGACAATAGCAAAGACAGAGCATTATAATCTCTTCTCGGAATTATTAATTAAAATAAAAATCATATTTGTGTATTATCTTCATGTTATCTTTATTGTCAAACCCCTCTCTGTTTTAGTTTTTATACTTTCGCATTGCTATTTATAATATTTTGTCAATATAATTTCAGAAGTCAGTTATTAATTGAAAATCATCTTGAAAAGTTGAAAAAATTTAGTTTTTTTTTTTTTTCTTTCATTAAAAAAAAACATTTAAAATGAAATTTACATTATTTGTAATTGCGGTTCTCTGCATAACAGTAAGTAGTCTAGAAATAAATTCTTGTGATTTTTGAAATACAAATTATTTAAAAATTATTGAATTTAAAACATGCAAAAATATATTTTCTAGATGACACTTGCAGCACCAAAACGATGTACCAAAGGAAATTTATTCAAGTGCAAAGCAAAACAAAACAAGGTAGTACTAAATTTAATGTAAACCAATACCATAGTGTCAACCATAACGTATCGATGTAATTGAAACATTTTTAATTAAACATATTTTTTTTTTTTTTATTGTATTTTGAATATTTAAGAAACTCGCTATTATTGTAATATTCGAAGGTGAAATATTTTTTTTAATAATTCTGAAGATTTAAAAATAATCGTCTTTAAAATGTTTTACTAAAACTGATGAAAAATTATGACTTAAAGCAAATTTATTTTAAAATAATAATTTTTTTAGAAATATTCTTCAAATACTGATGATCAGTTATTAGAAGTGTTTGAAGGAGCAATGAGTAATCCACACACATCTAAAATAGCTTCACACTTAATTAAACTGCACGAGAATGATTTTTTCACAGAAAGAAGACTTGAGGTAATTAAAAATATTTTTAAGTAATCATTTCAACATTTAGGTATATCACAAGATCCATGATAAAACATTTTTTACTAACTATACTAGATATCTGAGTAATTTTTCAGTGCCGTAAAAGGTGCATGAAAATTCAAATAAAAATTTAATCAAATTTTGTTTTGCGGTATCATTATGTAATAAAACCCCATAAATAAAATGAAAATATAAATGTTTGGGACTTTAATTCGCGGAGTTGAAATATCTATTAAAATATTTAATTTTTAAATTTATAAAAATGAAAAAAAAAAAATATGACTCTATTTTCTATTTTTAGAGATATGATAAACTCATCAATGCTGCTTTAAGGATCTCCAACAGATTTTTAGAAAATCTTAGTAGACGTCATTCCAAAAATTATTAAATTGCTCAATTTTGTAAAGAAAAATAAACAAAAAAAATATAAAATAAAAATTAAAATACTTACATTGTGAAAATATATTTAGTTTTATTTATGTCATCAATTCAAAACGAACTCACATCATTACTCTAGTTCTAATACCCATGATTCTTTTCCCAATTTTCTTCCCAATTTTCTTTTTCCATCTGTCTGATGGATATATAAATAAGTAGTATTAATGGCTGTTCAATAGACATACACAAGGGTATTTTTACTCATTCAAAACTACACATTCATGCAAATACTATGCTTAAAGATTAATTGTCAAACACGTCATACTTGCAGAAGGCACACACAAGATCCAAATTTACTTAATTTTTCTATATTTGAATCTCCGTAGAAGCTTTATAATTTAGTGTTAATCAATTTATGATTTAGGTTTTAAAAGTTCAACATCCTCTAAATGGAAATTAAATTAAGTAGTTTTTTGTCTTAGATAGCCTGCTGTTGAAAAGTTATAACTGTTAAAATAAATAAATTAGGTTACACGACAAAATTACATAGATACAAATTTATATAAGAAATAATTACATATGGACAAAATTATATACAGACAAAATTACATATATACAAAATTAGAAATGGACAAAATTTACCATATGGAAAAATTGCATAAGACAAAATTTCATTGACACAAATTTGTATATGGACAAAATTACATAAGAAAAATTACATATGGACAAAATTATATAGAGAAAAAATTACATTATATAAACAAAATAACATATGAAAAAAATCATAGAGAGAAAAAATTATATAAGACAAAATTACATAGACACAAAATTACATATGGACACAATTACATATGGACAAAATTACATACAGACAAAATTACATATGAACAAAATCACCTTATGGAAAAAATTACATATTATAAAAAAATTACATATGGACAAAATTGCATAAGATAAAATTGCATAATACAAAATTATAAATGGACAAAATTACCATATGGATAAAAATACATAAGACAAAATTTCATTGGCACAAAATTGCATGTGGGCAAAATTACATAAGAAAAATTACATATGGACAAAATTATATAGAGAAAAAATTACATTATATAAACAAAATAACATATGAAAAAAATCATAGAGAGAAAAAATTATATAAGACAAAATTACATAGACACAAAATTACATATGGACACAATTACATATGGACAAAATTACATACAGACAAAATTACATATGAACAAAATCACCTTATGGAAAATATTACATATTATAGAAAAAATTACATATGGACAAAATTGCATAAGATAAAATTACATAATACAAAATTATAAATGGACAAAATTACCATATGGATAAAAATGCATAAGACAAAATTTCATTGACACAAAATTGCATGTGGGCAAAATTACATAAGAAAAATTACATATGGACAAAATTACATATGGAAAAAATTGCATATTATAGAAAAAATTACACATGGACAAAATTGCATAAGATAAAATTAAATAATACAAAATTACATATTATAGAAAAAATTACATATGGACAAAATTACATATGAACAAAATCACCTTATCGAAAAAATTACATATTACAGAAAAAATTACATATGGACAAAATTGCATAAGATAAAATTACATAATACAAAATTATAAATGGACAAAATTACCATATGGATAAAAATGCATAAGACAAAATTTCATTGACACAAAATTGCATGTGGGCAAAATTACATAAGAAAAATTACATATGGACAAAATTACATATGGAAAAAATTGCATATTATAGAAAAAATTACACATGGACAAAATTGCATAAGATAAAATTACATAACACAAAATTACAAATGGACAAAATTACCATGTGGACAAAAACGCTTAAGACAAAATTGAATGTAGAGAAAATTACATATAGACAAAATTACTTATGGCCAAAATTATTTAGAGAAAAAATTACATAATGACAAAATCATATAGAGACAAAATTACATAAGATAAAATTACATAGCGACAAAATTACATACAGATAAAATTACATATCAACAAAATTACATTATGTGGACAAAATTGCATATTATAGCAAAAATGACATATGGACAAAATTGCATAAGATAAAATTACATATGAACAAAATTAAATAATACAAAATTACATATTATAGAAAAAATTACATATGGACAAAATTACATATGAACAAAATCACCTTATCGAAAAAATTACATATTACAGAAAAAATTACATATGGACAAATGTGCATAAGATAAAATTACATAATACAAAATTATAAATGGACAAAATTACCATATGGACAAAAACGCTTAAGACAAAATTGAATGTGGAAAAAATTACATAAGAAAAAATTACATATGAACAAAATTGCATAAGATAAAATTTCATTGACACAAATTTGTATATGGACAAAAATGCATAACATAAAATTACATATGAACAAAATTACATAATACAAAATTACACTGACACAAAATTAAATAAGATATAAAAAAATAAAAAAGTTAAAATTATTTTGATTTTTGTATATTATGTAATTTTATCTCGACACCCCTAATTATTAGTTTTAGGCTAATATCCAAAGTGTAATTAATTATATATTATTTATCGAATAGGCTTTTTACTCTAGATGAAACATTTTTAAAATTTTGTAAATTTTAAAATTAGAAATTTTAAATATATTTCACTAAGTTTAATTATTAATATATTGATCGATTTGGATTTTATGCTATTCGACAGTTATTAAATTATTGTCTTCTAGTTACACTAACAATTTCAATATCCTTCAAAATTATCTTTGTTTCAGTTTAGTAATTCAAATATCAAGGAGTAACAAAATTTTGAATAGACATAATAACTCAATTTAATATCAATACAAAATGTGTTAATGACGCATGGTACAAAATCGCTTAATACAGGTAAGTGATACTACTGGCAAATTATAATGCAGGTAATAATTGTTGGAAATTCAGACAAATGCGATAGAACGGTCAAATGACAGACAGACAAATGACCAGCTCCCGAATGATTTATTATTTTTTATTAATCTGCTGCCAATGAAGATAAAAAATGCCTAATGGGTTTTCATATTGTTGCACTAGCCTTTGTCATTGGGACAAAATAAATGAGAAATTAAAATTTAGCCTACAAGTAGATAACATAGGTAGGTAACTTAAATAATATGGAATTACGCTTTATCCTGAAAATGACAGTAGTTTTCCACATTGCATGTGTTGATAAGCATCTCTATAGAGCTCATGTGTTGATAAAATTAATCTACATCTCTATAGAGCTATTTATTGCACTGTATGCTTATTTGTCTTATATTTTATATACTACGTTATAAGTCTTTTAGAGCATATTAACTACGATTAAACTTCAGAAAATGCGTACTTGGGATTTCTACTTTTTGTTTTTAACATTATCATTTATATTTTTTGATGTTTTGTTTTTAAGATAATCATTTTTTTTTTAATCGCGAAATTATTCGCAAGGCAAGAATATCATATTTTTCGTATCTCGGAAATTTCAAAATTTTCAAAATAATAAAAAGTACTAGAGATAGAGGTCATCTTCTTTTCCCGGAATATTTTATTAACAAAAGTGGTATTTTTAGATTTTTTTTGCTTATAAATTTTTTCATTTCCCTCTTAATTAAGTCGAGTAAAATATTTTTTATAAAAATTTAAATATTCTCTCAATCTAATTCAAGAATTCAGTTATTATTTGCAAATCATCTAGGAAAGTTGTAATAGTTTTTTTTTTTTTTTGGTTTATTTAAAAAATACTAAATATGAAAATTACATTATTTGTAATTGCCATTCTCTGCATAACGGTAAGTAGTCCATCTTCCACAGAAGAAATCAATTTCTGTAATTTTTATAATACAAAATAAAATAGATTAAAAATAATTGAATTTAAGGCATATGCAAAAACAATATATTTCATAGGTGACGTTTGCAGCACCAAAACCCTGCACGAAAGAAAATTATAAGAATTGCCGATACGAAGAATTAGTCAAGTTAATGGTAACCAATATCATAACAGAGCACAACAAATCGAACATTAAAAATAATATTTTTTTAGAATTTGGATGAAAACTCAAATGAAGATTCAAATGAACCTTTAGTTGAAGATTCAGTTGAAGATTCAGAAGAACCTTCAGATGAAGATTCAGAAGAACCTTCAGGGGAAGAAGAAGAAGAACTTTCAGAAGAGGAAGAAGAAGAAGAAGAACCTTCTGAAGAAGAAGAAGAAGAAGAAGAAGAGGAAGAAGAACCTTCAGAAGAAGCAAATTCAGATGTAGATATAGGTGAACGTTTTGGTACATATTCAAATAAACATTCAGATTCAGATGACCGGTTAATGACAATGATCGAATTAGCAATGAAAAACATACAAAGAGCTAAAATACTTCATACCATAATTTTACTGCATGAGAAAGGTTTCTTTACACCAGAAAGATTTAAGGTAATTAAATATTTTTAATTTTAACCCTAATATGACGACATAATCAAATATCTTGTTACTGTCCCGGCAATTTGCCAGTCACATTAATGTTGAAACATTTGTTCAGGTAATTAATTTTAAAACGAAAAAAAAATTTATTGTTTTTTTTTTTTTTTTTATTTAGCGGCTTAAGAAAATTTTGGTTGCTGATTTAGAGAACTCCTCCAATTTCTTGGAAAATATTAATAAAAAGAAATGTCGTAAAAGAAACTGTCGTAAAAGGAAATATTAATTAATAATTGTTTAATTATGTAAAAAAAAAAAAAAAAACTGGAAAATAAAAAATTAAATTACCTTTATAATGTATTTAGTTTTATTTATATGTCATAAATTTTTAAATTAATATTTTGTAGCCATCATCAAAAGTGTATGACGTGTAGTGCTCTAAGTAAAAGTAAGAAATTAGGCACAGCTTTATATAAACAATTTTTTTGTTTGTTTTTATGCGCAGGCGCACATAAAATTTTTTAGCAGTCATTCTTGTTAGAAGTCAAAGCAGCACACATGCACAATTCGTTTTTATAGTTATATTATAATATTATTTATAATTATATATTTTTATATAGCTATATTTAATATATTTTAATAATTATTTTTTTATTTCTTACTTACATAATTTCTGACGGGATCATTACCTTGGTAAATTACATGTTAAGTACACTACAGGCGCAGGCGCACTAAAATATCTGCACATTCTTCCCGACATATAGGTAACTAGTGGGCCCCTGTGCAATTGCACAGTAGTAATTTTAATTAAAAAATTCTGGTTGGAACAACATCATCATTGATTCATATCAATTTATTACATGAATTTTATTTATTTTTTTTCTGTAGGTAGTTAGGTAGGTACATGGTAGTGAGGTAGGTAGTGAGGGTGTTAAACCCAATAAAACCATCTCTTCTTTGTCTTACATACATAACAAATCAATGACAGATCGACTAATGAATTTTTATTCTCAGAAAAAAAAAATTATATATTTTTTTACATAATTTAAATATTGTAGTTATATGTTTCCGTATTATTAATTAAATTTTTTTTTTATAAAATATTGAGTAAATTTAAGTTAAAATTAATTTAAAAGTTTTAAAAAATTGATTTAAAAATGAAATAAAATATAAAAATCTAAAAAATGAATATATTTTTTCTATTTTTAGTATCTATAATTATAATTGACAAGCATTTAAGGTCCTGCGCAGTAGACACCTTTTTATTTTATTTCGATTCTGCTACTCCTTAATGAATTTCTAATATATATAATATATAATATTGTATATAAAACAAAAATGCGCACACAGTTGAAAATTTTGTACTCATATGATTTTATTATTCAGCGAATACATTATGCATATGTGAGAACTTATTAAAATAATAAACAAAAGCAAACAAATCAGTTATTATATTTTATATTATCTACTTGAGAATGAATCTATGTACATATGCCAAAAAAAAAACAAAGAAACAAATTCATCTCAAATAAAAAATATAAAAAAGCAAAAACAAAAAAAAAATCAGTTGAATTGTTCATATGACTAGCAAATTTATTTTTATATAGTAGACTTAGAGTACTTCATTTTGATATAGAAGGTCACTTAAATTCTTCATTTTTATCTTTTTAAGTAACTGTTTCTAAATTTTTGTTATTTGAAGTAATAATATAGTTTTTATTAAAATTATGTATTATATTATATATATATATATATACATACCTCTTTAATAACAAAACTTTTTATTTTTAGTAACTTGATCACTAAATGCCACTTACTATAGGGAATATATCGGAAACGAAGCAGTATATGAGGGACGTGTATTTATGTGTCCTAAATAAAACTTAATAACCACAAAACTTTTTATTAAACACGAGTGGTTTCTGCTATATCGTGTGAAGTCTATGTCAGTACGTAAATTACTGTTTTTTTAAAAACTTTAAATTTGACTTGAACTTGAAATATAATTACTCAACAGGGGCCCCTAGTTTTGTTATAGTATTATAATTGCTTAACTTTTTTCTGCTATTATCTATCTATTTAATGTTAATATATACCATAATAAAAAGAAATTTTATCTCTATCAATTTGACATCAATTACAGTAAAATTTGGTTATAGTCACTACTGGTTAACATAGGTACAATTCGCTTTTAGTCAACAATTTTACTGTTATAATTTTTTTTATATTTTTTTTATGTATTTTATAGTCAAAAACATTTGTAGTCACAATTATTCTATTACAGTCAACAATTTTTTTGAAAAATAAAATAATAAACTTCATACAACCGATGTCGTTTATATCCACATTAAAATATAACGGCAATTTTTTCAATAAAAAAAAAAATAAATCAAAAGTGAATTATTTTATTTGAAAAACTGATCTATATATCGTCTTTTTCTGTTCTTTATTACAAATTTTTGTGATTACATAACAGAATAGCAATTTATGAATAAAATAAAGTTTAAAATTGTTATACGAATGATATTTTATTGAATTTTGTTTATAAAGATGCAATTTGACTACACTTATAGTAACAAATAATACTGTAATTTAGCGAATTTAGCGAATATAACCGTGTTTTACTGTATATATTATTTTTTTTTTTTAAAAAGCAGAAAAAAATGAGCTAACATTTTTTTATATCATTTTTGAAAAGTATGATCTGATTTTTATTTTTCTGTTTTGTTTTCAATTTTTGTTTGTGTTTTCGTTTTTATGCTTTTTTCTATAATTTTGTGTGTTTATTTAAAATGAAAGCATTTTTAGGAAGCCTTTTCAAAAATTGTCTGTGATAGAAATTTACTTTAGAGTATAGATGTCGCTCTACTCGGAAATAACCGTGGTTTATATGGTGTAACTATTTTAAATGTTTTAAGTACCTATTCACCACTGTTTTGCATATTTTTATTTTTGGCTTAAGAACTTGCCAAAATTTTAATATTTTTGTGGTTTAATATACTATTCAACTATTCTTGCATTTTTACTCCACCCACATGTCGTTCATCTTGTGTATTATATATAAGATTATAATGACTTTTTTTTTGTAAATTGGAGAGTTCTAAGTAACCGGGACCTCTTAAGATCTATTGTACTTCTTATAATAACTTATCCACTCCACTGTTTGCTGAAGATGACAACTTTAACGTTGTCGAAACATGTCTAATTTTTAATTGTAATTTTTAAAATTTAAAAAATAAAAACGTCCACACAGACGAAAAATGAATAAGGAAAAATTATGTACTAATTAAAATAAAAATATTTTATATAAATTTGGGGCGCGGAAACAGAGAGTAATAAACTATTATAATGAATATTGTTTCTAGATTAATTTTTTATACTATCCTCTTCTTCATAATCAAATATCTATTGCACGTGATCATTTTTAGCAGAAAACTTTAAATTGTATTATATTTATTTATTCAGTTAATATTTTGTTGATCACTCTGAATATTTCTTTTTGGCAATTTTCCTTTTTTTATTCAGTCGATCACAAATTTATTAAGTCTATACCAGCTTCTCGTCTGTATAATCATATCCAAATACCTATATCAAGCTTTAATTTCTGACTGACAGCTTTAAATTTTTATTATTATGACGCATTCGGTTGACTTTCTTTTAATTATTATTAAATATCCTTCTGTAAAAAATATACAACTATTCCAACAGATCTAAAGTCCCAGATAATTATACCGTATTTCTTATTAAATCAAAAAATATATTAATTAGAAACGAGTCAATAATTTAGCTATAAAAAAAATGAATCTACATCTCTAAACAGCTATGTATTACACTGTGGTGTGTTTATTTGTCTTATATTTATTTTACGTTATAAGTGTTTTAGAACAAACTACCACCGATTAAAGCTTTAAAAATTGTGAACTTGAGATTTCTATTTTATTGCTGTTAACATTATCAGTTATATTATTTAATGTTTTGTTTTAAAGATAATCGTTTTTTTTTTAATTGCGAAATTATTCGCAAGGCACAAATAACATATTTTTCGTATCTCGGGAATTTCACACTTTCCAAAATATTGACCTATAATTTTTCGACAATAATAAACAGTACTAGAAGTCAGACTGTTTTTCCGGAATATTTTTTCAACAAAAATAATATTTTTAAATTTTTTTTTTTTGTATATCTTTTTTCACACCCCTCTCAATTAATTTGTACTTTACATTTTTTTTTTTATATAAATTAAATTTTTTTTTCAAT
Organism: Argyra leucocephala; assembly: GCA_963942445.1. Lineage (NCBI taxonomy): Eukaryota > Metazoa > Arthropoda > Insecta > Diptera > Dolichopodidae > Argyra > Argyra leucocephala. The sequence goes on from OZ012679.1 coordinate 4,834,818, forward strand.
CTAATTCAAGAATTCAGTTCGTATTTGCAAATCATCTAGAAAAGTTGGAAAAATTTTTTTTTTTGTTTTATTTAAAAAAAATTAAATATGAGATTTACATTATTTGTAATTGCGATTCTGTGCATAACGGTAAGTAGTCTATACAAGTCAATTTTTGTGCTTTTTATTATACAAAACAAAAAAAAAATGAACTGAAAATAATCGAATTTAAAATACCCAAAAAATATATATTTCATAGGTAACGTTTGCAGCACCAAAACCCTGCTCGAAAAAAAATTATAAGAATTGCCGATACAAAGATTTAATCAAGTTAATGGTAAGCAGTATTATAACAGACCAAAACGTATCTATCAAATATTAAAAATGATATTTTTTTTTAGAATTTAGAAGAAAATTCAAATGAAGATTCAAATGAACATTTAGATGAAGATTCAGAGGAACCTTCAGATAAAGATTCAAAAGAAACTTCAGATGAAGATTCAAAAGAACCTTCAGATGAAGAAAAAGAAGAAGACGAGACCTCTGATGAAAATTCAAATGAAGTTTCAGAAGAAGATCCTGATGATCAGTTTATGGAAATGATCAAATTAGGAATTAGTAATCTACACAAAGCTAAAGTAGTTCCTATCTTAATTTTACTGCCCGAAAAAGTTTTGTTCGCACTACAAGAACCCAAGGTAATTATATATTTTTTATTTTTCATTTGAACCTTTATACGACGACCTAAAACAAATATGTTTACTGTCCCGGCAAGTTGTCAGTCACATAATGGTTGAAATATTTATTTAAGTTTTGAATTTTTTAAATTTTTAAATAAAAAAAATATATTTTTTCTTTATTCAGAAATATGGCAATAGTAAGTCTACTGATAAATGGATCACCCCTAGATTAACCCCAGAAAACCTTAATAAAAAAAAATATCGTAAAAGAAAAAACTATTAAATTGTTTAATTATGTAAATAAAAATAAATAAAAAATTAAATTACCAACATAATGTATTTAGTTTTATTTATATGTCATCAATTCAAAATCGAATTCCCATCGTCAGCCATATTTAAAGCTACTTTTTAAAGTTATTATTTTGTAGCCATCATCAAAAGTGTAATGGGTATTTTTTATCATCTATGTTATTGTTTTTATTGCATTGTCATATAATATGATACACTAAGCAAATTAATAATCTGAACAAGCACACACACAATAATAAATTTACCAAACAATAAATTTCTTGGACCTAACAATAAAGCTCAATAGTCACAATTTGGAATTCAAAATCTATAGAATATCTACGTTAAATAGACGTTACAATATTATGAAAATTCACATCATTCCCACCATTATAAAATGGTGGCTTACAATAGTTTTGTACATTATAAATTGTTAAATGTCCCATTGAATATATAGGAGACTATAACGAGGAGATAACACTAAAATACATATCCCAAGTAACACCAAATAACTATTAAGTTAAATATCTCCATACCAACGTCGTTATAACGTCGTAAATTTAAAAAACATAACTTTATAGACAAAAATGTAAAAGTTATAATTTATCCGTCATTACGACTACAATACGAAGTTTTATTTTCTCAGTTGTCACAAAGTTATTTTATATCTACTTCACAACTTTTTTTACATTTTATAACTATGACCATAGAGTAATCATATAAGTAGAGTATTCACGTAGAACAAAATTTGCTAGTCACTTTTTCAAATATCAAAATTCTGTGTTCACTCAAAATAATATTACTCAATTTTTAACTGCTTATAAGTTGAGCGCAATGTATTTTGTACTCATAAATAAAAAGATTTTGTGTACCTACTACTTATGAACATATTTATTTGTTATTATGCTGCCAACAGTGGTGTCAACAATATAAAAGTTGTATGTATAGGTACTCAAAATTGTATAGTTATATATGCGAATGTGCATGCTAGCTACAGTATATACATACTTCTTTATTTCGCTGCTCGCATTTCTACTTTACTTATGTGATAAAAATTAAAAATTACACAATGTGTATAAAAATATATATACATGCATTTAAAGTCCTTTCAATAGACCACAAATAATATTACAAATCAAAGTATTGAATTTTTTTTTAGAAATTGAAAGAATTCAAGATTATTGCTGGATTTGTTGTTATTTTGCTTTAATTTTTAAAATTTGAAGAATTAATATTTTTATTTGGACTTGGTCAATGTGATTTATAAAAGTTGTGATTTCAAATTTTATAGAAGAAAGGGACAAAAAGATTAATGTTGGTTTTGTAAAATTAAAAATAATTCAAATTAATTTCTATTGAAAAGTAGGTACCTACATGTATTTTTAAATTTTCAACAATTTTGGTTTTGTTAATTTTGTCTGTTTCTTACCGTAGATAATAATATGAATAGTATATATATATGAATACATAATATAATTATGAATACAAACAAACAAACAAGCTATCAAAATTTAAAAAAGTAAGTAAAAAAAATAAAACTGGAAATTTTATTCTTTATATGGATTGTTGGCTTTTTTTATTTCTTCAAAAATTATTTCATCTGAAATATTGAAATACGATTTTTAACCAAGTTCTGAAAAAATAAAACAAAACGGTATTCCGTACAAAGTTCACGATTTATAATGCATTACTAATAAATTTTATTCTTTTATTAGCATTATTTTTAAAAAAAAATTCTGGATTATGTGATGCTATCATTGACCTATTATTGTATGGATAGAATTTCATTCATTGTCTTTGCGATTAATTGTGTTTTTTTGTTTACATTTTTCTATATACATATATTTTTTGTATTGAATTAGATATGTAAATGTATGGTGAACAAATATACGATATTACGATATACACTCTTCATATAAATCAAAAGTACATACGAATATGTAAATACTTTTCAAATTATCAAACAATGCCTCTATACTCCTAGCCTAGTCACTGGGAGAGCAAAACTTTATACACAAAACTAAAACAAAACTTAAAACGAAATCGTAATTCGATAAAATTCCGAAAAAATCATTCTGTGAATAGGCTAGAAGTGTAGTGGCATTGTATGAAATAATCTTCTCAATATAAAAAAAAAATTTTGAGTAAAAATAATTGAGTTTCGAAAATTATATTTGAGTGTTTTGGGGTATTGAGTGAAAATGGGACAGCATTTTCGTGTTTTGAGTAAAAATGGGACGGCATTTTTAGAAGAAAATGATTAACAAATATTGTTCTACGTGAATACTCTACTTATATGATTACTCTATGCTATGACGCAACTATTAAAACTTAAAGGTGTCCGAAATAACGTTATACCGACGACTTGCTGATAACGTCGTAATAACTTATATTTTATAACCATTATCCGACTCCTCTACTCAACCGGCTATAAATTGACCAAATTAGAATAAAAGAAATAGGTAGATTATATTTTAGCAATAATGTTGTCCTTTTTTCTCTCACTATAATTAAATTATAAATATGCTAATGTATTATAATTTTATAAATATGAATTTATTATTGTAAATTATAATTATTGGAAATATTTTCACGAAAATTGTGCGGTATATGACATCTTTTTGCAAACGAACAAAGATTTTTCGCGAAAATAAACATTTTATTGAACTAAAAATTTATGGGCCTTAAAATTTGTTTAAATTTAAAAAATTTTAATATTAAAAAAAATATATTTTTTTCTTATTATTATTTATTGATTCATTTAAACATTTTTTAAAACAACCCCCATATTAAAATAATAAAAGCAATTTACTCGCATTAAAATTAAATTTGGAATTAAAGCCTAAAAATTTTTTTTTTATTTTCTCATACAAAATATATTTTGCAATAACAATTTTCGCCATATACAAAATGGTGAATTTATTTAATATCCTAAAAATGACCAAGAAATAACCAAAAAGTTATGAACAGAAAACTACATTATATAAAAACGTATGTCAAATACAGAGATGTAAACTGATTCCTTAAATCGAATTAAAAATTTCTTAACAGTTTTAGCAATGAAAATGAAAACTAAATTATTTTTTTTTTTATATAATTCCAAGTCTGTGTTCAGAAATATGATATAAACGATAAATGTAACATCTCTTTGAATTTGGGACTATTCAATTAGTTTCACATGGTGTGCTCCACCACAAAGTAAATTTAGATCTGATTTTCTATTATTTTAAAAAATTGATTTATAGGATATTGTTTTGATATTGGATTTTGTTATTTGGATATTGCATTTTGTTCAAGAAAATTTCAATGTTGGAAGTTTTTTGCCCCTTTGACATGTTTCCGGTGTACTCTAGCTACATATATATTCATGGAGAATAACAAGAACTTTCTCGTAAGCAAACTGACATCAATTATTAGTTGTATGGTGGCGGGATGGTATAGCTTTCGGTGGATAACAAATTTTTAATGTCAATTATTTTTACCATATTTCTGTGCACAGACTTGGAACTTGAAATTATATAAAACAAAATAGTAATTTAGTTTTAATTTCTAAAACTGTCAAAAAAATTTTAATTCGATTTAAGGAACCAATACAGAGATGTAGTATTTGAGATTCTTTTTATATAATGAAGTTTTTTGTTCATAACTTTTTGTTTTGTTTTGTTTTTTGGTGTTAAAAACAATTGACATTAAAAATTTGACATCCACCAAAAGCTATGCCATCCTGCCACTACAGAACTAATACATGATGTCAGCTTTTTCATGAGAAAATTCTTCTCATTTTCCATGAATATTTCTTAGCAAGGGTAGCCGGAGACCATTTTGAGACGCCAAAAACTTCGGCGTTGAACTTTTATTATTAGTACAAAATACCTCAGCTTATATATTAAATTTTTTGAAATAATAGAAAACCATGACTACTTTTCTTTGTGGTGGAGTACCCTAAGTTAAATAAATTAAATAGTCCCAAATCAAAAGAGACGTTAAATTTCTCGTTTATACCATATTTCAGTGCACAGACTTGGAATTATATAAAAAAAATAATTTAGTTTTCATTTCTAAAACTGTCAAGAAATTTTTCATTCGATTTAAGGAATCAGTTTACATCTCTGTATTTGACATACGTTTTTATATAATGTAGTTTGCTGTTCATAACTTTTTGGTTATTTCTTGGTAATTTTTAGGATATTTATAAATTCACCATTTTATATATGGCGAAAATTGTTATTGCAAGATATATTTTGTACGAGAAAATAAAAAAAAAATTTTTAGGCTTTAATTCCAAATTTAATTTTAATGCGAGTAAATTGCTTTTATTATTTTAATATGGGGGTTGTTTTAAAAAATGTTTAAATGAATCAATAAATAATAATAAGAAAAAAATATATTTTTTTTAATATTAAAATTTTTTAAATTTAAACAAATTTTAAGGCCCATAAATTTTTAGTTCAATAAAATGTTTATTTTCGCGAAAAATCTTTGTTCGTTTGCAAAAAGATGTCATATACCGCACAATTTTCGTGAAAATATTTCCAATAATTATAATTTACAATTTTGTGAATGTAACTGACGAAATAAATATCTCTCCTTTCCAAATAGATTTTACATATATAAATAGTACAAGAAGAACTATCTTCAACAATTTCTGTCTAGATTTAACAAATGAAGAAGAAATCAAACAAATAATTGATGAACTAAAGTCGTCAGCTGCAACGGGCCATGACAATATCTCCTCTAAATTCATTAAAAAATTCTCATCTCAATTATCATCATTATTAGTAAAATTAGTAAATAATGCAATTCAAAATTCTGTTTTTCCTAAAAGACTCAAAATAGCAATAGTAACCCCTATATACAAATCAGGTTCAACTACAAATCCAACAAACTACCGACCAATTTCTGTACTAAACGCTTTGTCAAAAATATTTGAAATAATCATCAAACGCCGCCTTAATTTATTTTTTACAAATAAGAGCATTTTACATGAAGAACAAAATATGGTTTTGAAAATAATTCTAACACTACATCAGCATGTCTCAGTTTAACAAATTTTATATCCAATAACATCGACAATGGGAAATTTGTTGCATGTATATTTTTGGATCTACAAAAAGCATTTGACTGCGTTGACCATGAGATACTGTTATTAAAATTGATTAATCTTGGTTTTAGTCCATCCAATATAAGCTTTTTTAAATCATATTTCAATGATAGGCTACAAAGAGTCAAAATAGGAAATTCTCTTAGTAGTTACCTTACTATTAAAAAAGGGGTACCACAGGGATCGTAGGACCAGGACCAGACCTTTTTAAGCTTTACATTGATGATATATCCCGACTAAAGCTGAAAGGCTCAATTCAACTGTATACTGATGATGCAGTAATACGATATTCAGCAACAAACGAAATCGAATTGAGGAGGGATATTGAAAACGATCTAAATAATATTGAAATATGGATTACTAAACACAAATTAAGCCTAAATGTAAAAAAAACCAAAATTATTTTGTTTGGAAATAAATTATATAATTCAGAAAATTTCTTTTATAAATCTAAATTAATAGAAACTGTAGATAGCTTTAATTATCTAGGGTTAATTATCGATAAAAAGTTGAAATGGACTGACCACGTACACCATATTATTAACAAAATATCACCCTATCTTTTCATATTGCATAGATTACGGAACTTTATCTCAACCAAAGCATTATACGCAATATATTCGTCTTTTATAGTGTCACACATTGTATATCTCAATCCCGTATGGAACGGTGCGAGCCAGCAAACCTTAAGTCAGCTGGATGTCATTCATAAGAAATCAATAAAAATTATTCACTTCTACCCACGTATGTATCCAACAAATTTATTATATTCTGATAAATATTTAAGTTTCACTAATATTTGTAAACGAGAACTATATCTAGTAGCGTTTAAAATAATTAATAATAAAATCAAACATAATTTCATTTTGAGTAGAATGATAGACATTCACATACACACAACACACGAAACAAATCCAATTTCTACCTGTCCTTGTTTAAAAGAAATCAACAGAAAAACAACTGTCTGTATAATTGTTTGAAATTGTTTAAAATGACCTGCCGGTACAACTTAAAGAAATTGATTATTTTAGAGTTTTTAAAACCGGAATACAAAAATTTATATTAAATATTAGTTGACAATAAAAATAAAAAAACAAAAATAAATAAATGGAAAAAAGTAAAAATAAATTATAAATAAACAAAAATAATTGAATATATAAGAATATTTTGTATTATTACAACAACAATAATAAAAAATTAAAAATGTTTGATAGTAGCAATTGCAGTAAAAATGTTAAAGTTAATTTCATAAGTAGTTTTAAATAGTCTTTAAATATATAATTTTTATAATAGAATTAGTACTTTTTTGTTTTCTTTTTTTTTTTTTTTTTTCCGTTTTATAAATTTAAGCATTGAAGTTTATCTTATTTTTTAAGTTTTCCTATGATGCAATTTATTTTATTTCATATTATTGACAGTTCCATAGCTTTTCTTTGTATATTAACTTTTATTTGCACTTTAATTTTTTTATATTTGCCTTAATTAACTTGCCTTGGACTTTATATGTTTGTTTCAATTTGCTTCAATTCAACAAAATACCCATTTAAATAACCATTTAACCAAAGTATATCCATAAAAAGAGTAAGAACTCATGTATGTATTCATTTGTTTGCACACAAATTCATATGCAAATTTGATAAACATTGTCAGAAATAGACGATAATAAGAATTTTACGTGTAAGAAAAAGAAAAAATATAGTAAACAAAAGAGAGTAACAAAAAAAGTTGGCTGAAATTAAATAAATAAAGTTTATAATTTTGAAAAATATTTTCGACAAAAATTTTCGTTTAAATATTTAACAATATTATTTTCTAAATTGTATCAACTATGTATAAGATTTTTAGGAGACCTAACTAAAACAGGGTTATCATATTATTTAAATTCTGTGATTTGTAAATAGATTTTGTCCTCAGTATTATTTTATAATCGTATACCAATATAATAAATATTTAGGTTTACTAATATAATTAATAAAAAATAATAATGTTTGTAACTTCAAATTATTACTGACAAAAATATTAATAATATTTTATATTATTGTAATGTAATTATAATTTAATATTTTTAATAGGTATATACGAAAATAATAACGTTTAAAACGAAAATATTAAAATAATAAAATATCAGAATTAATCATAGTATAAGGGAACAAACTAAATTAGAACTAACATTTTTTGCCACCCTGCCTGATATAAATAATGGGAGGAAACGTAAGCAAATCCAAAGGAGAATAATGAGAACGCAAAATTATTTTATAGTATAAAGCAAAAGGCAAACATCTGTTTTGTACCTTTTCTCTCTCATAATAAATTTGGTATACCACGATAAGTAAATGTAAATTTTACCTCTTTTAACTAATGATATTTTGCTCGGTTTGGTATTTCCTAAAAATTAGGTTTACGTAAAATGGGAGTGTATATTCTTGTTAATATAGATTATAGATATTCTTTGCATTCAACTAAGGTGAAATTTACATATGTGTGTGTACTAATAATGGAATATGGATATTTGATAAAGTTAAAATTTGGTTTCTCTTTAAATTCACTATATTTGTTGACATTTCTATGGTGTAAAGAAGCAAAAAAAAAAAACAAAAAAGGAATACAAAATAAATGTGTGCAATACAAATCATTATCATTATATTTCAATCATTTTCTATTACTATTCAATTATATTTTCATTATATTTTTTTGTGTTTTTAATTTGGTTTCTTTTATTAATCTCTTTCTTTTATTATTTCTCTTTCTCTGACTAAGTATATGCAAATGTACGTACATGTGTCATATAGGGCTTGAATTTGTTACATACATAATCATATGGCTTAGTTTAATTGAAAATAAAATGCAAACATTATTTATGGAATAAAACAATATTTGAACCTATCAGTTATCTACCACTCAGTTAGAAATTACTCTTCTCGAATGTAAAAAAGTTTAATTTCGATTTATGCATGTATATATTATACTTTTATATGCCAATTTATGCTTAGGCAGCGTTTACACGTCAGACAAAATCGAATTTTATCGTAGATAAAGTCGGATGAGTGTTTACATTTCAGTCTTTTCCTCAGATTTAATCTACGATTTTACGTCAAATATTTTTTGTATTTAACAGGATTTCTTTTTATAAAGTGCATAATTTTTTATTGGTGAAAATTTTTTTAATACGTAAATTAAAAAATTCAAAGGTATCTAATCAAAAATTCCCAAAAAATTTTTTAAAAATATACATATTTTTATAAAATTTATTACACTAATATAAAATATAATTACACATTTGAAGTATGAGCAATAATAACCAAATTGCGTTAGAGTGAATTTTAGTGCCACTTGATTATATGTGTTGTTCTTCAAAATATATTATTTTTCATTAAAAAAAATATTTTCACTAAAAAGTCGAAAATAAAATTAGGAAAAAAAAAAATATCATAGCAAGTTATGATTGTAATTACGGAAAAAGCAAATTAGCCGAACTTTTTACCAAATCTCTTAATCTCATCTCAAGACTTCCTAGAATTTCGGCTAATTTGCTTTTTCCGTAATTACAATCATAACTTGCTATGAAAACATTATATCAAGCTGCGATTCTAAAGTTTATTTTTGTAGTTTTAGTACGCTTAAATTGAAGGCAAATATTTCTAAAAAAAAATTTTTTTTTTCCTTATTTTATTTAAATTTTAAGATCAGACAGCCTAGGCTAAGATCTACAACTTACAATTTAGTTTTAAGTTAATGAAATTTTATATTAAATTAGTATGATTGAAATAAAGAAAAAAAAAAAAAAAAAATTCATATTTATAAAATTATAATACATTAGCATATTTATAATTTAATTATAGTGAGAGAAAAAAGGACAACATTATTGTTAAAATATTTTAGAAATAAAAGTTTTTTTTTCATTAAAAAATAAATACATACACTGTATATAATAATCTATCTATCTCTTTTATTCTAATTTGGTCGTTTCATAGTCGGTTGAGTAGTCGGATAATAGTCATTTTCACTATGGTATGACTCAATAATTATTCCCCAATAACGTAATAATGACGTTGTCTGAAAGTTATTTCAACGTCATATAGCCGACCAGTAGTTATTTAGCCAACAATAGTACGACGTTGTTACAACCTATTTGTGTTACTTAAGATATGGCAGTAGCCAACAAATACAATAGCAATAAAAATTATTTTAAGGAATTGTTTCGTTCATCATAACACTACTAGAACTCATCAGTAGGTATTTATAGTGTTAGACTTTTCAAACAATTCCTAAAAATAATTTTGTTTGTTAACACAAATAATAATAATATTTATAGATACAATGGTGATATAAAATATCTATGTGTCAAGATTGAATATTAATTAATAAATCGAACTTGTTCTTTTTATTAAAAGTAATATAATTTATATAAATTTATTTTGTACAATACCAATATAATTAATAATTTAATAAGGGAACATCGTCGCTATGGAATTGTTTTGCCGCACACGCCAAATGTTAGTTTTGAGTAAACCGTAAGTGAAGTTGGGACCTTTCTTTCTCGAAAACTGTCCGATAAGATTTTTTTTTTAATTTCACATAACGTAGCTTGTTTTATGTCGTTTTAATATAATGTATAATATCGAGGATGATAATGTAAAAAATTTGTATAAAATAGGTGAAAGACGGATCAATTTTCATATGCAGCAAACCAACAATTTCGATTATTTGTTTTGCCCATATATTTTTAGCGACATGCGGCAAAGTGAAGGATAGCGCACTGAAGTTGGTGTGAAAAATAGTTAAAAAATTTACATAAATTTGGTATTAATAATTCAAATGTAAATTGTTATTTTAATATATAAATTTTCTGTAAAATGAACCAAAAAAAAAAACTATTTTAATTTAATTTGTTATAAAAATTTATTAATTATCACAAAATAAATAGACCCTCTTGTCTATTACAATATAACTTGCCTTCTTGGCCATCAAAATTTTTGCTTAATAACTATGAAATTAATATTAAAGTTTCTTATGTATTAAAAATATCGTCACCTTCATGACTATCACAAAATAAATTGCCTTTTATAAGTGTATATATTTTTAGGTGTTTCCAAACTTTTTCTAGTATCTACGAGTAAAATGTACACGGTTTTAAGTTCTATATGAGTAGCAGATACTTTGTATTGTAAAGCAAATTCCTGATCGTTCTTGTACAATAAAATTTTTAGTTTTGAAAATGGTATTTGTTGATGTCATTGTATCATTTGTATCACTTTCAGATTTTCGCTTTTTATTTTAACTAATTTTAAAAGTTTGATAAGTGAAATCAAACTATATATTTCCACATATTCAATAAAAAACACAATAAGTAAATATAAATACCAAATCGCTTATAGAACCAATAACAATATATATGTAATAAAATCAAGCAAAAAAAAAAAACGAAATACCAATAGAAGATGCAACAGAGACGTCTATAAAATAAAATGTGAAACATGCGATAAATTCTATATAGGCAAAACAGCTAGGCCATTTCTGACACGATACAAGGAGCGCATCTACCTTTAAAAGACATAATAAACTGCTCATCAAATTACGCAACACACATGATACAGGAAAGTCACGAATCTGGCCAGATTTTCAAAGTAATTTCATACTGTTGCATAAATGTATAAAAGGTAGAATAATAGACATTCTCAAAGAATATGAAATATATGCAAGAACAACAACACCATTACAATCTTGAAAGACAAACCAACAATCAAGAATAATTTATTATATGACAATGGAACAAAAACTACAAAATTGCTAGATAATAAAAATTATCCAAATTAGTTTAGAAATATAATTTTAATTTTTATATAAATAACACATATAGGTAACTAGTGGGCCCCTGTGCAATTGCACAGTAGTAATTTTATTTAAAAAATTCTGGTTGGAACAACATCATCATTGATTCATATCAATTTATTACATGAATTTTATTTATTTTTTTTCTGTAGGTACATGGTAGTGAGGTAGGTAGTGAGCGTGTTAAACCCAATAAAACCATCTCTTCTTTGTCTTACGTATACATAACAAATCAATGACAGATCGACTAATGAATTTTTATTCTCAGAAAAAAAAAATTATATATTTTTTTACATAATTTAAATATTGTAGTTATATGTTTCTGTATTATTAATTAAAATTTTTTTTTATAAAATATTGAGTAAATTTAAGTTAAAATTAATTTAAAAGTTTTAAAAAATTGATTTAAAAATGAAATAAAATATAAAAATGTAAAAAATGAATATATTTTTTCTATTTTTAGTATCTATAATTATAATTGACAAGCATTTAAGGTCCTGCGCAGTAGACACCTTTTTATTTTATTTCGATTCTCCTACTCCTTAATGAATTTCTAATATATATAATATATAATATTGTATATAAAACAAAAATGCGCAGACAGTTGAAAATTTTGTACTCATATGATTTTATTATTCAGCGAATACATTATGCATTTAAGTGAGATATTATGAAAATAATTAACAAAAGTAAACAAAACAGTTATTATATTTTATATTATCTACTTGCGAATGAAAATATGTACATATGCCAAAAAAAAAACAAAGAAACAAATTCATCTCAAATAAAAAATATAAAAAAGCAAAAACAAAAAAAAAATCAGTTGAATTGTTCATATGACTAGCAAATTTATTTTTATATAGTAGACTTAGAGTACTTCATTTTGATATAGAAGGTCACTTAAATTCTTCATTTTTATCTTTTTAAGTAACTGTTTCTAAATTTTTGTTATTTGAAGTAATAATATAGTTTTTATTAAAATTATGTATTATGTAGGTATATATATATATATATATACTAGCTTTGTAACCCGTCATAAATGACGGAAGCAAAATAAATCCTAGTTTCTTTTTTTCTTTCATTAGATTCTTTATTCCGAAATTACAGTATTTATGTTTATATCACTTTTAATTTATTTTTATTTATGTTTATATTGGCCTAACACTAACCTTTTTTTTTTTATATAACAGAAAAAGAAGTACCATACCAACAAATTTGTATAAAATGTTTGTATTTTTGTATGGTATACTCGTACTCACTTCCATTTAGTTATAATTCGTTAGTTGGGTTCCATTTAGTATAAATTATACCGTATTAGCGTTATTGAGTCCTCCGGGAGAGCAAATTTAAAAATGGGATCTTATTTGCATATAAATTTTGTCTTTTGTATACTGTATAGGAATCTTATTTTGCTATATGAATAAACTGTTATTATGGTATTGTGTTATTTTTAAAAAAATATTCAAAATTTTGTATCTAAATTGGTAAAATTTACAAAAAATACAAAAACATTTTCATATATAATTTTCAATTTAAAAAAAACAATGTTTTATTATCCTACTCTACTTCTATCAAGTTCTATTGATTGAACAGTGAACCTGAACAGTGAAAATAAAATAATATTTTTGGAATGGAGCATACAGAACATACAGAATACAGATACAGCAAATATTAAAAAAAAACAAAAAAAAAACAAAAATAATTTTTTTTGAGTGAAGTGAATTACGCACACAATAATGACAAAAATAAAAGGTAGAAGCAATAAAGTAGTATAATTTATAATATTATACAATACAAATATGCTGATACACATGTATATTATTGTGTATAATTTTAAGTAATAAGAATAACCTTTGAGTGAATTATGTTTTTTTTGTGTTAAATGCTGTTTGCGTTTTGGTTATTATACCATATTAAACTATTGATTAAATTTCTATTAGTTCTTATTATTATAAATTAAAAAAATATAGTTCATGCAACCAATTTTTCCTGCAAAGGGTCAGCATGGTAGACAGGGGTTAAAAAAAAGCACCAAAGCAATTTGTATATATATGCATTTGTATACATATGTAATTTGTATACGTGTTGGAGCGTTCCGTCGAACTTACAAACATCCAGATAAATGCAGAATAATATATATATAATACATACCTCTTTAATAACAAAACTTTTTATTTTTAGTAATTTGATCACTAAATGCCACTTACTATAGGGAATATATCGGAAACGAAGCAGTATATGAGGGACGTGTATTTATGTGTCCTAAATACAACTTACTAATCACAAAACTTTTTATTAAACACGAGTGGTTTCTGCTATATCGTGCGAAGTCTATGTCAGTACGTAAATTACTGTTTTTTTAAAAACTTTAAATTTGACTTCAACTTGAAATATAATTATCCAACAGGGGCCCCTAGTTTTGTTATAGTATCATAATTGCTTAACTTTTTTCTGCTATTAGCCTATATCCTTCTATCTATTTAATGTTAATATATACCATAATAAAAAGAAATTTTATCTCTATCAATTTGACATCAATTACAGTAAAAATTGGTTATAGTCACTACTGGTTAATATAGGTACAATTCGCTTTTAGTCAACAATTTTACTGTTATAATTTTTTTTATATTTTTTTTATGTATTTTATAGTCAAAAACATTTGTAGTCACAATTATTCTATTACAGTCAACAATTTTTTTGAAAAATAAAATAATAAACTTCATACAACCGATGTCGTTTATAGCCACATTAAAATATAACGGCAATTTTTTCAATAAAAAAAAAAATAAATCAAAAGTGAATTATTTTATTTGAAAAACTGATCTATATATTGTCTTTTTCTGTTCTTTATTACAAATTTTTGTGATTACATAACAGAATAGCAATTTATGAATAAAATAAAGTTTAAAATTGTTATACGAATGATATTTTATTGAATTTTGTTTATAAAGATGCAATTTGACTACACTTATAGTCACAAATATTACTGTAATTTAGCGAATGATTATAACCGTGTTTTACTGTATAAATTATTTTTTTTTTTTTAAAAGCAGAAAAAAATGAGCTAACATTTTTTTATATCATTTTTGAAAAGTATGATCTGATTTTTATTTTTCTGTTTTGTTTTCAATTTTTGTTTGTGTTTTCGTTTTTTTGCTTTTTTCTACAAGTTTGTGTGTTTATTTAAAATGAAAGCATTTTTAGTAAGCCTTTTTAAAAATTGTCTGTGATAGAAATTTACTTTAGAGTATAGATGTCGCTCTACTCGGAAATAACCGTGGTTTATATGGTGTAACTATTTTAAATGTTTTAAGTACCTATTCACCACTGTTTTGCATATTTTTATTTTTGGCTTAAGAACTTGCCAAAATTTTAATATTTTTGTGGTTTAATATACTATTCAACTATTCTTGCATTTTTACTCCACCCACATGTCGTTCATCTTGTGTATTATATATAAGATTATAATGACTTTTTTTGTAAATTGGAGAGTTCTAAGTAACCGCGACCTCTTAAGATCTATTGTACTTCTTATAATAACTTATCCACTCCACTGTTTGCTGAAGATGACAACTTTAACGTTGTCGAAACATGTCTAATTTTTAATTGTAATTTTTAAAATTTAAAAAATAAAAACGTCCACACAGACGAAAAATGAATAAGGAAAAATTATGTACTAATTATAATAAAAATATTTTATATAAATTTGGGGCGCGGAAACAGAGAGTAATAAACTATTATAATGAATATTGTTTCTAGATTAATTTTTTTACTATCCTCTTCTTCATAATCAAATATCTAATTGCACGTAATCATTTCTAGCAGAAACGTTAAATTGTATTATATTTATTTATTCAGTTAATATTTTGCTGATCACTCTGAATATTTCTTTTTGGCAATTTTCCTTTTTTTATTCAGTCGATCACAAATTTATTAAATCCATACCAGCTTCTCGTCTGTATAATCATATCCAAATACCTATATCAAGCTTTAATTTCTAACTGACAGCTTTAAATTTTTATTATTATGACGTATTCGGTTGACTTTATTTTAATTATTATTAAATATCCTTCTGTAAAAAATATATAACTATTCCAACAGATCTAAAGTCCCAGATAATTATACCTTATTTCTTATTAAATCAAAAAATATATTAATTAGAAACGAGTCAATAATTTAGCTATAAAAAAATGATTCTACATCTCTAAACAGCTATTTATTGCACTGTGTGAATATTTGTCTTAAATTTATTCTACGTTATAAGTCTTTTAGAGCAAACTACCACCTCAAGCTTTAAAAATTGTGAAATTGAGGTTTCTATTTTATTGCTGTTAACATTATCAGTTATATTATTTAATGTTTTGTTTTTAAGATAATCACTTTTTTTTAATTGCGAAATTATTCGCAAGACAAAAATAACATATTTTTCGTATCTATTCAAATTTTCCAAAATATTGACCTATAATTTTTCGACATTAATGAAAAGTACCAGAGGTCATACTCTTTTCCCGGAATAATTTATAAACAAAAATTATATTTTTAATTTTATTTTCTTATATCTTTTTTCACACCCCTCTTAATTAATTTGTACTTTACATATTTTTTTTTATATAAATTAAATTTTTTTTCAATCTAATTCAAGAATTCAGTTCGTATTTGCAAATCATCTAGAAAAGTTGGTAAAATTTTGTTTTTTGTTTTATTTAAAAAAAATTAAATATGAGAATTACATTTTTTGTAATTGCGATTCTCTGCATAACGGTAAGTAGTTTACAAATCAACTTTTAGGATTTTTATAATACAAAAAAAAAAAACAAAAAATGGATTAAAAATAATAGAAATTAAAACACGCAAAAAAAAATATATTTGATAGGTGACATTTGCACGAACAAAACGATGTGCGGTTCGCTGGCATTATAATTACCAATACAAGGTAACGGTATTCAATATCATAGCAAACAACAACATAATATCGAACATTAAAAATCATATTTTTTTAGAATCTAGGTGAACCTTCATATGTAGATTCAGATGAAGATTCAGAAGAACCTGTAGAAGAAGACTCAGAAGAACATTCAGAAGAAGATTCAGAAGAGCCTGTAGAAGAAGATTCAGAAGAACCTTCAGAGGAAGAAGATGAAGAAGAAGAAGATGAGGAAGAAGAACATTCAGAAGAAGAAGAAGACAATGCACATGTAGATTTAGATGAACGTTTTGATATATATTCAAATAAAAATTTAGATGAAGATTCAGATGAACGGTTAATGACAATGATCGAATTAGCAATGGGGAATATACAAAGAGCTAAAATACTTCATACCATAGTTTCACTGCACCATAAAGGTTTCTTTACACCAGAAAGATTTAAGGTAATTAAATATTTCATAATTTTTCATATTAACCTTCATATGACAACATAATATAGTCAAACATCTAATTACTGTTCCGACAATTTGGCAGTCACATAAAGGTTATTTGAATTTATTTAGGTATTCAACTTTGAAATGAAAAAAAATAATACGTTTATTTTTTTATTTAGCGGATTAAAGAAATTTTGGTTGCTGATTTAGGCGTCTCTCCCAGCTTCTTAGATAGCCTTGATAACAAAAAACGCCGTAAGAGGAAATATCGTAAGAGAAAATATTAATAAATAGTTTAATAAAATGTAAATAAAAATAAATAAAATATTAAATGTGTGTATGATGTATTTAGTTTTATTTATATGTCATCAATTCAAAATGAATTTCCATCGTGTGCTATAGTTATTAAAGCTACTTTTAAAAGTTAATATTTTTTAGTTAAAAATTAGATCAAAACCTTACTTTTAAATTTTGCAATTTTTAATGTATTTCGTTTTTTTATATGCCTTGTATTGGCATCAAATCATTGGCAACAT
Organism: Argyra leucocephala; assembly: GCA_963942445.1. Classification (NCBI taxonomy): domain Eukaryota; kingdom Metazoa; phylum Arthropoda; class Insecta; order Diptera; family Dolichopodidae; genus Argyra; species Argyra leucocephala. The sequence goes on from OZ012679.1 coordinate 4,852,591, forward strand.
CTGGAAGGAAGCTCTGTATGCCCCATTTTCAAAAAGGGCAAACGCCATGTCCTGTAAAAACTATAGAGGAATATCCCTCTTAAATATCGCATATAAGATCTTGTCCAACATTTTGTGCGAATGTCTCGAAGCCCTATTGTGACACTGTTATTGACAGTTATCAATGCGGCTTTCGCCCTGGAAAATCAACAAGCGACCAGATATTCGCACTTAGACAAATCCTGGAGAAGACCCATGAGTTTCAAATCGATACGCACCACACATATTTATCGATTTCAAGTCTGCTTACGATAGCATATACCGCAGCGAACTGTATGCTGCTGTGTCGGAATTCGGTGTATCAGCCAAGCTCATCCGATTGTCAAAAATGACACTGGGAAACACAAGATGTGCTGTGGTGATTGGAAATAACACTTCTGACTACTTCCAGACGTATGTCGCGATTTCGACAAGGAGATGCACTATCATGCGACTTCTTCAATCTAGTACTAAAACATATAGTGCGACAAGCGGAAGTAAACACGTCTGGTACTATATTTTTTCAGATCTGTTCAACTACTAGGGTATGCCGACTACATTGACATCATCGCCACATCACAACGGGCGGTCGTCGAGGCCTTTACCCACATTGAAGAAAAAGCGAAACGAATGGGTCTCAAAGTAAATATGAGGATAAGACAAAATATATGTTGTCGACAAATAAAAATACCTCTTAACATCATATTGTTTTGTTTGTTTGTTTTTTAATTTTATTAGTTCAATAAAAAAACTATTATAACATTATATTTAAAACAAAATTTACAAATTTAAAGGAATATTGAAAGTTTTAATTTTAAACATTCGTATATAAAACTTTAATTTTTAACTATTTAAAATTTCAAAAGTAAATAAAATTTAAATACTTTAAATCTCATTGTTCTTTATAATATCATTGATTAATAATACTATAAAGATAGACATTTTCATACAACAGAAAATGTTCAGCTCATTTTTTCCATTATATATATTATCTGGGATATAATCAATGTGTTGGTGCATTTTCTATATTCAATTTGAATTTTTAAATTTTTGAGCGTTTTATACGACTTTATTCTGTAAATAATTTGTATGTGTTTAGTTTCTCTATACTGTTCTTGAATATTATTGTTTTTAACTTTTTGTTATTTGAATTTGTATAGGTAATTTGAATTTTTTTTTAATTGATAGGTACAAAAATTTCAAATTGGATAGCATTTTTATCGAGTAGTCTTTTAAGAATATTTTTTTTTTATTTTTCTCTCAATATACATTGTAGTAAAAGGATTTTTATAATTGTTGATATTGTGCATGTATATTATTTGTAATAATAAATTATAAAATTATAATATAATTTTATAATGTTTAGGAAACGAAAATATTTTTCTTGTTTTAATTGAATAATTTTCAAAAATAAAACAATTTCAAAAAATTCAAATAATAGTGAACATTCCACGTAATGATTTCTAATATATATTCATACATACATATACATATATGTATAAATTTACAAATAGAATCAAATTTTTATTTTTAAAAGGCTTTCTTTTTGATTTTTTCAATATGTGGATATGTATGTACGCATGGATTTTAAAATTATAACAGAATTTAAAAATATTTGAAAAACTCATCATTAATTTTTGTATAATTTATAAAAAATCTTAACGGTAGATTAAATTGAAAAGTATATTTAATATGTTTTTTTGTTGCAGTAAGCACACAATTTATTTTTAAGATAATTAAAGCTTGCAACGCACAATTTTACAATAGTATTTTTCAAATTCAGAATTTTCTACTTTGTCATTATTTTCATAACAAGAGCATTAAATATCAATATCCAAAGGCTTGTCATGATTTACTCCAGCTTTGAAAATATATTGTTGTTGTAAATGAAATTAATCAAATTCGTAATATATTTGTAAAATTATTTACAACTTATTGTGCAGGTGGATTTGCTTAGAGCTTTTAATTTTTTAAGATAATCTAACATTTTCTCTACGAACAAATATGGACAATTTTTAATAGTTGTTTGTACGTATTTTTAGTATAAATATTTGAAGAATTTAAAGAAAGACCAGCAGTGTACATATTACTCACAACAGCAAGTTTACTTTATTACTCATTATTATATGGAAAAATTAAAATTATAATTATTTTGTTTTCGTAGCTGCATATTTGCATATGTAAATAATTGAAAAGCTAAAACAGCTAAGATTTTTTGCAAAGTACTGGGACTGATATGAGTATTTCCAGTTTTGGGCAATATTTTTGATGAGCACTTTTCTCTTTGGAAACAATTTTCTTAATTATATCTCAGTTAATAATTTCATAAAATGTACCAGTTACCAAAATCATTTTTTATATAAATGAATTTCTAAAGGAAAAGAAACATCTTACAGTATAAAAAGGGAGTGTATAGATGGTGTGGAAGATTTAGATGGGGATAGAAAACAAAAGCTAGCAACAGAAGCACATTTCTTTATGACTCAAAGTTTACATGAAAGTTATAAGTACGCATAGGGTTACAATTTATCCAAAAATAATTTGAAAAGAGTAACTTTAAAACCTTTCATTTTTTTATCAATTTACTACTAAAATATCTTAAGGAGCTAGCAAAGATTGGTTCTAAAACTGTTGCACCTGCTTGTGACTAATGCAGTACAAATCGAAATACTTATGAATTACTTGGTGTCAATAAGGTAGACTCTTTTTTTATGATTGGAATGGAAATAAAATTTATGCTTAGTTTGATATGGCATCTTATAAAATCTGTCAGAAATTCTTTTATAAAACCCGATTTTGAAAACTGGAATAATGATATTATTAGCTTTCAACAATTTTACCTAAAGTTCGTAGCACCCATATTAATTCTAACACATTTGAAAAAATGTCAGTAAAATCAGCTTTTCAATTATTTAGTCATAGTACATATGCAGCCATAAAAGCAATAAATAACACTGATCGAATTTTTTTTAATTTATTGAGTAATAAAGCCAATCTGACTGTTGATTTTGTTTTAAGAGTTAACTAGTTAATTGATTATTCAAATTCTTCAAATTTTAACACAAAAAATTAAAAATTTTGAATTCACAACCGTTAAAAATTCTCCGTTTTTATTCTTAGAGGAAAGGCTAGAATATCTTAAAAAATCAAAAATTAAAAGTACCAAAAAAAATGTTTCCATTAATGGAATTGCCCAAAGAATAACTTCTGTATTATCTTTATCAAAAGATCAAATTGATAGAATATTAATTTCTTGATGACGCGCAGACTGAACCAAGATCCGTTAGAAAATATGTTTTCTCATATAAGATCTGCTGGTGATTATTGCAGAAATCCATCTGAACAACAAATTGGGAATATTTTTGCTAAGACGAGGCGAGTATTTATAACGAAAATACATCCTCAAATTGTGAAACAGATCACAACAAAATCAAAAAGAAAGCCTTTTAAAAATAAAAATTTGATTCTATTTGTAAATTTATACATATACGTATATGTATGTATGAATATATATTAGAAATCATTACGTGGATGAATGTTCACTATTATTTGAATTTTTTGAAATTGTTTTATTTTTGAAAATTATTCAATTAAAACAAGAAAAATATTTTCGTTTCCTAAACATTATAAAATTATATTATAATTTTATAATTTATTATTACAAATAATATACATGCATAATATCAACAATTATAAAAATCCTTGTATTACAATGTATATTGAGAGAAAAATAAAAAAAAAATATTCTTAAAAGACTACTCGATAAAAATGCTATCCAATTTGAAATTTTTGTACCTATCAATTAAAAAAAAATTCAAATTACCTATACAAATTCAAATAACAAAAAGTTAAAAACAATAATATTCAAGAACAGTATAGAGAAACTAAACACATACAAATTATTTACAGAATAAAGTCGTATAAAACGCTCAAAAATTTAAAAATTCAAATTGAATATAGAAAATGCACCAACACATTGATTATCTTCCAGATAATATATATAATGGAAAAAGTGAGCTGAATATTTTCTAATGTATGAAAATGTCTATCTTTATAGTATTATTAATCAATGATAATATCAATTAATTTTCTTTTAAATCTTGAAATATCCATATCATTCTTAACTGCATTGGGTAGGTAACAAATTAAAAGATTGTGTACCCTTATAGAGTAGACTATTTTGTGTTCTGGTTCTCCTGTATAATGGAAGTCTGAAATCACCCCTATTTCTTAGAAAGTAATAACCACCTACATATCTAATATTCTTTTGTAAATATTGCGGCATTCTATCATATTTCAACTTATATACGAACATTATTGCATTAAATTTTAGTTTTTGATTTACGCTCATCCATTCCAATTTATTTAGCATATCCTTACTTCGTGTTCTTCTGTCACACTTTAATATAATTCTCATAGCTCTATTTTGAAGTACTTGCAATCTATTTAAGCTTTCAGTATTACATATAAATAAAATCGAAGAACAGTACTCAAAATGTGGTAAGATAATTGCATTATAAATTAATATTGCACACTTTGGTGATATTTTATTTCTGATTCTTGCCAAAAAACCAAGTTTTTTCGAAATTTTTTTTTACAAATATTATCAGAATGCATATTAAATTTAAGCTCTTTATCTACAATGACTCCTAGATATTTAATACTGCTAACACACTCTAATCGTTCATTATTAATATTTATATTTAAATTTTCTATTCGAGAATTTATCACCATACATTTTGTTTTACTTACATTAAGTTTTAATTTGTTTTTTGACAACCACTCATATAATGTTTCTAGGTCCCTGTTCAATTTATTTTCTAAGTCTACCAAATAGTAATAACAAAATAGTACCATATGCCAATACAGCAAAGTATCTGGGAATGACACTCGATGCTAAGCTAAGATGGAAGGAACATATAAGAAAGAAAAAAGAAGAGCTAAACATTAGACTCAAAAAATTTTACTGGTTACTTGGGCGTGGTTCTGAGTTATCAGTACAGAACAAAATATTAATATATAAGCAGATATTAAAACCTGTGTGGACGTACGGTATCCAATTATGGGGCTGTGCAAAGAAAACCAACATTGAAATGTTGCAAAAATTTCAAAATAAAGTGCTTTGTGGTATAGTAAATGCACCATGGTACATACGTAACAAAGATCTCCACCGTGACTTGCGCATTGAAACAGTCACGGAAGAGATCAAGAAACATGCAGTCAAACACGAGCAGAGACTGCAAACTCATGTGAACTCGGAAATGGCAGCAGTTCTTCATATCGACAGCAGTATCCGTCGACTCAAGAGAACGAAACCCCACGAGCTGGTCACGACCTAAAATGGAAAATTCTACGATAATAGTTTCCTTTACGGAAATTTTTATTTCAATAATTTTCCTTTGCGAAAAAATCTAAAAAATCTTCCCACGCGGAGCTATTGCTGTGACTATCTCCTTCACGGGAAATATCATAGTGATAAAGTTCCTACACGGTAATTATTATGATGTTAGCGATCCTCCACGGAAACTATCACTATAATAATTTCCTAAAGACGCGACCGAAAATTTACGAAAAAAAAAAGTCATTAGTCGATCTTACGTAGATTGGTTATAACGGAAAAAGATAGGTGGGCTTTAGTGGGTTCGATTCCTACACTATCAAGATGCACACGCGGCTGGAGCTCTTGATGTCCTTCGGGGATTACCTCCTATCTGTCGCAAAAAAAAAAAAAAAAAAAAAAAAAGTCTACCAAATTATCCCCTACTAAGTAAATTAATGTGTCATCCGCAAACAAAGACACTGAAGAAAAGGCAACACTATCCTTTATGTCATTTATGTATAATAAAAACAACATTACTCCCAAAACGGATCCTTGTGGAACTCCTAGTTCTACTCGTTTTTTGGCTGATACATCCTCTCCTATTTTTGTTTTTTTGGAATCTTTCATTTAAGAAACTTTCGAACCACTTCTTTTCAGTGCCTCTTATTCCGTATTTATACATTTTTTCTATTAAAATTTTTCGATCCAGTGTCTCGAAAGCCCTTTTCAAATCTAAAAAAAACCACGATGATAACTTTCCCAGAATCAGTTTCTTTCTTCTATTCATTTATTATTCAATTTAAAGATGTTTCAGTTGAAAATCCTTTTCTGAAACCAGATTGTTCTTCACAGATAATATTTTTTGTAGTTAGAAATTCTTCCATATGAAAGCACACAACTTTTTCGTTAATTTTTTCATACATTGGTAACATATTTACAGGTCTTAAATCACATGCCATCTTTGCATTTTTAATTTTTTCTACGGGCACTATTATGGACTCCTTCCATGATCTCGGAAACATTCCTTGCGTCAATGAGGTATTAATAATTTTCATTAAGATAGGATACATTAATTCCTTAGATTCTAGCATGATATTTATATTCACTCCATTAAAATCATTTTTACTATTCATACATTTCATAATTTTATCTAATTCAGATTCATTTATTTCCTTAAACTTAAATATTTCATTTATTTCTTGTATACTATCACTATAATTTATATGTGGAATGTTCCTATTTAGCTTATTAACGCTATCAACAAAATATTTATTTAATTTATCCACTAAATCTTTGTTATTATTAATAATTTCATTATTTATTTCTATTTCATTTATGCAATTTTCTTTCTTTCCTAACACATATTTCTTTATTTGCTTCCAAATAGATTTCTGATCTCCTGCTTTAGCACTAATTTTCTTTTCTATAAAGTTATTTCTAATTTCTACACATTTCCTTTTGGAATATTGATCAAAACATCACTGTCGGCACATATAATTTCGAAGTAGTTCAAGAGACGTATCATAACGACATCAGTGTGGAGGTACAGCGAAGAATAACCCTTGCAAACCGTTGCTACTTCGATTTGTCAAAACATCTCGGGTCAAAGCATCTCCTCTCTCGTAACACCAAAGTACAATAATCTACAAAACGCTCATACTCCCGGTTTTGCTTTACGGATCAGAATCATGGACACTGCCTAAGGCAAGTGAGCATGCACTTGGTGTCCTCGAGAAGAAAATTCTTCGTCGGATATATGGTCAGGAAACCGACGATCGGTCTGTTGGCCACCTAAGTAAGAAAGTGTATTGGCAAAATAGAAAATAAATAAAGACACATCTAGTCTGAACCCCCCTGTACGTTATAGAAAAATAATAATATAAAAAATTATGGAAAATAAAATAATAATAAAAAAATAATTATTGTGAAAAAATATTATCAAGGAAAGAATAAAATATTTTTCATATTCCGGGGATTTTAAAATCTCCAGAATATTGACTTATAATTTTTCAATATTAATAAAAAGTACAAAAAATCACAATCTCTATTTTAATTAATTAATTAATAAAAATTATATTTTTAGATTTTTTTCTGCCATATCTTTTTTCACACCCCTCTCAATGAACTAAAATTATACTTTAAACATTTTTTTTTTATATAAATTAAAATATTTTTTCAATATAGATAATTCAGTTATTGATTGGAAATCATCTAGAAAAGTTGGAATAGTTTTGTTTTTTTTTTTTGGTTTAATTAAAAAATATTAAATATGAAAATTACATTATTAGTAATTGCCATTTTCTGCATAACCGCGGTAAGTAGTCTACAAATCAATTTTTGTGATTTTTAAAATAAAAAAAATTGGATTAAAAATAATAGAATTTAAAACACTCAAACAAAAAATATATTCCATAGATGACGTTTGCAGCACCAAAACGATGTTTGAAACGACATCATAATAATAATCAATATAAGGTAATGATCCAATTTAATGGTACCCAATATCTCAACAGATTACAATATATAAAATATTAAAAATAATATTTTTTTTTAGAATTTAAGTGAAAATTCAGATGAAAATTCACATGAAGACTCAGGAGAACATTCAGAGGAACCTTCAGAAGAAGAATATGAGAGCTCCGAAGAAAATTTACTTTTAGATGCATATCCAGAAGATGCTCAGACTTTGGAAATAATCAAATCAATAGACTACTTTAATAATCTCAAGAACCAAGGTAGTTCCAATCTAAATTTTAATGCCCGATAAATGTTTCTTTACACCACAGAGCGTAATTACATGTTACATACACAGTAAGTAATTTACATAGAAAAATAAAACGTAATTAAATATTTTTCATTTTTCATTTCAACCTATATATGACGACATAGTCAACATCTTGTTATTATCCCGGCAAATTGCCAGTCACATAAAGATTGAAATATGTATTTAGCTATTTAAGTTTTGAAATTTTGAATTAAAAAAAAATATGTTTGTTTTTATTTAGAAATATGGCAATAGTTATTTCTACTGATAAATGGATCTCCCTCAGATTCCCAGAGAACCTTAATAAAAGAAAATATTAATAAATTGTTTAATAATATAAATAAAAATAAATAAAAAATTAAATTACCAACATAATGTATTTATTATTATTATTAATTTATAATGCCTTAACTTCATTGTACAATTTTCCTTATTCCTAATTTCAATAATAATTAAGAGCTTATACCAATGTATTTACACCTATGACTTAATTTACTTAGACTAATCTGAACTTTTCTATTAATAATATATTTTTGGTTTTTTTAGAAGAAAAATGGCAAGTAAAAGCCTTTTTGATCAATTTATTGTTATCCTAAATATATTTAGTTTAATTTATATGACATCAATTCAAAATGAATTCCCATCGTGTGCCATATTAAAAGAGATATACTTTTTAAGAGCTATCATCAAAAGTGTATGACGTGCTGTAGTGCGTGTTGTAGTATAAGTAATAAAATTAATCACAGCTACATAAAAACAATTTTTTGTTTTTCAAGTTGAATTTTTCACTTTCTTGCAGAAAATATTTTCTATTCAAGTTTTTAGAGCATTCCAAATTATGATTTTATTTACCGATTTTCCTACTTTTGATCATTTTTCTCAGTTTTATGATTTAAATACAAAAATGTGGCAGTAAAATTTCTTTACTTTTTTTTTTTTTTTATGTTCTTGACAGTAACTTAGATGGAATCACCTTTTCGTGCTTAATATTAATGCTTAATAGTACGGTACTGCAATTTTACACTACAATATCTACAATGTTTTTCGAGCATTTATTTATCAAATTACTGGTTTATCAACTCATTAAATGTGGAAAACTACTACTATTGTAAGGGACTAAGCCTTCTTAAATAGAATAGCTCCATTTTATTTAAGTTGTTCCCAGACTATACTCTCAATTATTTTTTGTCATTTATTTTATCCCAATGACAAAGGGTACTGGATCAGGTCGAAAAATCGATAAATAATTTTTTTGCTTCATCGGGAATCGAACCTGAGACCCTTCGGTTGTGACCCCCCCAGTGTGTGACCAACAGTGTTACCACAGTAATAAATATAGTGTCCCCCGGGTGGTTTAATTTTGAACTGCATCATCCAGGACCAACTGAATGAACTTTTCAATAAAGAACCTTCCTTCGGTTGATAATACTAATCTATATATATTTCATATATTCTAATGAAAATTAATAAAAATAAATCGAATTAAATTTAGTAATTTAAAAAAAAAAAAAAAAAAAAAAATGTAATAGGCGTTTTTGTTTTTTAGTTCAGAGCATAGATCTGAGCGCATTCTGACTCAAATGAGGACGCTATGAGCAGAGCATGAACAGTTAAGCTCCGTTCGCTCATATTTAATTATATATAAAAAAGGATGTTTGTATGTATGTATGTATGTTTGTGTCAGAACTCCTGCGAGACACATGGACCAATTTCAACAAAATTTTGCAGGATGGTTTTTTACTACTTGGAATCGAACCCGTGATATGTTGTTTTCCAAAATTCTGACTGGTTCGGGTACCTGTCACACAACTCCGAGCACCTGACAAAAATATTTCAAAAACCAAAGGTGCTACAGAGTTGAAAATTTACACACAGTTACTCTCTTAAAAATAAATAAATATGATTTTCACATTTTTTCGATATTTTGACTGGTTCGAGTAGCTGCCGTACAACTTCCAGCACCCGCAAAAAATATTTCAAAAACCAAAGGTGCTAGAGAGCTGAAAATTTGCACACAGATACTCTTCCAAAAATAAACAAATATGACCTTCACATTTTTTCGAAATTTTTACTGGGTCGGGTAGCTACCATACAACTCCCAGCACCCGCAAAAAATATTTCAAAAACCAAAGGTGCTAGAGAGCTGAAAATTTGCACACAGATACTCTTCCAAAAATAAACAAATATGACTTTCAAATTTTTTCGAAATTTTTACTGGGTCGGGTAGCTACCATACAACTCCCAGTACCCGACAAAAATATTTCAAAAACCAAAGGTGCTAGAGAGCTGAAAATTCGCACACAGGTACTCTTCCAAAAATAAACAAATATGACTTTCACATTTTTTCGAAATTTTGACTGGTTCGGGTAGCTGTCATACAACTCCGAGCTCCGCAGATCCCTCAAATTTTCTAACAAGAAAAATAGTTTTCATTGGAACCCAACATACATATATATATCAAATTGGAACCAAATCGGTCCAGTTTCTGAGATATGAATTTTCGTTCAAAGAGCTCTGGTGGAAAGCAGGTTCAATAAATTTGGCAGAAACTGCCGTAATCGGGATCCAAGGTAAAATGTCAAGTCCCTAACTTAACAGGAAGTGGGTCTAAAATGCCTGAATTTCATATGTTATGCAGACCATATATAATTTTCTAATGGAGCTTGAATTTAGCTTATTTATTTGACCCTTTTTAGTGCAGTTAATATTGGTACAAAATATTGGTGATAGTCATTCAAAAAGCAAGTTTTTAAATTTTTTTTTATTTTATTATTTTTAGAGAGGAAGAGAAAAAGGGGTGAAGAAAACAGCAAAACAAAATTCTCATTTTTATTTATTTCTATCTTTCAATGAAATAAAGTAAAGAAAAAATTTTTTTTTAGAAATATTTACCTTGAATTTTAGCGTACTAAAACTACAAAAAAAGACTTTAGAATCGCAGCTTGATATAAGGTTTTCAAAGCAATACAGAAAAAAAGCCGGACAGCCCGTCTCCGGATATGATGTGGTCCAGAGTGACGCCTTGAGTCAAGTATATACTGTTCTGCCAAAGCCCGGCGCGAAAATCCGATGTTAGCAATAACCGGATTGGTCCGGAAATATCCAATAACGCATTAATTATTCTTGAAGATAAATGTGTGGCTATGATCGATAAAACATTACTCCAACTCGGCCTATCTTTACCAGTATGAAACCAACAAAATGAACTTTATACAGATTACATACGGGAAAAGATCTGCAACGTCGAAGAGCTGAAAGCGTAATATCGCGGAAAAAATACCACTTCTAAATCAAGATCAGATAAAAGCATACAAAATTATCATGGATCAGGTAGAGAACCAACAAGATTTCTTGATGCTTCGGGGGGCACAGGTAAAACATTTTTAACCAACCTAATTCTGGCCGAAATCAGAGCTCGAGGAGAAGTTTCTCTTGCCATTGCATCTTCAGGAATCACGGCAACATTAATGGAAGGAGAAAGAACAGCCCATTCTGCACTTAAGTTGCCACTAGACATCTTCAGACAGGAAAATCCTACCTGCAACATTAGTAAAACAAGTGGTCGGGCGCAAGTGCTCAAGACATGCAAAATTATCGTATGGAATGAATGTACCATGGCTCACAAGAAAGCTCTCGAAGCCCTTGACGTGACTATTAGAGATCTGAGAGGAAATAACAACCTTATGGGAGGAGTTCTGGTACTTCTATGTGGAGACTTCCGTCAAACTTTACCCGTCATCCCAAAGTCAACACCATAGCCAATGAAATTTACCCATGTTTAAAACATTCATCTTTGTGGAGACATGCACGAAAGATAGGTTTGAAACAAAACATTAGAGTACATCTGGGGGCAGTGACAGTGCTCACATTTTCACCAACAAGCTACTTAAGATCGGAGAAGGTAGATTTGCAGTTGAGCCATCTGGAAAAATAAAATTGCCATCCGATTTTTGTAATTTGGTGTCGTCCGTCGCACAACTAATAGATGCAGTCTATCCGAATATTCAGCAAAACTATCATAATTTGAACTGGTTTCGAGAGAGGGCAATTCTTGCTGCTAAAACTGCTGATGTCAGCGAAATGAATAATCAAATACTTTCCATATTATCGGGTGTAGTAAATGAATACAAGTCCATTGATAACGTAGTAAATGCTGATGAGGTAGTCAATTTTCCAACAGAGTTCCTAAATTCTCTTGATCCGGATGGATTACCGCCACATCGTCTTTTACTGAAACTGGAATCACCAATTATTTTAATATGGAACCTCGACCCATCAAAACTTTGCAACGGTACAAGACTTTGTGTTAAAAAATTGCTGGAAAATGTAATTGAAGCGACTATTTGAACAGAGAAGGGACAGGGTGAAGTCATTTTCATCCCAAGGATACCACTTATTCCAAATGATCCTAGTATTTAATAAAAAACAAAACATGATTTGAGTAAGCTGTCATTTTTATTTTATTGTTGTTTCAAATTGTCATTTGTCAATAATCAAATTTGAACTTTAAATTTTGAAATTTACAAAAGTTAAGTCTAAACTAAAATATATTTATTTTTCATTAAATATTAATTATTTACCATTCCAGCTTACATATATCGTCGTCCATTATTTCTTAAAATATAAAAATCACTGTTTAATATTTATTTTAAATTTTAAAATGGTTAATTTTTTTACTATCGTATAGTAGCGTCATCTATTTTGTTTTAAAATAAACATTAATTTTTGACATATAATATTCAAGCGCTTTACGTGCTCTGTTAATTTAAATCGAGTACGCTCTCACATAGTTCGTGCTCTGCTCTGAGCTAAAAAGCGAAAACGCCTAATATTAATGTGTAATCTTTGACAGGGAATACTATACAATATCGATTGTTGCATGTCACATAATTACATACATTTGGATTGTGATGTAAATTTTGCTCATAATATTAGACTCAATATACCTACTCTTTCTAACAACATATTTTTTATTTTTGAATACCTCACAATAATTGACAGTAATTTGTAATGCAGTTATAATAAATTTATGTACAAAAAAAAAATACAATAAAAAGATGACTGTTAAGCCTACAACTAATCATTATGAAAAAATAGAGTGTAATATTGAAGATTATGTATGCCTCAAAGCAGTCATCTCGATCCTTTACTCTTCATTATTTCTATTAATGATGTTTCATATTTATTAATTAATAGTCATATTAAAATTTACGCCGATGACATGAAAATTTATAAAAAAATTGTTAACTTAGAGGATGCATTAGCGTTACAAGCTGATCTGAATCGTTTCTATAGTTGGTGTTCGTATAATAATCTACAGCTTAATGTCAATAAATGTGCTTATTTTACTTTTACACAACGATTATGCCTAATTTCTTATGTATATTCTTTTAATAGCCAAAGTATTCCAAAGATTACATCAATTAAAGACCTATAGGAATACTCTTCGATACTAAACTTTCATTCCATCTCCATTATTCAGATATTTTAAACAAATCCAATTCTATGCTCGGTTTTATTAAACGTTGGGCTAGAGAATTTGAAGATCCGTATGTATTAAAATCCCTCTATACCTGCTTGGTTAGACCTAATTTAGAATATGCTAGTCATCAGGTTTGGTGTCCATTTTATGGTGTTCACATAGAGAGAATTGAATCGGTTCAAAGAAATCGGTTCCTTAGATATGCTTTACGTCTTCTTCCTTGGGAAGATCCTTTAAGATTACCTCCTTATGAACATCGACTAAATTTAATTGATCCTAATACCCTTGAAAAACGGCGTAAAATTGCTGACATTGTATTTCTAATTGAGTTAAGTAAAGGCAACACTTCATCTCCCCAATTGTTTGCTAAACTTAATTATTGTTCTCATTCTAGACTAAGAACTGCTAATATGTTTAATTTGCAGTACCATCGGACTAATTATGGTGAATATGAACCAATTAATAGGATGATATCTCTTTGTAATGCATACAAACCCCATATTAACTTTTCCCTAACTAAACAATCATTAAAAAATAATCTGTATTTGTGTAACTGATTTTTTTTTATTAATCTTTGACCTGTCTTCTTAATTGAAGTTTTTTTCATTTTTATTTTTTAATTATTGTTAAATATAAGATTTTGTTTTCTTTTTTAATTTTGTTATAATATAAAAATTTTGTTATTTTTTTTTTTTATTAATTCTTTTTTGAATGTTTAATTTTTAGTTTATAAATTTAATTTAAGTATGATTTATTGTAACTTGCTTGAATTAAGCTCGAAATAAATAAATAAATGTGATAATGAAATTGAATTAATTTAGTTATGTCAAAATTGAAATGTGAAATAAATATAATAATTATTAAGTACATACATCAAAATGATTGGTCTGGCGATTTGGTTACAAAAACAAATGAAAGATTTTAATTTTGTATATAAATCATAGGTCAAAACAAGAAAAATTTGTAAAAACAAAATATCCCATAGTCCGGACAGCTGGTTCTTGTAAGTCACTATTGTGTATAATCAATAATTATAATAGACAAGCATTTAAGCACCTGCGCAGTAGCCACCTTATAATTTTCTTTCGCGTTTCCTTAATGAACTCTTACAACACCAAACCTAAATAAAAGCGTTCGGCGTACGCGACGTGTATTGAAATTAGCTCATGGTACATTTTATATGAAGGTTACCGAAATACGTAACACCGATACGCTGTATATTGAAATTTTCAATTTTGACAAGCTTATGTTTTAATTTTTTGTTTATTTATGTTAAAAAGATATACAAAGCTATTTGTGATTTTGTTATCTTGAAGTGCTTTTTTAATTTTTGGTAAGATTTGATATTTTTTTCATCATTAATATCTTAATTGAATATATTTTTAATATAAATTATTATACTATTCTAATATAAATATTCTAATATAAATTAGATGTTTAAAGTTGTCACGCGGGAGCTCGGTTCGTTACAACATACGGAATTTATACGTTGTACGTCTTACGCTCTTATTTAGGTTGAGCGGTTAGAAGTTATTTACGTAAATGCAATTTATTTTTACATACACCACAATAAAATATTTCCATTAGTTGAAACAAGTCAAAACTACCATACTATATACCTACTTTAGTATTGCCGTATAAATAAGAAAGAAAGAGAACACAGCATATGCTTGCTTGGCTGATAAAAGATAAGATAACTGAACTGATAATGGTTGGTAAACATAATTATAGATGTTTAGTGTGTAATATTGTGGGAAGTGAAAAATTGGAAAGGAAGTTTTATCAATTTCCCACAGACAACAAAAAGTAAATTTTTTTTATGTTAAAATTTAATTTTTAATAGATACCACGATAAATTTGTTTCATTTTAATACGAAAAAAATAATAATTTTACACATTCTATTTGAATTTTATTTTACTAATTTTGCTACACCTTTTTGTTTCCTATATTTCATTTGATTTGTGAACATACAATTCTTATTACCTCTATTCTGGCAATTGTCAGTACGTAAATTACTGTTCTTTTAAAAATTTTAAATCTGGCTTCAACTTGAATTATAATTATCCAACAGGGTCCCCTAGTTTAATTTGCATTCAATAAAAAATAATAATAATAATCTTTTTTATTTTTCATTATTTATTATACTTAACGCAAGCCTAGATCTTAATTAGCCACTTAGATAGTAAAGAAGAAGTTCTAATTATTTTTATTGTATTTTTTTGTGTCAGTGTTGACAATTTGGTACATGTTATATTGGTCAGCATTATATTTTTACGCCCAACTTTATTTGTTTCGTCATACACAAAATACCATATTCCAAAAAAGGATTTTCCATACAAAAATGGCTAACAAGTCCATGTTTGCTTATTTTTGGTATTTTTGATGATTTAAATTGATAAATTGTCAAAATTTGAATTACAGTTTTTGAACAACGAAATAATTTTCTATAAATTTTTATACCACATTTTATTCAGATATAGGAAACTTTTCAAAGACTTAAATAAATATTCATAACCAGTTTAAAGTTCACTGATTAGAGTATTAACCTATGTGCTTATTATCATATTATTTATATTGTCTATACTTAAACAACCTATTATTCTTTCTCTAATTAAGAAGCTGGTTGCTTTTGAATCAAATTGGGTGAGATTGAAATGACTTGAATAAATTTGTAAAATAAAGGTTATAATTTTTTATTTATTTTATATTGTTTTTTTTTTTTGTATATTCGTTTTATTTTTTCTATACTCAATTTCTATTAATTTTGATTCACTTCATACTATTATTTACATTTATATATGTACTTAATATTATATGCAATTATTATAACCTGAAGAGAATTATCTTCTAGATTTTCTTATTCAGTTCAACAACACTGAATTTGGATTTCCAAACTATTATTTGATTAAGTTTATATAAAGTGGTTGATTTGATTGTGTGTTTCAGCTATTGTTGTTGTACAAGGATTATTTTATGGTATATTATGTATACATTTGAATTATCTTCAATAGCTTTTCTAGTGTATATTCTATACTATAGCTGATATAGGTACTCTACTTAAATGATTCATTGATAATATAAGAATATTATATAACAATAGTAGAATTCACCAACTTAATATAGCTCTCTACCAGTAGAAGTACATACATACAAATATCTATATAGAGTATAGGTACCTAAAAAAAAAAAACAGTAAAATAAAAAACAAATTCAAAGGCATGTGTTTGAGATTAATTTATTTTTTTCTTCCAAGTTATGTTAGTTGTGCCAATAATAATAATTATAATATTGTGACATAAAACAAAAATAGTGATTCTTACTAATTCACTAAATTTTCAAATTTAACTGGAATATTTTGAAAATTGTTTGTGTGTATTGTTATTAATTAATTAAGTTTTATATTTGAAGTAAAAAAGGTCTTTCTGATCTTTGGGTGGGAATGTTAAATATATTTTATTGTGTTTTTTTTTCGAGAAATATTCTTGAACAAGTCCTGAACAGGTAATTATTGAGCATAATTGATGGGATGAATAAATGAAAATGTGAATGGATATTTAAAAGCCCTTACTTTTAACTTACGGGTCATTGTCTAATTGGTAAACATGTCAGAAGAATGGGACTCCCCTCAAACGACTTACGCAGAACTTGTAGAGAAGATAAGAGAAGGATGAAACTGTCCAACATCTACTCTGTTCCTGCCCTAGTCTTTACCATAAAAAAAAACCCTTCTAGGAGTTTTCTTTCTGGACTTGTTGGGTGATTTTGAAAACACTAAGATCAAAGACCGCTTCGCTAAAAGCTCAAATTTGTTCAACGAGTGCATTCCTACGCGACGAAAGCTCCCATCGTACCAGGATGAACCTTACTGGTCTAAGTGTGTCGGCCACTTCTACCTACATACCTACTTTTGTCTTAATTAAACACTTAGAGAGAGAGGAAAACTGGAAATAGTGTTGTAGATGTTAAAATTTGAGTTTATACCCAGATCTGAATGTACTATTTGGTTGTGCTATATTATTGAACCTCAAATTGGATTCGTACCCTTATTTTGACTTCTAAGTTTGCTTAAACATTACCAACAAAATCTATGTGGTATGAGATTCATAGTAATTGTGATTTACTCATATTTACGGCTTTATTCTTTTTTTATGTAACCCTTTTTTTTTTTTTTTTTTATATATATATTTATTTGTAACATAGCCAACTTATTTCTATCTTAAATCATACAAAAAATTAACAAAAAAAATGATTCACATTATGACTTATAAACTAACTTATTGAACCCCTTACGATTACTCTAAGTTATTACATTACAATTAAAATTATTTTAGTATTTTTTACATATGTTTTACGTATTTTTACAACTTTCTTGAGTTACAATTTTATTATTCATTTTAACAAGAGTCGGAAAAGGCTAGAAAAAACCGACTTTAATTTTACATATTTTTAATAAAACCTTACAAACTATTTAAAAACTAACTTACAACTAATTAACCTACTATTACTAAACCAGAACTGTAATGTTTAGTTGAACTTAAAATTTAGTATAAAAATTAAAAAAATTGTTTTTGTTGCCAATTTTTTTAGTAGCTTAACCACCAGAACTTATTAATATTTATAATATGGTGTACATCTTTTGGTGAGAGGCTCATGTTATATCTCCAAATTGGTAGTTGGGTATTGGGGTTAATATTTGGCTCGAAAGTGATCTGTTTTTGGGTGCTACGTCTAAAAGCGTGATAAATAATAGGGATATTGCTATAATTGGATTGAATATATCTATTGCGATCAAGAAAGAGAAATGCTTCTGGGGGGAATGAAACCTGAGCTTAACGTGTCTTCAATGTATTTATTTTCTGGATATGCAGAATGTGAAACTAAGCTATTATCTATTATATTAGTTGTGAGTTTAACATAATGTTTTCTAATTAAATGCAAAACAAAAACATCAATTCTAGAAATATTTGCCCGGCTATACAGCGTTATATTGGAAAAGAAATGTTTATATTCAGTATCTGGCTTACGATAAATACCTGTACATCCTCTCAGAAATTTCCTTTCTAACTTTCTATATAATTCCATAAGTGAGGCACTAATATTATAACAAATTTGGCAGCCGTAAGTCAAAATGGGTCTAATAAGCGCTTGATAAGCTATTATTTTAACCCTGGCAGACAAGAATTTTGATTTAAACAATTTTTGGGTTATAGCGAATGCCCTTCTCGCCGATATAATTTTATTTTTAATATGTTCAGTAAAATTAAGATTGTATTGCAAAATTACCCCTAGATATTTCACATATTTTTTGTTTACCAATTTAATATTTCCTGGCGCTTGGATATGGAAATTCCTCCAATTTTGTCGAACGTCCTTATTACATTTATCCAATGATGTTCGAAATAAAATGACTTCACATTTCCTAAAACTAACTCTCATTTTCCAAGAGTTAGCATAGGAAAGAACTTGATTAAACATTGACTGTAGCTTATATTGAATATTTGCAGTTTTTTTTTCCGCCACGTAAACTATGAGGTCATCAGCAAATGCTAAGTTACTCTTAGCGTCATTATTATTATTAAGGCTCTGTAATAAGGCGCTCAAAAAGATATTAAACAAAATTGGAGAGTTTACCGTTCCCTGTTGCAAACCGTTTTTAATGCGGAATAGTTTTTCAGAATAAATGTTACCAATTTTAACTACAAACGTCTTATCAGTTATCATGTCATAAATAATTTTCGTTAGATGAATCGGGTAATTGTAGTTTATAAGTTTAAATATTAGGACTGCAGTCCATACTGAATTAAAAGCAGATTCAAAATCTATTAGGCAAGCATCCACGTAGTTTTTATCATTAAGATACCAACATACGTCTGATGTAAGCTTATTTATAGCATGTATGGCGGAATGATTTGCTCTGAAACCAAATTGATTATTAGGTATGACACCTTTATCTGCTGTAACTTTAATCAAATATTTGTTAATTAGTCTTTCAAATATTTTACTTATGTTAGGTAACATACTAATTGGTCTGTAGCTTTTAGGGTCTGTAGAAACTTTTCCAGGTTTTTTAATTACAATAACGGTAGCTTTTTTCCAAAGTTTTGGGAAATATGAATTATTCAACATATTATTAAATAAGTTACAATATTGAGAAATTATAATATCAGGTAAATTTTTTAAAACTATGTTAGGAATATTGTCCGGTCCCACAGATATTTTGTTATTTAGTTTTCGAAACATTTTTTTTTTTTTTTGTTTTTATGTAACCCAATATGTATTTATTGTTTTACGAATTTTTAATTGATTGAATTGAACTATTACTAGGGTCAGGAACTAAGTCTTCTTAATTAGAATAGCTCCATTTATTACCAGATTAAATTATTAATTATTTTTTACCATTTATTTTATCCCAATAACAAAAGGTACTTAAACAGGTCAAAAAACCCATAAAACATTTTTTTTTCCTTCGTCGGGAATCAAACCTGGGTCCTTTTGGTACTATCAAGCGTAGTTTCTTTATCGGAAAGTTTATGAAATAATTTCCATATCTCAACAAATAGCGAAACTTTGCAAAATTTCAATGCTGTGCCAATATCATTAATATTGGAACAACAATACACCCAGTAAATAGAGCCCTGTGGAACACCCAAATCAGCTGAGTAAGAATTTGAGACAGTTTAATTTATCTTTATGTACATGTCATTCTACCTGTTAAAACGTTTTTGCATCAGTCCAATTCCACATTTTTTATCCTATATTTTTTTAATTTATTTAAGAGTATATTTCGATGTATAGCGTTTCAAATGCAGTTTTAAATTCTAGAAATATTGTAACAATTTGTTTCCATTTATCTGTGTGTCTTTTCCATTCATATCGCATATCCAAAGCCTTCACCGTTAAACAATATAATAAATACACCATGTGCAAAATGAATATACAAAATAATTTCAATTATAGATTTTATAGCAAGCTATATAGATTGTAGAATCTCTCGATTTATCAACGAAAATACCAATACAAACAACTAGACAATTTGCTAGACAATTTTAAAACACAAATGTTTAGACTCAACCTTCTCTGTTTTACACCATCTAATTTTTTACTTCAAAAGTTAATGTTAATGTGTTTAAAGAGATTTTACGGGGAGTGTTCCCAATTTCTTTGTTAGTCCATTTTAATTTGACTATGTATTCAATGGGGCAAAACGGCTTTATCTTTTCTAAACAAATAATATTTTTATCTAATTATTTATACATTGATTTAACAAAATAAGAATTATACAAAATTAAAACAAAAACAAATAATAACAAAATAACTGTAAATTGCAATTGTATATATAGTTTAAAGAAATCATTATGAAATTATTCATCTAAAATTAATTTGCTCATGAATTCTTGTACTAATTTATTATAGTTATTGTTGTTGTTTAAATAAGTATAAAAGCAAAGAAGAAATTAAAAGTAAAGAAATGCAAAAAATATGCATTGAAAAAGAAAGAATATATAGGAAGAAAATCACCTTTAAATAAATTATTTCTTAGCATAGGAAAATTTATAATAAATTATTTCTATCCCAAGGATAATAATATAAAGAAAAAAAGAAAGCCAACACAAATACTAACGAGTAAAAAATAAGTAAATGACTTGAAATTGAACGAAAAAAAAAATTTTAAAAAAATTTACCCAAAGTACAGTAGGAGCAATTTTATATTACATAGAGATTCTATCAAAAAATATATATTTTCTTAGAAGAAAATCTAGCAAAGGAAAATTTTGCGATGAAGCTGAATAGCATATCGAAAGTATGGCAAATTTTAAATATTAACGGAGATATTGAAATAAAAATTAGGGTAAACAAAAAATTAACTTCATATCTATCACATTCTACTTATTTTCACATGACACATCAATAGCCTAAACAGTTTGATATTCTGTTTTGATTTTGGCAACCATTAGACTCATTCTGACCCATATTTGAGAGCAATATAAACGCATCATTTGAATCAAACTATTTAAACTGTATAATTTTGAGGTATTGTTCATTTTTATTTTTATTTCATTCCAACCTAATTTCCAAAAAAAAAACAAATTATTAGGTTATAATATACAAAACTGGCTAAATCATATCCCAATTGACCAAATTGTTTGAAATATTTTTTCCGAAATTGTACCACGTACCAATGGTACAGAATGGTATATATTTTCGGACGAGCTGCGAAAGAAAATTAATTGGAAATCCAATGTTTTTTCCTATGAAAGTGGTCACTTTTTTAAAATGTACCAACGTCGGAATTTTTATCTGAACATTTACCTTAAATGTATCTAATAAAAATTAATGACTTCATAGTTTTCTTACTATTTTTCCGTACTTTTTCTATCAATGTTTCCATACTTTGTACGAAGTATTATTCCTATAATTTTTCATAGGATTTTTCCTATAATTTTTTTACGTTTTTTCGAATATTATTTCAACGTCGTTTCCTTGTATTATTCCTATAATTTTCATACGTTTTTCCTTTAATTTTTCCCACTTTTTTTTCAATATTGTTTCACCCCTTTTTCCTTGTAATTTTTCTATAATTTTTCATATGATTTTTCCTGTAATTTTTCCTACGTTTTTTCCAATATTATTTCACCCTCTTTTCCTTGTAACTTTCCTATAATTTTTTATATGATTTTTTCTATAATTTTTCCTACGTTTTTTCCAATATCATTTCACCCTCTTTTATTTATTTTATTCCTATACTTTTTCATATGGTTTTTCCTATAATTTTTCGCACGTTTTTTCCAATATTATTTCACCCCCTTTTCCTTATTTTATTCCTGTACTTTTTCATACGTTTTTCCTTTAATTTTTTCCACGTTTTTTTCAATATTGTTTCACCCCTTTTTCCTTGTAATTTTTCTATAATTTTACCTATGATTTTTCCTATAATTTTTCCTACGTTTTTTCCAATATCATTTCCCCCCTTTTCTTATTTTGTTCCTATACTTTTTCATATGATTTTTCCTAAAAATTTTTCTACGTTTTTTCCAAAACTATTTCAACCTCTATTCCTGTAATTTTTCATATGATTTTTCCTATAATTTTTCCTACGTTTTTTCCAACATTATTTCATCCTCTTTTCCTTGTAATTTTCTTATAATTTTTCATAGGACTTTTCCTATAATTTTTTTACGTTTTTTTGAATATTATTTCAACGTCGTTTCCTTGTATTATTCCTATAATTTTCATACGTTTTTCCTTTAATTTTTTCTACGTTTTTTCCAATATTATTTCATCCTCTTTTTCTTGTAATTTGCCTATAACTTTTCATATGGTTTTACCTATAATTTTTGCTACGTTTTTTCCAATATCATTTCACCCTCTTTTCCTCGTATTATTCCTATAATTTTTCCCACTTTTTTTCCAATATCATTTCACCCCCTTTTCCTTATTTTATTCCTGTACTTTTTCATATGGTTTTACCTAAAATTTATCCTACGTTTTTTCCAATATTATTTCACCCTCTTTTCCTTGTAATTTCCCTATAATTTTTCATATGACTTTTCCTATAATTTTTCCTACGTTTTTTCCAATATCATTTCACCCTCTTTTCCTCGTATTATTCCTATAATTTTTCATATGATTTTTCCTATATTTTCCCACTTTTTTTCCAATATCATTTCACCCCCTTTTCCTTATTTTTATCCTGCACTCTTTCATATGGTTTTACCTAAAATTTATCCTACGTTTTTTTCAATATTATTTCACCCTGTTTTCCTTGTAATTTTCCTATAATTTTTCATATGACTTTTCCTATAATTTTTCCTACGTTTTTTCCAATATCATTTCCCCCTCTCTTTCTTATTTTATTCCTATACTTTTCCATATGATTTTTCCTATATTTTTCCTATATTTTCCCACTTTTTTTCTAATATCATTTCACCTCTTTTCCTTATTTTATTCCTATACTTTTTCATATGATTTTTCCTATATTTTCCCACTTTTTCTCCAATATCATTTCACCCCCTTTTCCTTATTTTATTCCTGTACTTTTTCATATGGTTTTACCTAAAATTTATCCTACGTTTTTTCCAATATTATTTCACCCTCTTTTCCTTGTAATTTCCCTATAATTTTTCATATGATTTTTCCTATAATTTTTCCTACGTTTTTTCCAATATCATTTCCCCCTCTCTTTCTTATTTTATTCCTATACTTTTCCATATGATTTTTCCTATATTTTCGCACTTTTTTTCCAATATCATTTCACCCCCTTTTCCTTATTTTATTCCTATACTTTTTCATATGGTTTTTCCTATAATTTTTTCTACATTTTTTCCAATATTATTTCACTCTCTTTTGGACTATTCCTATACTTTTCCCCATAATTTCACACTATTCTTTATTCAATTCTATTTCAACCTTGTTGTACCTTTTGTTATTCCTATAGTTTTACTTTTCCCAACCTTAAATATAGTTGTACCACTCCGTTCATTTCAATAACAAAAAGCTGGTACGGTGTGAGATATAAGAGTACTTTAGGTTTGTACTTGAATAAACCGCTTACTTAATAAATCGCATCATCAATAAAAAAAAAATGCAATATAATTCAAACATAATAGTAGAAATTCATTGTCCAACGTATAGTTCAGAATGAAATGCAATCAACTTTAACTGGGTAATAGAATGCTACTCTAGATTATTTTTAGAGTATAAATTATTATAACGATGTACAAAGCTATTATTATTAGGCCGATATTAAGCTATGGTTTGAAGCTATGGAGTATCTATAGTAACTACTGTATTATGGAAAAATACCAGTTCAAAAAAAATTAGTATATATAGATCTATTAATTGTCAATGTTCCTAATTAAAATAGTAGGTTTAGGTCTAGATCAAGAAATAGGTTTTCTTAGGCTAGATCAAAAAATATTCTTCTAAGTGTAACCAATTTTTTGCTTAAATTGGTTAACTTTTCTGTTAAAATCGATTAACTTTTCTGTTAAAAAAGAATGAGCGAAGATCGTAATCGTTGCAAGCGGAATAGTGTAGGGGACAATGTCTTTGCAAGAGATATAAAACCAAAGGAAAATATTAATTCATTTCTCAGCAGTGTCTACATTTGTATACTACAGTAGGTTTTCTTTTTTATATTATTGACAATATAAAATAGGTAGAATAACCTTTTCGTGCTTAATTAAGTACGGTACTGTAATTTTACCCTACAATATCTACAATATTTCGAGTATTTATTTAACAAATTACTTATTAACTCATTAAATGGGGAAAACTACTATACTATTGTCAGGAACTGAGTCTTCTTAAATAAAATCGCTCCATTTTACTCTCAATTATTTTTTGCCATTTATTTCATGCCAATGACAAAAGGTACTGGACCAGATTCAAAGCATTTTTTTTACTTCATCGGTAATCGAACCTGGCCACCCAACATGTTATTCATAGTTTCCTTTTATATTGTCCTTAGTGAAGAAATTATTTAAGAGTGTTGTACTTCCACTAAGAATATTAACAAATTAATTATTTTTATTTTGAAACTAAGAATTTAAAAATTTTCCATTCCAATGAATTAATTCAAAATAATAATACATTATCTTGCAATGATTACACATGTTACACATTACAATGTTAAAATTATTACCTGTATAGAAAAATTTTAAGAACAAATCGTTCTGCAACATTTAAAATTCTATCTACAATCATCACATGGTGATTTTTGTTAACATATCTTTTTTATAAATTGGCATTTAGCACGATTCATTTTAAATAATTACAAAAATTAATCTATTAATCTTGGAATGGTGTGAGTTTTAAATTTAGTAATTTATTAAATTAAATTTAATGATTTAAAAAAAAAAAATGAAATTAAAAACAATTAAATTAAATAAATAGTTTTTGTTAAACATATAATTATTATTTCACTAAAAAATGGATATTTTCAAAAACATCGGAGAATTTTAATAGGAAGGAGTTAATACTAACCTTATTTGTATCAGCATGCTTCAAAACAATTATAATTTATATTTTTTTTTGTTTCATTCACACTTGAAACGTACTCTTTTTGTAGGTTTAATACAAACAAAAAAAAATTTATATAATTAATCAATTCGATTTGGGTTTGTTGTAAAATGATGTTGTTAACAAATAATTTTGTTCCAAAGACAAACCTAAAATTTACTATCTTGACTAGTGCATTCAAGTTCGGATATTCGAATATTCGAATATCCGAATATTTTAGTAAATTTCATAGTATTCGTTATTCGAATACTATCCTCGAATATTCGAATATTTTTATTGGTTTTCTTTTCAAATTTTGCTCGATAAAAATGAGCGAAAAAACGCACCCTATTTGATTTATTATCTAGCTTCTATCAGCTGTTTTAAAGAAAAAGAATTGGCAGCACGGATCTTCGCTTGTCATTTCATTATTAATTGACATTTCGTTTAAAATTAATATCGTTTATTTTGAATTTTGATGGATCATCTTTTATTTTTTTTTTTTTTTGAAGAAGCTTAGCTCATAAAGATAATTAGAAAGTATTTAATTAGAAATTCAAATAAATACCGATGTTATTTTGTTATAGCCCACATAATGTATCGTAAAAAAAAGTCAGATGTTTGGAACTACTTTAAAAAACACGAAAATAATAAGGAAGCTGTATGCCTCAAATGTTCGAGAATTCTATGTTGCAAAGGATCAACCACCACTCCTTTAATCAACCGACCTTGAAAATACACGGCCTCTCAATTGTAACACCAAATGTGGAAGAAGTCCTGCCGAAAAAGTCTAAAAGCGATAATAACACAATTTTAGATTTTATTAAACCAACAAATACAAAATCTGTTGGTGCGCGATATTATCGCGATGTGCTGCTAAAGATGGAATGTCTGTTCATGCAATAAGAAAATCAGAAGCAGTTAAAGGTTATCTTGAATATAACAAATTCAAGATGCCAGCAAGTGAAGCTACAATATGGAAATACATTTATGAGTTTTATAATCAAATGAAAAATGAAAATGAAAAATTTTCAATAACTGTAGATGAATGGACCGACAATAGTGCTATTAGATATATAAATGTCAGTTTACGTGCATATCATAGTAGTACAAAATCATTTGAAAATTTTGACTTAGGTTTGGTAGAAATTAAAGAAAAGGCTGATGCTAGAAACACTGAAATATATATAAAACAGAAACTCAAAGATTTCAACATTGATATGGACGTAGATATTGTTGCATCAACTCATGATGGCGCAGCGGTTATGGTGAAATATGGCAATAATATATCTGCTATTTCTCAACAATGTCATAACCACGCCTTACATTTAGCAATAGTTGATTCGCTGTATAAAAAAAAACATTCAGAACAAACTTATAGTGGAGAATGTTTAGAAAATGACGATAATTTATCTCCCGAATCAAATTGACAGTGATAGTGAATATAGTTATAGCTCATTTAATGATGAAAATGATGACACCAAGTCAGTTGATTATATAGTGATTTTCCAATTGAAAATACCAATTTGAATTTACAAATTACAGAAGAAGATTGTTTAGTGGACTTGAATACAAAACTTTATATTGTTGTTAACAAAGTACGAAAAATAGTCAAAATGTTTCGAAAGTCTCCAGCTAAACAAATAACAAATTGCAAGAATATGTTTTGAAGCAAGAAAATAAAAAACTCCGCCTGCTAATTGATGTTAAAACAAGGTGGAATTCAATGGCTACTATGATTAGATGATTTTTACGACTCAAGGATTGCATTAATCATACACTAGTTGAATTAGGTATGCCAACTATGCCTGAGAGTGATGTATTAGTCTTAAACAACTTGCTTAATTTATTGTCACCACTTGAAGTAGCAGTTCAAGAGCTCAGTAAAGATAATGTAACACTCGTAACAGCTGAAGGCGTTTATAAATTTTTATTTAATTCTTTTACGGGAATTGATAATGATTTAAGTAATATATTACTTATCGAAATAAAAAAAAGAATGGAACAAAGAAGAGATAAAGTGTTAACCACATTACTTATATATCTTGAAACTGGAACTATACGGCGATCAACAGAACATTTTACCTATGCATCCAAAAAGTTCCGCTAAAGATTTAGCAGAAAATATTATGCAAAGAATTTATCCAGCAGATCTCAATAATAATAACGATACTGACAATGGTGATGATGATGATGATGATATACTGCTATCTACTGAAGGCAATGCAAACACAAATGATGATAATGGACTTCAAAAACAGCTCCATGAAGCAATCTGCTCCATTACAACGATTTCAACAAATGCTTGCGGTTTTTCTGAATCCACAACTGGTAAGAAAAAACTTACTAAAAACTTTAACTTTTTAGATGCGTTTAAAAAACGAACAGATAATTTAAATATTTTGTACAACGCCCTTATAACAATTAGTCCAACTTCAACAGCTACCGAGAGAGTTTTCTCTACGGCTGGGATTATAAAATCAAAGCTAAGAAGTAGTTTGAAGTCAAAGCATTTAAATGCAATTTTATTTTTAAAATATATATTTAAAAAAGAGGATCTCAATTCTCAAATGAAATAATGAATTTATAATAATTAATTTTACGTTTTTATGTTCCTAATATATTGCAATATTATTTTTATAATATATATTTAAAAAAGAGGATCTCAATTCTCAACTCAAATAAAATAATGAATTGGTAATAATTAATTTTCCGTTTTACTATGTTCTTCTTTTATTTCTTTGGTATTAGTTATGCTTTTATTGACTTTATTGGTTCTACAGTCTACTATGTATTTTGCTATTACATGAAAATACAATAATTCGAATAATATCCGAATATTCGAATATTTCAACAAAAAACTATTCGATATTCGGATAGTAAAAAAACTCGAATAATTGAATGCACTAATCTTGACTTTCTTGAATAATTTGTGTCAAATTCACTGCTGATTTTTATATAGAGAGAGCAACAGTGAAAGCCGAGCCACTGCCAATTTTATTAAAAAAATTTACTCTTATTTGAATATTTTTGTATGTCAAACTTGTGTCCTTTTTACTCCCTACTTTTGTTCGTATAGTTCCAGTTAAAAAAATAAAAAAACAAATTGGATTTTTATTTTACAATATTAAAAACAATTGATGCCATTTATATTTATTATTTTCATTTGGGTATTATAGTTTTAAAAAAATATTCATTATAAAAAGAACCATGATGGTGGTCTTTAGTTGGACTGCTGACAGACTAAAAATAATTAAATAAATTTTTTTTTTATAGTGGGCGTGTTCAGTAATCTAGCGCTACAAATCTTCTAGCAGCGATGTAGCAATACTAGTCCTGCATTGTTGTACTGAACATTTTGTAGCAAAATTTAAAATGACATTTGTTGTATGTGACATTACATGATTATAAGTAGATGCTCATAATCATGATTTTAAAAATTGTCTAATAAAAAATGTTTTTCAAATTTAATTATATTGAAATTACATTAAAACTTAATAAATTACTATTTTATTTATCATAATTTATTTTATTATTATACATTTTTAAATATATCTCAAATGTTTTTATTTCTCACCACTCACAAAAAATAATTTAATGTAGGAAACTTCGCTCAATTGAGCATAGATTTTTTTTCCTACAAAAATTATGTAGCACTTTACTTTAGTGTTACATAAAATCACCGTTCAGTAAAAAATTTACTAGAGCATTACAGTAATTTTGTAGTGCTAAATTCTAGTGAATGCACTCAATAAATTACACAAATTCAAAAACAATCATAATTTATAAACCGTTAAAAAGAGAGAATAAAAATATTAATACCGTAAAGCTCTGAATATAATACAGATAAACTAATCAAAACATTTTTCCATTTACAAAACCCCGGGTAATTAGATTTTATATTTTTCAAAAATTAATTTCGAACTATTTCGATAATTGATGTTATCTAATACTAAAATCATTTTCATGTTATCTATTTTTAAACTAATTGTGTTAATCGGTTTTATTTTATTATTACTACCTGTGCAGACTCTATCATATGTATGTATAGGTATAACGATCATATCTATATGTTGCTTTCCGAATAGTGTGCCCGGGTGTAAAAATCCAATTAGAGGACATGGGTATAACAATTGGATTTATTATTTTTCCAGAATATTGGCATTTTCCAATTAAAGTACCTGGGTATTATATTCAGAACTTTACGGTACCGAAAAATTTTCTAGTGCCTAATATTTATGTGTCACTTAAATCATCCATATATCCATATAAGACTGTACGAAAATAATAAAAAAAAGAAAATTTTAAGTCTTAAAACTAAGGCAAAAAATGTAACTAGAACACAATATTCAATCAAATTGTAGTGTAGAGGAGTGAAGGCATGGAGTGTATTAAACGAATTTGAAAGTATGTATCAATTAAGAAGATTAATTATTTTTTATTTAGGTGACTGCGCTTATGATTAGGCAAATCTGCGCTTATGATTAAAAATAGTCATACAAAAATAAATGTTACAACCAAAGATGAAATCAGAATATAATAATAGGTGAGACTATAAAAAAGCGGAAGTTCCTGTCATTCATGATATTTTTTCAATCTTGATAGTTTTTTCGACCTAATAACTTTTTATCACGGACATCTTTGAAAATGTCGCAAGGTAAAACCAATTGAAAATAGCAATTTCATAAAAAATTAAAACAAAAATTGTTAGCTCAAAATGTCATCGGCATTGGGTTTTGTTAAATTCTCAAATTAATTATTATTGTGGTGTCCAATGAAACAAAAGAACACGAGACAACAGAAGAAAAAAATCCATGTTGAGTTCCTACTAATACGGATATGCGATTTTATTTGCGTGTATATCACTTTATTTAAATTCCTACTAATACGCGGTTTTCGGTTGAAAAAATAATAAGGACAACATTATAATATTTTAAGTCTTTGGATTAAGGTCAAATTTGTCTAAAATGCTTCACCAGATTTCTTAGGAAAGAAAACAAAACAAATATATGGATTTGGGTCTATTATATGGGATTTGGGATAATTTCAGCGAGGACCAGGTCTATCAAATTTTCACAGAAAAAGTGTGTTGCTTCCAATACTCAAGCTTTTCTTAAAGGTCTTAATTTTATTAAAATAAAAAAATTAAAATATAGTGAACGGAAAACGTGCTTCAAATGCCAAATTGAAACACGAATTTAAGTCCATGAAAAAACTTCGGACCAGGATCGCAAAATTTTAACAAGTAGCATTATCATTGGGATCTAAATTGTGCCCAAAGTTTGAAGTTTCCAGCTTAACCTTATATAATCTGGTAACAATTTAAGAAGGCATAGTTCCTGACAATAGCAGTAGTTTTCCACATTTAATGAGTAGAGTCCAGTGATTTGTGAAATAAAATACTCGAAATTAAGGTGATTAATTAACCACGAAAAGGTGATTCTACCTAAGTTGCTGTCAAGAGTGGGAAAAAATAAGAAAAAAAGACCCGAAGTGTGTTTAAAACGCTTCTACAGATTCCGAACATCAGAAAAAATGACAAATTGGTCATTGTTAACATAACAACAATTATTGTGTTCTTTAAATGCGAATATAAAATGATAATGTCTTATATTTTCACATTTAAATTTTAGACTAATTGTTGATAAAATAGGTTTTCCTGTTAAAATCTAGGTTTATCTAATTAAGCCACCGAAGAAATTAAAAAATATCCGATCCAATTACACTCCTGGCAGTTAATTGAAATGCTGTAATAACAATAAAAGGCTAAAAATAATTAGAATTTGTTGACTAAAATGAATTAAGCCGGATGAAATAAAAATGAATAATCGCTCTTCTATATTATTTTTGTAACAAATTTCTAAACACATTCACGGGGAATTCCCCATTTTTCTGAATCTACCAAAATTGTGTATTTTAGCACGAATGAATGAATTTGGAGATTGGGTGAACTTTAGATCACACACAATTACATTGGTACACCTCCTTTTGTATGTTTCGATTAAGCTTAAGATGGTCTTTGAATGTTTGTCAACCTTTTAAAATTTTCATCCAACAGTGGTGTAACCTTCCTTAAAAACATTAAAGTGACTATTATGTATTTCGTTCGAAATTAATCGAATCGTTTATCGTTATCGTTAAAGTTATTCGATTGTGATCGTTAGTGTCGTTATGTATTTCGATGAAAATTTGATCGAAAGTGTTTAAAAATGATGCCATTGTAAAATTCAAATCTACGATGAAAATGACATTATGTTTCATTCTTTAACTGTCAAATTCAAATTATTATACGAAAAAAAAAACAAAACAATAATGTTATATTTAAAATTTTTAAGTTGAAAATAAATTGAAGTGTTTAAATAAAATATAATTATAAAATTATGAGTTTTTAAAAATAAAATGATTTGTGCAGAGTTAAATTTTTCAATTTCTAATAGCGCTGAAAAACGCTATCAAATTGCAGAATTAAAAAACAAGCGAACATATATTCGGGATTATTCTAATCCACTAGATTTGGAAGATTATACGTATATTATTTAAACATAAATTTGATGAGTTATTATCTACATTATTAAAACTATTAAATTAGGACAAAAATTGAAATAGCCAACAAGTAATACGTCGCAGTGTATTAAGATTCTGTGCGGTTTGTACCAAGCAAATGATTTTCAACGTAGAAAATGATTTTCATGTCAGACTAGCACAGCTAATTTTTTTTTGTTCTTAAAGAAGTTTTATATGTATTTGCAGTTTATAATTATGTGCAAAATGAATCAAATTCCATTACGCACTAGAAGTCAAAAGTCAGGCAAACATTATTTTTATGATTAAAGCAGAATTACTGAAATAATTGGAGCAGTAGATGGAAAGCTTATTCAAATTAAATCACCGAAGCAAAACGTACAACATTTATGTTATAGTAGAAAGGGAATTTTTAGCATTAATGCAATTCTGATAAGTTTATACTTTATTGTAATTAGTTTACATTATTATAACAGTTTTTGTTTTTAGATATATGATCATAATCAGGTAATTGGTTTTGTGAGTGCAAGATATCCTGGTACCTCTTTGGAAAATTTATAATGGTGTCTCATTATTTACACTATAACTTTTCATATTGCAGTCTATTTGTAACAGGCCTTTCATTCCTATTCAAATTTATTTCAATAAAAAATTATTATGAAGAATAAAGTAAAATACCTATTTTCATTTCAACCTTTAAATTTATTTTTATTTCAAAAAATATCATAAATATCAAACAAAACATCAAGTGTCCAATATAAATAAAATATATTTGTATCTCTTTTATTTTATCCTTTCAATTCAAAATTGAAATAATTTGTACAAAATCTCTCTTTCGATGTCTCTTTCGTGGTAAAATTTTACATCGTTAAACTTTATCGATTTCGTCGACAATTTCTGAACGATATCGAAATACATAATGGCAATTTTGCATTTTTACATTTCGTTCGATCAAATCGTAATCGTTATCGAAATACATAATAGGCACCTAAAAACAATTCATCCACTTAAAGGTGAATTAAAAGAAAATTTAAAAATTTCATGAACTAGCTACACTACGTTTACAAATCGTCGGCTGGAAAAACGTTTGTTGAATGTGCATTTTTGGGCATATTGAGTTATTAATTGATACTTAGGTTTTAAAAGTTTCTCTTTCATTTGATCCAATCGGTATTTTAATAGCATTTCTAGATTTCTAGATTTTGAATCATGCTTTTGTCGAATGTAGCCAGTAATTATCAAAAAATAACAAACAAATGTCGTATGTGAAACATTCAACAAAGTTCTATGCTAAAAACTGATTTTTTCGTTTAGGAAAACGATTGTTGAATGTGATCAAATTCAATCACATTCAACAAAACCATTTCTTTTGTGTATAATTTTCAAATGTTCAATGTGTATAGCAGTATTAGTATATACACATTAAAATACAAAGTAAAACGGAAAATAAATTCAGTTGTGATTCAGCTTTGGTTGAGTGAAGATCAATATGTCGGATTATTCGTCGTCGCCACCGAGTCTAACAGAAGATCTTGTAAGGTTTGTTAGTAAAATATTTTGAGGTTTTTACCTTTTCTAATTAGGTTTTTTTGTATTAGATTACAAGATATAATTTTTGGATGCGATGAGAGGGAAGTGCCGAGGCGGAGTGTTTCACGTAAATAAAATGAAAAAGTTTTATATAAACAACATTTTTATTAAAAAAGGTTTTCAAATTGTTTCTACAGGTTCAGATTTCAGTAATGATGAGGATGTCAGAGATCCAAATTACTCTCCTAAACAAAATATCAGCGATTTTGTGGAAAATTTCAATCCGTCCAACGATGAGGGAACCTCTTTTTGTACTGATGAAAGGGAATTATCATCTTCAATTTCATGTTCATCTCACAACTCCACTGAAATTTCTCGTAAAAGAAAGCGTAACCCAGCTCTTTGGAAAGCTAATATGCAAAAGAAATTACGTCAAGGTGGACAAGAATATACAAACCGACCAGGGAAACTTATTCCTGCCAAATCAATTGAACCACCTTGCTCTGGGACGTGTTTTTATCGCAAATCCAGCAAATCGACTGTGTTCATAGCGTCATTGGAACGGCACTTAAAAAATTTAGAAATTCACAGCCCTTTGAGTTTAATAAGATTGCTAAAAAATATAAACTACAAAAACGTTAATTTGAATATCATTCAAATGCAACCTAAAGATTTTTATTTGTACAGTCGCAAATCGTCAGAACTTTCTTTTCAAAAGGTTCCATTCAGCAAATTAAAATTAATTGAGTATTCTAGAGATTTTAGTATGATTAAATACAAATTACATCCTAAACATAATATGATAACTATTGTTTACATTAATAAAAAAAAAACAACGATTGCAACGAAATGCTGTTGATATTGAAAAGATATTATCTGCACCCTTGAGGCATTCTGAAGTAAAATGTATCAGTCGAGAAAAGAAAGATGATTTAAAATCTATGCTGCCATACTTGGACGAAACGGACCAGGATTATTTAAAAATTTTACTTAAAATTTAAAAAAAACTGAATTTATTGTGATCTTTTATTTATTTTATTAGTAACTAGCAAAGTTACCCGACGTTGTCCGGGTTGACCACAAAATGAATCGAATTTATTCCAATAAAGTTTGATTTATGAATCGAATTGAAAAAAATTGGTTTATCAAAAATATTCTAATATTTTTTTTCAGTACGATAAAAAAATATCAACAAAACTCCAACTTAAGCTATACTTATATTAAAATTATTTCTTTGTAAACAATATTTTGGTGATCTTTCTTTGTTGAAGTATAAGCAAATACGTTCCTTGCTGTTGAGGTATTCTTGAAATAAAAAAATATTCGTTTTTTCCACAATCAATTGGAATTTGTACTTAAATGAAATTAGGATGCCAAGTTCTTATTCTTAATCTAGTACCGTAGCTTTAGCTTCTTCAAGTTTCGTAGAGGAACAACAACTTCATTTTCATCGATAACTGTATCTATCGATTTGTACACATGGACCCCCTGGAACACTCTGCAGTATTTTCTGATTAATAAAACGAATCGTCACATTTTTGTGGCTAATTTACATAGCCACTTCACATAGTCATGTAAAAATTTTATACTGATTCCTAAATTCGAAAATACTTTTTCAGGAAAATACATGTTTTTTTATTTTTCATAGAATACCTATGAATAAATTTTCAAGTCTGTAACACAATTTTTTTTTTGAAACATTTCTGATAGAGTATGTAAGTGTAAATTTTCATGCCTGTAACATAATTGGTTTTTGAAATATTCCTGAAACGTACGTGCTAGGAGTTGTACGGCAGTACCCGAACCAGTCCAAATTTTTTAATTCGGTAACAGTCGAATTTCTTTATTTGTGAAAGAGATTCTAAATGTAAATTTTCATATCTGTCACACACATGGTTTTTAAAATATTCCTGAGTCTTGGTAAGAGTTGTACGGCAGCAACCCGAACCTGTCCAAATTTTTGAAAACGGTAACAGTCGAATTTCTGTATTTGTGCAAGAGTATCTAAGTGTAAGTTTTCATGCCTGTAACACAATTGGTTTTTGAAATATTCCTGAAGCGTACGTGCTAGGAGTTGTACGGCAGCAACCCGAACCAGTCCAAATTTTTTAATTCGGTAACAGTCGAATTTCTTTATTTGTGAAAGAGATTCTAAATGTAAATTTTCATATCTGTCACACACATGGTTTTTAAAATATTCCTGAGTCTTGGTAAGAGTTGTACGGCAGCAACCCGAACCTGTCCAAATTTTTGAAATCGGTAACAGTCGAATTTCTTTATTTGTGAAAGAGTATCTAAGTGTAAGTTTTCATGCCTGTAACACAATTGGTTTTTGTAATAGTCCCGGGACGTACGTGCTGGGAGTTGTACGGCAGCAACCCGAACCAGTCCAAATTTTTTAATTCGGTAACAGTCGAATTTCTTTATTTGTGAAAGAGATTCTAAATGTAAATTTTCATATCTGTCACACACATGGTTTTTAAAATATTCCTGAGTCTTGGTAAGAGTTGTACGGCAGCAACCCGAACCTGTCATCTGATGGCTTTGTAAAGTACCGCGTTATTTGCATACCGGTACCATGAATAACTGTGCAAAATTTCAGAACTCTATCTTTAAAACTGTGGGCGTGTATAGCGAACAAACAAACAAACAAACAAATAAACAAACAAACAAACAAACAAACAAACAAACAAACAAACTTTCCCTTTTATAAGTATAGATAAGCTAATTTAACTTAACATTAATAATATTACAGTAGTACAAAGAAGATTGATACTGGAATTTTTCGTTTAAATTATGAAGCACAGAATAAGCTATTGTTGAAATAAATAATATTTTCATATAAAAACAAATTTATGTTCAAATTTAAATACAGGTAATAAAGTTTAATCCTTTCAAAAATTATTATTCCCTTTTACGTTATATTTTAAGATTAAATATTAAGATTCCCAAGGGAAAAAACAAAGACATCATTACCAAAATTAATCAAAAAGTAAAATAAAGAAACCCTCAAATCACACCTTTATTTAATCCTATATATTATTTTCCAATCAGCAGCTCACAAAGTCTTGTTATAATTTTCAGTTCAATCCGTTATACGACATAATTAAACGTTAATGGCGCGAATACATTTCAAGGTTGAAACCTACTGAGAGATATCTTTAATATTAATTTCATATCTTTCACTTCACTCATTCTCGAGGAACAAAAATTACAAAATTTTTATGCTTTTTTACTGAATGTTAAAAAAATTTTAAAATTGGAAGGTTTAAAATGGAAATTCATGGCACTACAACTATATAAACATGAGAAAATCACATACGACAAGACAAAAACTTTTAAAAACAAAAATCCGGCAATTAACAGCTTTTAGGTCTGAAACTAAGCGTGGGCGGACCATTCGACAACTATAAATCGAAAGCTGATTTGATACGTTGTATGTTGTAAAAAAAATATTGAAATTTATCGTCCAGTTTTTTAATAACAACAGCTCAAACCTTTAACATCGTTTTTCTGGAAACCATATTTCGTCACATTCAACAAACGTTTTTCCAGCCGACGAAATTAATCCTATAAATTTATCCTACAATAATAATTGTGTACCTACTAAAATGAAATATAAAAAATTATAAACCTTACCAACATTTTTCTAGAAAAACAAAACTTAACTACTTAAATTGTACATTTTCTATCGTACACAATTAATAACAATTTAACCAATTTAACTCGATTTGAATGAAAAATATTTTCTTCTTTTCAAACTTAATTATCCCATCATCATCATCATCATCATCATCAACATCATATTTTTTATCATTATCAATATCATTAACATTATAACACTTTAAAATAACTATAAAACAAATTTTAATTCCGGACAATTTTTTTTTCTTTTGTTATTTTTTTTTATTATTGTTTTTAGTTGTTTTTGTCTCCAATTCACATCATATCACTATAAAATTTTAGTTTTTCAATTATTACGAGATTTTTTTTCTATTATTTTTATTATTTTTTTTTTTCAAACATCCTTTTTCCTGCACTTAAATACCGCCAGCTACAACACTATTTGCTACACACAATCATTATAATACTTAATACTGAACCGTTGATCCTGAATCGTATATTCAGTGTTGAAGGATTTGTTCTATGTTTCAAATAAAATTTAATGAAAACTTTTTGTATTATATTTTTTTTTTTTTCTTCTTTTAATTGTGAAAAATATGGAAAATTATTGCACAATAGGATTTTTGTACTATATGCAGTTATAATTTAGCCATTTATGTAAAATTATGTTAAAAGTTATGTTGAATCTGCAGAATGCATACTAGGATATTCAGTTTTATATGATGAGTAGAAAATATTGGTTTTTTTATTATTTTGTAAAATTTAATACAATTTTGATATGATGGCTTAAAACTTAAAACTAAGATCTGAAGTGATTTAAAGGTGCCGGAAGGCCTAACTACGTAGGATATAAGCCAACCGGTTGACAATTCTTATTTCCACCTTATTAACCAACCTAAATGTTGGAATGTTAAAACTGAGTTATCTAAGTAGATCAATATAGGTGTGATGTGTACTGTTTATTCTTATTTTAATATAAATAAGCCTTAGAACAGTAATAGATAATATATTGAAAGACCACTGTTTGATCAATCCACATTTATAGAATATCATCTTCCCCAACAAAAAAAAATTGATGAATAACAAACAAAAAGCATTAAGATACATTAATTTTCCTGTAGATTGCTTCATTATGTCAAGGTTATCGAATTATAGTTCTATAAAGATATACTATAGTATAGTAACTAAATTCGCTTCACGTCACTTGTCATTGCCTAATCCTATTATATTATCACCATATGAGCCAAAACTTATTTATTCTAATAGCAATTTATTAATACTATTATTTTTATATTTTTGCTTAGATTCTGTAATTCTATCATTGACTCTATTATTGTATATTTAACTGTATACTTATTTCAATACATATTATTATTGCTTAGGTAAATAGCTTTTGTAATTAGTGTGATTTTGTAATAGTTCAGTGTAGTACTATTTTACTATTTTACTTTTTAAAGTATTGAATTCAACTCATAATGTCTACCTACATTCCCAATTTATTTTTTCCCGTTCAACAAGAAGAAGCCAAATTACACCTTCCCTCGTTTTAATTCTAATTCTATGGATCATATTCATGGCTATGGAATTCGCTACCCATGGTAGCTAGAACATGCAATTTATTAACTCAGTTTATTCGTGACTGATGTAAACTCTTTTTAAACTTCAATATTTGATATTGGTCTTTACTATTGTTTTGTTTGCTTTCAGTACTCATTTTAATTTTAAATTAATTAGTTTTCCATTTTTATGTTTTTTTTTGTTTGGGTGGACACGTTTAAATTTTGGTATGTTGCACGTTACTGTTCTTACTTATTGTTATTATTATTTTTTTTTTCCTTCTTCTCTATATTTATGTTTATATAAATTTTAGATTTTTGTAGTATTGAATTAATTGAATCATATTAATAGATTTAAGTAATTTTTCAATATTTTGTACAACTTTATAAGGCCAGACCTTTTCTGTGCATTTAATTAAATAAATAAAGAAATAATTATTATGTACTGTAAAATATAATTATTTCATAGAAAGATGAAAAGATAGAAATAAATAAAAATGAGAATTTTGTTTTTACTATTCTCTATATCGCTTTTTCTCTTCATCCATTTGGGGGTTTAATATGCGAACCCACAAAACAAAATATTTTCTTCAAAAATTTATATGAGATGAGACTTCTTCATATTTATATATTCTCTGATAAAAGCCGTCAGCCACCTTTTTAAACTTATTACAATAAAAAATGTTGTGACGTCACTACGGGTCCATACACAATCATCATATATAAAGATCATCATATATAAAGATGTGAAATGTGAGATATGAATCAGAATAGAGCGGGGGAGAAGAACCTATCAAAG
Organism: Argyra leucocephala; assembly: GCA_963942445.1. Lineage (NCBI taxonomy): Eukaryota > Metazoa > Arthropoda > Insecta > Diptera > Dolichopodidae > Argyra > Argyra leucocephala. The sequence goes on from OZ012679.1 coordinate 4,892,207, forward strand.
AGAAATTCTATCTATCAAAGAGAAATTCTGCAAAAAATACTCGGTCCCTAAATATTGAAGAATGAAGAATAGAAATAATAGCAGTGACGTTAATAATAATATAATAAAGAAGACATTGTAAGGTTTGCAAAAGCCCAAAAACTGAGATGAGTTGGCGATGTAATTAGAATGCATGAAACCCGTAAACCAGCAGTGGTATGAAATACAAAGCCCGAGATTAATCGTGATGGGGAAAGATCAAGGAGAAGATGGGAAAACAATGTTCAAAATTATTGCCCAAAATCTACCGTTTTAGAGGAGTATTGCGATGAATAGTAAAGCTCATATCCAGACTTGTACCATTATAAGATGATGATAATAACCAAAAATATTTAAAAAAATTATATGTTCTACAAAATTCTACCATCCATTCTTCACGAAAATATATATTTAATATATTTGTAATTATTTTACAATAAACAGTTAAAAAAAACATTAAAACAAAAAATTATTTATTCATCAAAAACCGATTCTGATACAAAAAAAAAATCTCAATTTAAACTACAAAATTATTTGTTTTTAAATTTTATAAACATAATATCAAATATTATCACTGTTTACAAAAATAATAATAATATTAATTCAACACTAACTTGTATAGAAAATAATTAAAATATGTACCAATATATATTGTATATATATATTATATTTATATATATATTATATTTATATATATATATATATATATATATATATATACATTTTTTTGTATTTTAACATTATTGTATCACTCTACAATGTTTTCATAATTGTTAATTAAAATAAATGTCATACTTTTTATTATCCTGTTACTATCTTTCTCTTTTATTCTTTTATTCTATAACAATTATCTCTTTAAATTTCACTTTAAATCTCTTTAAAAAAAAAAAAAATTAAAAAAAATAAAACTAAAAATAAAAACAAAATTAATACTTAATATGTTTTTAAATTATTTAAATTCTCATTAAAGTTTTATAATAAATATCTTTTATTCACATAAAATATTTATATATGTGCTGTATACACGTATGTACGCATATTAATAAATATTCCCATTTCCTGTAACACATTTGTAACAAGAAATTAAAATTATGTTAAAATTTTGTAATATTCTTTTGAATAATAATATTTTATTAACATTGAATTTACATTTAATATAGTACATAATATTTTATTATTTTGAAAACTATAGTTGTTATGTATAGTGGCAGTGTTCTGTAACCTTTTTTTTTTTTTATTTTGTATAGCAAAATATTTTTATTGTTATTTTTGATAATAATTTTTGATAATCAGATTTGTTTTTAGTGATATATTTAATTCCGCGGTGTCACAATGAACTTTTTTGGTCTAAGTTTGCTTTAAACTATATACTAACCAAAAATTTAAACTATTTTTTTTATTTATTTTTATTTATTTATTTATTTGGATTTTTTCAAAAGATTATTGCTCGTACAGAGTATATACATTTATATATTTACTTATATTTAAAAAAAATTTTTTTTTTTTTTTTATATATATTTAAAGTTAATTTTAATATAAAATTTTAATATAAAGAAATGAAAACGGTTGCAATAACATTTCATTGATGTCAATAGCTTCTACAACTTGGATTGGATTTTGTACAACTTCTATTATTATCTTCTACTCTAATATAATTCACTTTCATGGCGTATTTTGAATTTTCTTTATCGAACAATTTCTATTTCAATCTATAACAATCAAGAACGATTTGTTGTATACAATTTTCTATGTCCACTGATTTTAATCATTAAAGTACAATATTTTGTATATTATATTATCATTGTCGAATTTTCTTCCGACAGAAGAAATATTTTCGAAATAAATTGATTACAAATATCCCATAACAATAACAAAAAAATATTCTATGGCACAATAATTATAAAAAACTGATTACATACCACTTATTGGTTAGTCTACTGTATGGGTAAAACATCCTTAAAATTATATATATATGTATATATTTTTTTGTGTAATTTATAATTCAAGTAAATTAAACATATGATAATAAACCAAACCAAAAAGAACAAAAAAAAAAAAATAAAAAAAAATAAATAAACGAAAAACAGGATATACATTTTCAAATTTTGATCCTGTATAATTTTCCTGTTTTTAACCATACATATACACATTTACTATAATTCACAAATTGGGAGGAAAAATAGTATTTCAATATAAATGTATGAATGAATAAAAAGTAAATAGGAAGTATCCATTTCAAAATCAAACATAAACAAAAATCACATACCATTCCAATTACATTATTATTTACTGTACTGTTTAATTTAAGACTTGATTATACTTACAAAACAATAAAAACAAAACAAAAAAAACATTAAAAAAAATTCTTCTATTTTCTTTGGCCTTAGTCTGTTATTTTATGTCTATTTAAATCTTCTAATGTTGCCTACTCTGTTGATATTTCCTTATTTTCATTTCTCCGAAAAATTATTTTAAGTCAATCACTTATGGTCGGATATCCTTTTTCACTCATAACTAATCTACTCATATCCTGTTTTCTTATTTACATTTTATATATATTTAGATTTATACTTTTAATGTAAATGCGTGTGTGAATAAAGTATAATAATAAAAAAAAAAAATATATATATATATTTTACTTATAAAATCTATATTGTTTATAAGAAAACAGTTGTTACTTATATAAGAATAAACAAAGCATATAATAACAACAACAACAGACAATGAGAAAAACAACTAAAACAATAAAAAAAAAGAACAAAAAGGATACAAAACATATTTGTTAAATAAACATAATATTTAAAAACACAACAATATATAGGCCAAAAAATAATAATATATATGTAGATATATACATATATCAATAAATTATAGGTACATTCATAAAAAAAAAAAATAATAATAAAAATAACAAAAAAAAAAAGATTGATGTGTAAATATTTAATAACCTTTTGTTTTTTGTTTTTTTTTTTTTTTTTTTTTTTTTAAATATAGGAATACTTTTGTGACGTAAAAATTATATATTATTAAAAAAGGATATATAATAAAATGTTGCTTACGGAAAACTTTAATGTCCATAATATTTTCAACAAAATAATAATAATATGATTCGTCTTAAGACTTATACACACAGGGTATTTCATTAAAAATGGATATTTGATTTAATATATAGGGTGTTTCAGTTATTATATTTTGTTTAGGTGACCAACGGTGTATGTAGGTTCTGGACCTAACTCATTTATTTCATTTATAGTGCCTGTATTAAATTAACATACTATCATGTATTTTTCTTTTAATTATATTTTACAAGTACTTACAAACTATAAAATTTGGTTTGATACCCATTTAAATTTTGTGATTTCAACCTTTGGAAGATATTATTTTATTTTATTTTCCATTCTATTATTGATTGGTCTATATATTGTATTGTTTTTATTTTTATTCAAAATATTTGCATTTTATATTTTCGCAATTGCACTCGGTGCATTTTTTCTTTTTGTGATCATAGAACTTAACCTAATCTGAACTACTTAAATATACGACTAAATAACTAGAGCTTAAACTATGACTAAAACTATGATTAAAACGTCGACTATACCTAAGAATACAGCTATAACTTATTACAGTTGGTTAGTTTCTATGATTGGGCCTGAGTCATCAATAAATGTATACTAAAGTCAATAAAATGTAATATGAATTTCTGAAATTGTTTAGAATGATTATTGAAATTCCAGACAGATTTTAAAATCTAAGTTGCTTAGACTAATCGTTAACACGTTTTGTTATGTTTGGAAAGTCAACAGAAATTAGAAATATTTTTATTAGAAATTATTTTCACAATCCAAAAACATATAGCCATTAAAACTGCAAAAATGTCCCTAATGGTCATAGAATGCATGTTTGGTTAAACTTAAAAAAATATAAATTTTATAAAAAAAAGCCAAAATTAGTAGACTCAATTGAGCAAATTCCACAAATCAATTAATGGAAAAATTAAATTTTCAATTTTTCGGAATCTTTTTTTTTTTATGAAATTCCAACCCAACTGTAATGTTGGTAAATATACATTGATTAAAATCATAATTTTCACGTCAGCTTGATAATACAGAATATTAGAGCCGACTAGTAATACTATACATAACATATTGAAATCATAATTAACAGATCAGTCTGATAATACAAAATGTAAGAGCAGACCAGTAATAGGCAAATTTATATTCAAATCATATTTTTTTGGTCAAGTTGATAGGACAGAATGTCAGAGCAGACTAGTAATAAGTAAAGGCAAACATAATGAAATTATAATTTTTTGGTCAACTTGATAGCAACAGAATAATGTCAGAATAGACCAGATTTTTATATGACAAAATCTTCAGAGTCGGTTGATGTTATTTATTCTACAATAACTTTATTTTTTAGACACTACCCAAACACTATAGTAAAGTATTCGTTTATACAAAATCATTGTTGGTTCAGATAAAGAGTTAGATAAGTTGAAGACGAACCTGGAAATACATTTTGAAATATTTCAAATAAATTGCATGTCAAACGTAAAGATCTAAGACGTCGAAGTAGACATTATTATAACTCCCATTGATGAGACGAAATATCAGCAGATGTGAATTAATTTTAGTTAGCAAAAATTTTAATTAACTCCGGAGTTTGGTTCATTTTATTTAAATTATAATTTTCATATTAGACCTGATAACACACAGGACATCATGACAGACATAATTTTTTTTTGGAAATACAAAATATTGAATTAATTATTTTTATGTCAGGCTTGAATGGAAGAGCGGTTAAGCTTGATATGATAGGTTTGAAGATGATGATTAAAGTATGACGAGTAAGTAAGACGATATGACAAGAGTAAAGTAAGACGACATTAAAGTATACAAAATGTCAATAGTAGTACAATACAATATTAATGAACAATACAATATTGTGTATACAATAGTAGTAAGTATGTAACATGTATTGATGAAACAAAATGTCGATAAACATTCATTTTGTATTACAAATTGTAGATACCAACCAAAATCAACAGAAATAAAAAACAATGTTTAACCAAAAACTCAGGACTCTACTAGTTCTATTTATACAGTTATATACTGTCTGTTTATTTATAGTCAATACTTTCTTAGGTGACCAACAGATCATGTAGGTCATGGGCCTGACTTATCCTCCTATTTTTCGGTCACGTTCTATGGATTGTTTAAATCTGCCAATACTTTTTCTCTCATTTGAACAAAAGTTTGATTTACCCCGACGTCTTGTATACCTTTGGGTGTCAATTCGAAATTTCTCGGTCTATAGTCTCAGTCTATAGTTCAATTTAGATCAATTTTATTCAGTTAAAAATTATATTCATGATCGATTGTTTTACAAATTGTTGTTCTTGCTCTATTTTAGCTTCTTTAAGTGATATGATATGGCACAAAATTGAGATGGATAATTAAAAAATCAAACATTTTGTTTTTTCTTATATGGTTTGGCTTTTGGAATCATCATTTCTTGTATTTACAATAGTAACAGGGTCAGTAACACGATCGCACCGTATTTACAACAGTAACACGGTCACATTTAAGCATTGTACACCGACAATTGTAACCCTGTCTTATAAAATAGTCTTGAATACTATTTAATAAAGAAATATATAGCTGTGTGTGTGTGTGTGTTACATAACTGATAGTCTTGCATAATTGGATATAGAATCCTGTTAAATTTGACGTGATGTATTTTTTTTTGTTACTTTCTTGTTTTGAATATCAAAGTAAAAATATTTTTATTTTTTTTGTTTTTTTTTTTTTTCTAATTCCATTGAATATATTTAAGAAAGAAATTATAATGTCATAGGGATCATGATGAGAAACAACAGAATATTATATTGACGTGATGTCGTTTTTTATGACTTTTTTTTTTTTTTTGTTTTTTATAGATAAGATAATATGATGATATCCTTATTATTATATTTATACTAGGATAATAATTTTCAAGGACATGCATAAATAAGATTATATTATGGGATTACATTTTGTTTTTTGTTTTCTGGTGTTGTTGTTGTTATTTTGAATATTTGTAAATCGATTGTGAATTAAAGTATAAGCATTCGGATATCTCAAAGGATATCTCAATATTATTTTCTAATAGGAGGAGTGTCTTTAAAACATTTTTATATTTGTTTTCAAAGTTATTTTGAAATTTTTAACGAATTTAATTTTCAGTTGGAAAAACAAGTATTTATTTTGTTAACACGGACAAAAATTGAAACGTTATTAATTAAAGTTAAAATTTTCTATTTGCTAGACGACTTAAATATTATTGTTTTTAATTATTATCTATATATAATTCATCGCCGGTGTCAGCATGTACCGTTATAATTTTTTGTTTGAAAGAGAAATATTGTTTCTGTTTCATGTATACATTTTGTTTTTAACATAAATGAAGAAGTGAATTTATTTGTAATCAAATTGGAAGAAATTTTTTTCTTTCTTTCTTACACCTCATCAAGAATGCCTTTAATATAGGAGAGAAAAAAATCAAACTTTACTCAAATTGATTTAAATGAAACGGAATATACTGTACACATTTTTTGTTATTTTCTTTTGTTGTTTTTCTTCTTAATACATCATAGTAGAAAAGAATATTCTTTAATAAGAGTTAATAAGATTGAAAAGAATATTCTTAAATTATGTTTTTCTTATGTAATAAGTTGTGAGAAAGAAAGAGTGCGATATAAATGATTTAAAAAGCCATTTAATTTTTGAAATTTAATTTTAAATAGCCCACGGGCCATGGGAGAAGAGATTTCTAATGTACATGGTCGTCTGAAATCAAGGTATTAAATTTATTAGGATATGAGAGTAAAGAAATTTTGAATGATTGATTTTTTACAGGTACCTACATAACATAATATTGGTTTCAAAAACATATCTTATTTCTTAAACATCATATTATTTTCTTTTATTGTTTCATAAGGGAAGTAAAATTTTTTTTTATTTCAAACACATTATAATTGATGTATTTTCAATATATTTTAATTTTTTCAGGTATTGAAACAGGTATTTAAAAAGAATACCAAGAACCAATAATTTTTTTTTATGAATGACTCGATGCATTTTTATTTCCTTCAAAATTAAATTTTGACATTTAATAATCAAGGATAATTTATTAATTATTAATAATATTAGAATTCGTAAATAGGAAGGAAATTTGAATATTAATAATGTTTTTTATTGCTATGCATTTTTAAGTGCAATACATCCTTAATTATTGATAACTAAGAATAAATACAACAATATTTCTTTGAGATAAAAAAAGTCGTTCGATACTTTTTTTCCCACTTTGTGTTTTGAATTTTTATCTCTCTCTCACAAATTAAATTCTTTTTACTTTCTATTTCTTACAATTTTGGAAATCGACTAGAAACCAATCATTAGCAAATTATAAAATTTTATTCCAGTGCATTTTCTTATTAATGGATCCTTTACCTACTATCCTTTGATAATTGATGCGTGTGCGGCTTTATATTATATAATAATTTATGTACATAATATTTCCCCTTTTTATTTCAATCTACTGAGAATTGTTTTTGTTTTATGGATACATTTCTTTAACTCAAACGAAAGAGAAAAGAAAAGATAACAACAAAAAAATCAAATAAATGTCGAATTAGCACGTAATTATTTCTGTTTCCTCCCCTGCTAAAACAAAATGGATTAAAAATATTTAGAATAATAATTTCAAAGCTATTGAATACATTTTTATTTACTTGAAAAATATATTTTAAAATAATTTTTTGACTAGATTGATTAACGTAAGTTATTACGTACTTTTTTATAAAAAATAATGAAAAAAACTTTAATCAATTTATATAATCAACTACATAAGTGTTGACATAAGTGTTAGCATTTAGAGCAACGTTTACACATAAGATTTTATTTGATAAAAATTACTTATTTATTTATTTAAGGTTTGTTTGGCTCAAATAAAAAACAATGATTTTAAATATTATATAGAAATTAAAAATTATAAACAAATAAAATAAAAAATAAAACAAAATGAAAAAAAAATGTACCTATTAAATTTTGAAATAATAAAAAAAAATATAATTAAGAAAAAGTTGAAAAAATCTTATAAATGTAGGTGGTTTAGTGTCTACTAATTGTTATTATCAATACTATTATTTATAACAATCAATATAACAACAAAAATAATCAAACACAACAAACATTAAACAAAAAGTTCAACAAATGACAAGAGTCGATTTCGATTTAAAGGAAAAAATTAGTTTTCAGCATTTTTTGTTTCAAAAATGTTTGATGATAATATTCTATTTTTTCATTTCAACAAAGTCTGATGTCAAAATTTGTGGAACAACGTTTACAGGACAGTCAAACTTTCAATAGTATAAACAAAATCTTGATGTCTAAACGGTACCTAATAGTGAGTACCTAATTTTTTAAATAAAAAACAATAGCTATATTAGTTTACTTTAGTTTTAATATTTTAGTGTTTTTTATTTAAAAAAAAAATAAACAGTAGGTATAGATAAATAATAAATGTACCTATGTAATATATGAATATGTCCTATATCTATCTATTGATATTTGATATTGTAGTCTTTTGTATTTTACAATAAAAAAACAGTAGTTTTTAATTTTTTGGTTTTCCTAATTTTTAAAAAAAAATAAACAGTAAGAAGCCAGTTTCCCGTCCGAGCTGCCTTTGCAATGTCCGTCAACAAAGCGCAAGGTCAAACTCTCAATAAGGTTGGTATTTTAATTGATACACCAGGTTTTTCACACATGGACAACTATATGTCGGGATGTCGCGCACTGGGAATAGAAATCATTTGAAAATTGTAACCGAAGAGAATAGAACTGTTAGAAATATAGTTTTTAATGAAAAATTAGTTGATTAAATATTTCAATCCATATCAATCCAATTACATAGTCTATCTGCTAATCTACTAATTTAACTAAAGTATTATTACTAAAATATTGTTGATAGGTGAATTTTTGATTTCGATAATTTATAATGTAGTACAACCTAGCATGCTCTAATTTTGATTTTTCACTATATATAATGGTAGCAAAAAGTTACGTAGTAACGGGTATTTAACTAGTTTCTTATAAATGGTGATCAAATTAGTAATATATGTTTTTTATGTATCGGGCTGGTTTTTTTTTTAGATTTCGTCCAAAATTGACTGTATAATGTTTAGCAAATCACTATGGAAAAATATGCAGTTTCAAAGCATATAAATAAATTATTGTTAAAATTAATTACAAAAATAATGAATCTATTCGGAGTTATATAAATCTTCAACGATAAAGATCTATTCTGGCTAAATTGCTTCGTAAATAACAATATCGCTGTGATTGTGACAATTTTCAGTGAATAAAACCCACGTACTGTTTACATGAACAAAAATTAATAGTTTGGTGCAATTTATGGCCGGGACGTATAACGGGACTTTTTTTTTTGAAAAATGAAAATGATGTTGCAGTTACTATCAATGAAGAGTGCTAGATAAACAGGATTACTGATTTTTTGTGATATGAATTAGATGATATGGATTTCAGTCAATATGTGATTTGGACAAAATGGTGCAACAACAGTGCAAATATATAATTGAGCTATATTAAAATGATACAGAAAATAAGTGGTTTCCACAAGACCACTTACATGACATAACACCACTTACATGCCATAACAAGACCACTTACATGCTATATCAAGACCACATAACATGTGCCATATACTTCTCGTGACACAACCAATGTATGTGTTATCTGTAGAAATGATGATGTGAACGACCATCAATATCATGCAGTATATAATATGCAGTATAATTTTTTCTTTGGGGTTATGTTAAATCAACTGTCACAAATAATTTTTCTACATAATGTAGGGTCTTACAACAATAAGTTATAAACACTTAGTGACCTTAAAATCAACATTATTCGTGTTATTGATAAAATAAGCATAAATTTATGTGAAAAAGTAATCCAAAATTGGTGTTCCAAAATTAAATTAAAAAAAAAAAAAACATCCATAGGCGATCTTTTACAAGAAATCATTTTTAACTAGTAAATATAAAAATAAAAATAAGTACATATAGCTACTTTTTTTTAAACAATTTTGTTTTAAATAAAATTTATTACTTAAAGTAATTAAAATGTACTAGACATTACTTAGTTTAATTAACAAAATAAAACTTAAAGCTGACTGTGGTAAATTATGATAATTAGAAAATGTACATAGATGATTGACACATTAGTTATAATAGTCGGGTTGGTTAATATTATTTATAAATATATAACATTTATATTTTTATCATCAGTCATATTCAATAATTTTTATCATCAGATTTGCGCTTTCAAGATTATTTATTTCAGCAATCTAATATCCCTAGGTATACCTAAATATGAGATAAATTTATTATTATTTATTTTTCTGCTTCTTCTGTCCCTCTAATTTCAAATTATATATTTTTCCAGTTTTTTTCGATTACAATTTTTTTCAGTTTTTTTAGATACTATGGGGTTTCTGGGATGTTGACTGATTTAAATAAAATATTTTTTTTTTTTTTTAATTCATTTATTTAGTAAAAATATACTATTTATAAAAAATGCATGTACATATATTTTATACTAAAGTATATAAAGCATAAGCATATAATTGAAAATATATATACAAACATTAAAAATTTATACAAACATTAAACAAACTAACCGTACAAGGATATTTTATAAAAATAGTGTTGCAATTACTGTCAATGATATTGGAATACTATCAAATGTTAAGCTAGGTTAGTAGCTAAGGTAACTACCAATTTAAATAATTAAGAAAATAAATTATTATCTGAAACTGTCGTCTTATATACATCATTCATATCATACAGATCCACAAGCTTGACAAATCAACATCCTAATTTTTGTTGATCACAGACGTCTTATCTCCAATTATTGAACATATTAAATTGTTTATGTGACTTACTGCTTTAAAAAGTTGAAAACAAATACTGCAATATTATGTTATGTAAGTAAACAAATTGATTTATAATAATATGAACGGCCCACCACATTCCTATCAATTAATAAAATTAATTACAATTTCTGTAATAGAAAATAGAACATACTTTTTAAATATCAGCAAAACTAAAACAAATTCCTCATAATATACTTTAATTATTCCGAAAACAACATTTAAATATAAAATTTTAATTGAAAAATAAATTACAATATTTTAATGTCCTTGAAAATTTTCCATTTAATAAAAAAAAAATTATATTACTTCAAAAACAATTTTAAAAAATCTTAAAAAGTTATCTTTCCAAAAAAAAAAAACAATACTATCTTTATAGCCATTTCTGTTATTATAAATTTAAATTTAAATTTCATTAATCTTAACCTTTATGTGAATTAGACAAAAAAAATGATGATTATAGATCTGCAGGTCCGCTGACCAATAAATAAATAAATAAAAATTCAGAGGATGCAGTTTGGATTAAAGCTTTATGCGCCTATTACAGGTGTCACACCACTTTTACAGTCATTTTTTCCAGTCACTCGAATGAAATTTATTTCCGTGTTACAAGTCTCATCCGACAGCAACAAATTTCTGAACGTATTTTTAATGTACTTTGACAGAAAAACTCATTTGACATTTGAAAAAAAAAAATAACATCAACAAATTTGGTTGGTGTTATTTTTTCTAAATTTTTGAAAGTTTTTAATATTTAAAAAATAAAAATGTTTTTATTTACAAGTGTGGATCAATATTTTAGTGATAGTGATTCAGAAGAAGAAACAGAGAATCTAAGTATAAAGAGAAAGGTTCTTAGAAATAGTTCAAATCCGTTGGAAATTGATAATGAAATTATGAAATTGACAATTTGTAAAATAATTAATTGTATAAATATGTGAAATATAACAAAACGAATTGTTTTTAGCTTCATTAAATATTTCCGATTGAATAAAGACGCTTTTATTGGTTTGTTTGAGGATTTGAAGGGAAAATTTAAAAATTCAAAATAAATTAAAATTTGTTTTTATTTCATAAATCCTTAACTTTCTATTTAAAGCAAGATAATAATATCATATAATATAAATTCAAATTCAAATATATATTATATATATAAATTATTTCAATTAATTTGTAAACATTTACATACTCTTTCTTTTCAGAATCCATTATTTAAATTTATATAGACACAAAAAATTACAAAATTACAGACAAACGGAATCCTGTCACATATAAATTGCAAGTGACAACTGAGTCGCATTTTTCAGTCAGCGCGTGACAGTTGTAATAGTAATTAGTGTTGTCACCTGAAATTACTCGGATCCGACAAAAAAAGTGATAACTGTAATAGGCACATTAATTTGGTTTAATGGGAGTTTTAATAAAATATTAGGATTACCTATCAGTTGATATCGGTCCGTTATCAAAACTATAAATCCAATTAGACCATTTTACAAATGCCTCTAATACAAAATTTTTAGATTTAGAATCAAAATCGATCAAGATATTCATAAAAATGTATCTAGACTTTAATAGTCTTAATCATTTCGAAGACTCTTAAAACTGTTCAACCGATGACACAAATAAGACCTAACACAAATTACTTTTTATGTTCACCGGTAAACACGGATTAATAGGAACCCATAACTGATGTTCACTTATAATGACATACTTGAAGCCCCTTCCCATGTGACAATCTTATTGCTATAAGACTCTTGTACACTCTTATAACACTATTGTAAAGACTCTCATAGCAGTATTAATGTTGATTTGAGTGTTCCGCAATTGTTGCGAAACGTTATAAATACGTTATAGCACTAAAATGGAGAATCCTATAAGACACCGGAGCAATTGTAGAAGATGTAGGATTGTATAGATATGTATTTAGAGTATATATTTTTATTTTGAAATGAAATTCATTTGAAATAATTTATGTTATGCGAGAGTGAGAAAAGTATCTATAATTATAATTGACAAGCATTTAAGGTCCTGCGCAGTAGATACCTTTTTATTTTATTTCGATTCTCCTACTCCTTAATGAACTTTAAATATATATAATATATAAGATTGTATATAAAACAAAAATGCGCACACAGTTTAAAATTTTGTACTCATAAGATTTTATTATTCAGCAAATACATTATGCATATGTGAGAACTTATTAAAATAATAAACAAAAGCAAACAAATCAGTTATTATAATTTATATATTTACTTGCAAATGAATCTATGTACATATTATGCCAAAAAATCAAAAAAACAAAAAAACAAATTCATCTAAAATAACAAATATAAAAACAGCAAAAAAATAAATCACTTGAATTCTTCATTTTTATCTTTTTAAGTAACTGTTTCTAAATTTTTGTTATTTTTAGTAATAATATAGTTTTTATTAAAATTATGTATTATGTAGGTATATATATACATACCTCTTTAATGACAAAATTTTTTATTTTTAGTAATTTTATCCACTAAATGCCACTTACTATAGGGAATATATAGGAAACGAAGCAGTATATGAGGGACGTGTATTTATGTGTCCTAAATAAAAAATAAAAGTTACTAACCACAAAACTTTTTATTAAACACGAGTGATTTCTGCTATATCGTGCGAAGTCTATGTCAGTACGTAAATTACTGTTTTCTTTTTAAAACTTTAAATTTGACTTCAACTTGAAATATAATTACTCAACAGGAGCTCCTAGTCTATAATTATAATTGACAAGCGTTTAGGGACCTGCGCAGTACACAGCATTTTCATTTTATCTCGCTTCTCCTTAATGAACTCAACTCAAATTAGAAGGGAAACTCTTCATTTACGTAAACCTAATGCAATTTTTTACATAAACCACAACAAAATATTCCCATTAGCTGAAACAAATAAAAGCTATCACTACTATATCTACTTTAGCATTGCCGTATAAATGAAAAAGAAATAGAACACTGCTTATGCTTGCCTAAATTTTTATATATAAATTTTTATTGGGATGACAAAAAATTTTAAAACTCTTATGAAAATTTTATATGCGGGATTATTTATTAAGTACATAATGAGAAAAAAAGTTCGGATAATAATTAAAGTATATTGAAATTTTAAACAAAGACAACAAAAAGTAAATTTTTTTTTTATGTTAAAATTTAACTTTTAATAGATACCACGATAAATAGTTTCATTTTATTACGAAAAAATTATTATTTAAACACATTCTATTTAAATTTTATCTTATTTACTTACATTTTTGTTTCCTATATTTCACTTCATTCGTGAACATCCAATTCTAATTTTATTACCGTCTATTTCTAACAATTTGTTTTTTAAATGTATGAGTGTGTTAGCAAAAATACATATCCGAGTTTAACTTATTATTGTTTGGAAATTCTTTGCTTGCAATGAACCTATTTAAATAATACGTCAAATAAAAACAAAAAAACAAGTTCATCTAAAATAAAAAAAATATAATAACAACAAAAACAAAAATAGATTGTCTATAATTATAATAGCCATGTATTTAAGGACATGCGCAGTAAGCACCTTCTCATTTTATCTCGTTTCTTCTTAATAAACTCTTAATATATAAATAAGTTGTATATATGGCCGAAATGCGCATACGGGTTAAACAAATTTCTATTTGGTTTTATAATATTCAAACCTTTAAGTAAAATAGAGCCGTTTTGAGTCATTCAACATCTTATTATTTTTATACTATTCTGTATAATGTTATTATTATGTTCTGTTAAAAATTTTAAGTTTGGCTTCAACTTAAATTATAATTACAAAACAGGGGCCCCTAGTTATTTTTATAATACAAAAAATTTCTTACAATTATTAATATTTTGCGGTTAAAAATAACTTATTGAAATATTTATAGCTATTGTGACGAAAATGCAAAATTTGGCTGGGAAAGAAATTTCATTGCCATTTATTATAATAATACTTGGAAAAAATCCATTGGCCTTCAAAACTAACCAATTTTTAAATAAATAATAGAAAATATATTTTTAAATTGCATCTTTTTAAACTGTTAAATAATGTACGTTAATTAATGCAGAACATCAAATTTGATATTTAAATAATTATTCTTTTGAGTAAAAATGATATTTTTGTGAAATGGATGCAAAATAAAAATTTTCAGTTTATGTTTATTTAAAAAAAAAATTCTTTTTTACCATGTTTGTAGAAAATAATGGCCGTCGCAAAATATTTAGTATAAATATTTATTTTTATATAGTAACATCATAAAAGTACATTAAAATAATAACTCTACTACTGCTATTCTAGCAATTCTATTCTTATAACAACACTTTAACTCTTGTTATAGGATTACACATTTTTAAACTTATAACAACATTGTTGTAGCACTTGTTAAAAATCTCATTATAGTAACTCCTGCAATTGCTATAAGAACATTCTTATAGCAATATTAATCACATTATTCCCATAAAAACATCATTATAACACCTTTAGTGCTTATCGCGAGTTAGATAGGAGCCTTATAGCACTAATATTGTTTTTATAACAATAAAATGTTACGTTGGTTGTGTGTTTATTATACAAAACAACCTCATAATATCTATATACCTATTTAAAAAAAAAACAAATTAGTATTCTTAATACTTACAAACATCAATCCATTTCTTTTATTTTTTTTTAAATCATAAAAAATTGTACACGAATTGAGTACTTATTTTCCATAGTTAAAGGTTAATTTAATCATAACTATTTTATGTTCTTGTACAACATCTAGATGAAATTAATTTAATATTTTGTACAGTAAATAGACATTATTAAAGTACATAATACACAATAATAATGATGTTAAGTATAAAAAAAAAAAAAAAATTAATCTTTCTCACCTCACCTGCCCCATTTTCCAATTTAAAAAAAAAAACAAAAAGGAAAACTAAACAAATGCCACCTTTATTCAATAGCACAACACCCTACAAGGTTAATCTTTACCTCTATATGCTTGTTTTCACTAGATTTTAATGTTTATATATTATTACATTATATTTTTTTCTCTTCCTCTTATACTCTTAGATAATCATAAAAAAAAAAAAAATAACGACAATAACATAAAAAAAAAAAAAACATCAGAATAACCACAAAAAATTGGTTAATATTTTCCTCAACACATATTCATTAGTAAACAAAGTATTTTCAGTTTCCTTAACGTCATTTTTAACAAACATTTTTTTTTTTTTTTTTTTTTAACTAACACATTTACCTAGTTAACATTAATAAGATAATATTAAATATAAACAATTTTATATATATATACAACAATTATTGTCACCATTTACTACGTTATTCTGAGAAGAAAAAAAAAAAAAAACAAAGATTAAAAAAATTTCCTATCAAATACATAAAAAAGGATAATAATATTATATACGAGCAATATAATAGAACGCGAATATCCTTAAAATTTTAATTTCGTTGTACTTTAGATAGTACACACTCCAGTTCAGTTAAAAATAAGTAAAAAATGTATATATATACAAAAAAATTATTAAAATTTATACCGTTATGTGGTGAAAACTATAATACAACTATAGAAGAAAATACACAAACAACCCAAGTATCATTTTGTGCTCTATTACAGCTCTATAATAGTTTACACAGCTAAAATTGAACAACAAATTTTCTCTAATATAACTGAGGAAACTCCTATAGAACGGTTGTAGAGCTCTATAATAGAGCTAAGTGGCGCACATTTAGAACTATTTTACAACAAATTAGCTACCATATAATCAGTTATAGAGCAGTTATAGAGCAAGAAATTTCAGCTTATTTTTATCAATTACGTTGCTGATTCGCTCTATACAAGTGTTTAATTAGCATTTGGTTACTCTTATGGAGGTAATATGTCGCTGAAATTGAAAAAAAAAACTACATTTTAATTCCAACTGTCAAAGTATTATAATGTTATTTCTCTATAAGAGTTTAATGACATTTAATTTAATCTTTTCAGTATACCAAATTATTATTTGTTTAACTATGGAGATTTTGTTTCTCAAATAAAAATTGAAGTAGGAAAATAAAAAACATTTATGGAATACTTGTTTACTTGTTTTTAGTGAATATAATACCCCAAATTTGCTTGCGCAGCGAGATTTATTTTGAAATCATACTAAATAGAACCAAAAATAACAATGCCCTTTAAAATTATCAAATTTTTAATAAATATTTAAATTTTATTTAAAAATAAAAATATTTCAAATACAAAATAGCTTTTAAACCACAATCATCAAGTATTTCAGGCTTAAACAATATTTTAGTTTTTAGAATTTTAACATTTTTTGTTCAATTAGTCATTTTTCTAAGAAAAAATGGCCGAGCTTCCTGCGAGCTACTATGAAAGCTATATAGAGCACTTTAATTATTGTTTGGTCAAATATTAGGGTGGATCATATTTAAATTATGAATTTTTTTGAAATAAAATACAAAACGATATAAAGTGCCATATTTTGAGTTGTTACGATATTTCGGATGATTCAATATTTAATATGACGAATCTCAATAAGAAAAAATAGATTCATAACATCAAAAAATTAATAACTTCCCCAAAAAAAAAAACATTTCCAATTGTCTTGTAAAGATATGCAATAGTTAGGTAAAAACTAACTATTTAGCTTAAAGGCTTTCTTAAATAATTAGCTGCAAACCGAGTTCCATAAATTACCCCCGGACTCATAAATTACACTCGAAAATTACACTCGGACTGCATAAAAGTTTTAAAAATACAGTTGGTAACTCTTGATACCAGTCATCTGAATTTATTAAACGTCTGTTTTAAAAAAAAAAACGACAGGTAAATGTAGACAGCAAAGGTATAAGTTAAAATATTGTTCAAAAAGTTCTTCAAAGCATAAGTTGAAATTTATGAACTATTGAATATATATGTAATATACATGTTGAAAAACTTCGTACTTGACAGTTCATTTCATTTCACTTTTTTGTAAAATTGTTTTCGGTTTGGAGGTGCAATATAGTTTACCATTTCCACGTGGTTCTTAAATAAAGTAATCTAAAATATAAAAAACAATTTTGAGTGAACTCCATGAAATCAATTAAAAGGTTTAAGTTAAATTTTCAATTATAAACACAGAGATCTAAATATAATTGAAAAGGAACTTAATATAAACGGCTGGCATGTTTTTTATTTGACATCAAATATTCAAGTGAGGAAAACAAGGTTTAAAAAGTTAATTTTAATCAGATGGTAAATAATATTTTGGCCGAAAACTGACGAAGAAAAATTATCTTTTTTTACAATATAAAGTCATCAAAAGAAAAGTAAAAAATAAGAAAATAATAGCTATGGGAACAATCCCCTAAATATGTAAAGAGTTTTTAATTTTAAAATCCCATTTTGTTTTTTTCAATATCTTTTCACACGTAATATTAAATATTCTATAAGATCGTTTGTTTAACAAAAATTTTTATACTTACAAATACATAGCTATATGTATCTATAAAACTAAATTTATCTGTCAAATTCAAAATTTTGCCAAAAGTATTTTTAAATTTTTTTTTATGTACATTATGTACTTAAATGACTATTATTGTGTTTTTATTTTTTTTAATTTATTCTAATTTCAATTTATAAAAATAATATAATACTTCAAATGGGAAAATTGATATTTCTGAACTGAAATTTAAATTTTCATATCACCGAGTCAATGTCAGATACAATAGGACATTATCTTGTTTCCTTCACCCACTCTAATAAATAACAACATGAAGTTAGCTGCATAATTATTCAATTTGTTTTTGTAATTTATTTTGACATAATTTTGGTGGTTGCAAATTTGCTGTGTAACTGTTGCTTTGGAGCACTTATGGAAAGCTTATAGAGCAATTTTGTTGTTGTGTCATTTTTGTTTTGTTTTTCATATTCAAATGTCAGATGTTATATTTATATTTTGTTTAAGGTTGAAGGTATATGTGCATAATTATTAATATATTTAAAAGAATCCAAGTAAAAACAAATGTTAAAAAAATTACACCAATTTGTCATCACAAAATTAATAAATTTGGAAAATTCGTATTTGTAATGTATATGTACCTATATTAGAATTGAATAATCAACATTTATTAATAATATATTAGATAGAAGAAACAAGAAGCTTAAGTAGTTATTTGGTTAATTTTTGTTTTTTATTTTGTATTATTTGAATTGTTACATTATTTTATGATTTGAACAAAAAAATATTTTACATAAAGTACAATTTAAACAAAAATGAAGTTATCAATTGAACAAAAACTTAATTTTTATATTTTATTTTGAAAATTTTACACACTATACATTTGATACTGAAAAATTGTGGCTCCATTTTCTCGCAATCCGACAAATATACACTATTTAAGTAAGATGATTTAATTGGCATTTCAAACATTTCTTTTATACTTTTTAATGAACCATGTATAAAAACTCCTCCAATTATTGTTTTTCCAACTGCTTTTGTTTCTACAATGTTATTATTTTTTGTCGTGGTACGTTCTAAACATCCATGCTGAGAATTTAAATTAGATATTACCCGAATTTCCGCTTTCCTAGAACTAATGCTTTATTTTGATTTTTCACATAAAATAATTCTTTTTTATCTGTAACAATTATGTCCTCTTGATTTTTTAAAAATTTTTATTTAAAATTAATTTCTTTTTTATATTTATTTTTTTTAGATCCACGTTTTGCATCTAGTTCTCATAAAAACTTCTAACGAACTGAAGAATAAAAAATTATGACATAATTATGTATAAGCGTTATATTATGCTCTATAAGTTATGTTAAAGAAACAAATTAGTTGTCGAGTTTCTTCGGATTTATATTCGTGCTGCTCTATAAGAGTGATCGGTTAAAATTAAAAAGTGCTAATAGAGCTTAACTAATTCCGAAGTTGAAGCTCTATAAATGTTGTTCTATAGAGCTATAATAGAGCTAATAACCTCTATTAGTTATTTTATTGCAACTCTTAAAGAGTAAAAAATTAAATCTCACAAAAAATGCTAATTAGCTGCTCATGCAGCTCTTATAGAGCAGATCATTTTACAAAAAAATCTTAAATGCTAATTTGTTGTCAAAATGTTAGTTTATAGAGCAAATTTGCTTCAGAGAATGGTTAAAGAACAGTACTAGAGCAAATTAGCTTTTTCGAAACAAATTAGCTGCAAAAATTGTTACTTGGGAATATATAATATATATATTGTTATATATAATTATATATATAACCAGATATATATACATACAAAGATAGAGTTGACTGAATGAATTTTAAGTGGTTCTTGTCAAGAATAGGATATACGAACGTATTTTGGATATTCAAAATATATTTTTGCTATCAACACTAGATCGCTGTGTATTTCTAATTTTCAGTTATTATAATAAGAATGCAGTAGATTTTCTTTATATTTAGTTTTATATTCGTTTTTTTATCCATTTTCCTAGAAATAGACCAAAAGAAAAAAAAAATAATAAAGAACAAAAAGTGTTATAAAGAGTTTATTAAAAATAAAAATAAAAAATAAAAATAAACAAACAAATATCAAAGTTATTAAAATGTAAAGCGATACGTTGCTTTCTTGTGTAGGTACGTTGTTACTTAATTCAGTCAAAGGAAATGGTTTGTTTGCTATGGAAAGTTTATTTTGCACAAAACAACACAAAAAAAGAAAACCAACTCTTTAATATAATACTGTTATTAAAAAATAATTTGTAGAAAAAAAACAAAAAAAAAAAACCAAATCCTTGAACAAAAAAATAAACGCAAAAATAAAAATTCTGCACGCGCCATTTTCACCTCAAAAAAATCTTTTCTTCCTTTATTGTTATCTCTATTAAAATGCTTTCTTGTGTTGGCTGCCTGATTTTTTAAATTTTTTAATATTATCATCGTGTTGTGTAGTTGTTTTTCTATATAGTTAATCTCATAACGGGATTGATTTTTTTATTTTTTTGTTTTTTTTTTTTCAAATATTTTTTAATGAACTTAGACTCTTTTTTGATTCTGATCTGAAGAAAGAAAGTAGATATTTTTAAAAATTTTAAAGATTTGCATATTTTGTTTTTTCTTTAAAAGAAAGAAAGTTTATAAATATTTTTTTTTTGTTTTTTTTTTTTGTTTTTTGTTTTTTTTAAAAAAATCTTTCATTCTAATTAAGATTTTGTGCACAAACTTATGTTTGATAAAAATTATTAGATTTTCAGGAAAAAATAAAAAGTTTTAATTGTTTCAGAAAACAAAAAAATAAACATTTTTTTTTTTTTTTTAATTACCTAGGTATCTTGGAGAATTAATTTCACTTTAAAATCCATAATAAAAATTAAATAAAAGAGAAAACTTGTTGTTATCAAAATACCGCGACTATGATTTTAGCTAAAATAAATGAGAATATTATTTAGAACATTGCCATGTCACCAAGTAAATAAATATGCACAGTTTTGATTTGTTAAGCAATCAACTTGAATATGGCTGTCAACAATTATTTCACTTTTACTTGCCAAAAATAAAAAAACAAATCTAGAAAGAAGTTAAGTTGCGGGAGCATTGAAATGAAAGAAAGGACTGTTTTTTTTTACTTCATAACCTTTTTTGTTACGTGATTTTGACTTTTTTAAAAATAATTTTCTGATAATAACTGACTAAAGTCAACGTTACTGCTTCATTTTTTTTTTTTCTTGCTTTATTTGTGTTTAGACTATTATAAATTTATTAATCTTAAAAGCTAGATTTATTATTGTTTCTATTGGCTTACTATTTTATTTGCCTGCATTTTAATTTGTCTATATTTATACTTTTTTTTGTACAATTTATGCGTTGACCACGAGATATAAGGAGTAGGATTTATGTAGCAAAATTAAATTGTTTTACATGCTAATTATATATACTTCGGTCTGTTTTAACACCATTACTACTTTGGTCTGAATGGGCCACCTGGATATCCACTGCTACTTACCTATCTAATCATGACCATATGACTATTACGAATATTGTTGCACTCTAAAAATGATTGCCAATATATTAAAATTAATATTAATTGAAAAATTGAAAAATAAACTGAAAATACCAAATACAAAACGCCAAAATAACAAAATTCAAAATTACATAATCCGACTTTAATCCATTTCGTGTTTTCAAATTCAATCATTTTTTTTTTTGGTATATCCAACAGGGGCTACGCATACAAAAAATTTATATAAATATTCTGTAAAAAGGCTTAGAACTTTATTGATTTTGAATCAAACTTTAAAATATCTCCTAAGTTAGAATTTGGCATATAATCAGCCGTACAGGTGAATTCGATTCGATATAAAATTATTCAAATTGCTCGATTCGATTCGATGAAAATTTCTTAACGGTAAATTCGATCGAAAGACTAATTTTGTACTCATTTCACAAAATGTAATCAAATAAAAAATATAACGAAATGTAATGACTTTTATGTCAAATAAGTTCAAATTTCAAGTTAGAAAAATAAATTTAGATTGCTGTTTTAGAAATAAATTATTAAAATACATAAACGTACAAAAATAAAAATAAAAATAATATTATAACATTTTGAACAAGCAAATTTTCGATCAAAAATATTCGAATATTTTTTAAATCGAACCCGCCCGTTGAAAATTTACGAACGAGTACTCGTTTTTTATTCGATCGAATTCACCAGTACGGCTGAATATGATATAGTTATATACTTGAAATAATAGATCGTACAGTCAATCAATGGTAGGAACCTCCTCTCGGTAGCGCATTTAGTGCTAGTGTGGAACTTGGTTGATCCTCCTACATCCGGTAACCATATCGGGTTGCCCTTTTCCACCATTGATTGACAAATACATTGATAAGACGATCAAAAAGTATACAAGTACATTGTACTACACAATCCAGACTTAGGTTAGATTAATATAGGATTAGATTAGATTAAAAAATTAAAATAAAATAAATTAAAATTAACTAATGTTCGAATATTAAATATTAAAAAAGGTTTTTGCTTAAAAAATAAAAATCTAAATAAATATGTTATAAAGTTTATAAGCTGAAAAAGTGTTTTAATATAACAAATTAGATTTAGATTAGATTTTTAATTCATTTATTCATATTATAGTAAAATACAATACTTAAAAATATACATTTATTAAATAAAAATAATGAGAATAAATGTAGGATCATTCGGATATTCATTAGAATATGTGATGAATGAAACTGCAAGCAAAAATACAGGCTTTAAAAATATAAAATATTGTTGGGTACATACATAGTAAAGTAAGAAAATTAAAGCTAAATATGGAAAAGCTAAAATATCTTAAAATTAAAATTATATAATGAAAAAAATAATATTTAAAATAAAATTTCATAAAATTTAAAGCAAAATTTAAATAATAAATGAGAGTAAGCAGAATTAAATACAAAGTTATAACAAGAATATAAAGTTAAGAAATAACTAGAAGACTGAAAGAAAATAAAAAAAAATTATAGTTAGAAAAAAAACTAAATTAAAATTAAAACTAAATAGTATTAAAAACAGATTCAATTTGAAGGTGATCCAATTCAAAAAGCCAAAATCGAAGATTTTTGCAAAATAAAGCAGGTGATCTGTTCGACCCTAAAGAATAAGGTAACATATTAAAAAATTTTGGAGCTATAATAATCATAAAAGTGGCAAAAATGAGAGGTACGGGCTCTTGGAACATTTACATGGTATAAATTATTAATTCTAAGATGATATCTAGTAACAAATCGGTGAGCGAGATAGCCCGACCTATTTTTTACGTTTTAAACAGATATAAATGTCTAAGTGGTAGAATATCCAACTTTTTAAATGAAGGAAAACTAGTCAATAGTCTATTTTTTTAAAAAATTATCCTTATACACTGTTTTTGAGCGATGAGAAGAGGTTGAATTTTATTAAAATAAGAACCACCCCCCAGCAACTAATTCCATATTGCAGCTTAGAACTGAATAGAGCAAAATAAACCATTAGCATAACTTTTAAAGAACAATACAGATTTAAGTGGTGTAAATGTTTCGCAAAACATTTTTAAAATAATTATTTAAATAGGAAGTATGTGCAGACCAATTAGCAGTTTATTATCAAGTAAAACACCCAAGTACCTAAACGTATCTACACTTTCAATGTTAAAACAAGAAATACTAGAAGGCGAAGAGAAGACAAAAGAGTTTAGAGACTGTATAGGAAATAAAGGAAATTTAGGACAATTTAGGGGAATGATAACAATCACTAAAATTCTCGAGGAGACAATTATTAAGCCTAAATTGCATAATTTTAGTTTTATTACTTATAACTAATTTATGAACATAAAACCATTTTCGAATTAGGTCCAAGTCAAAATTTAAATCGCAAAATAAGTCAAGTAGATTATTATTATTGTATGAAAATATGAAATATAACTATATTCATTACATTTATCATATTCAGTACCCAGCACATCCAACCATATGAAATACAGGCAAGCGCATAAGTACACACAAATGACATTCAGGCAAATAAAATACAAGCAAATGAAAATACAGGAAAATTTAAAGAAATACAGGGAAATGATACTACAGGCAAATTATATATAGGCATATGATACGCTTCCACTAAAGTCTTTATTGGATGGAGCTGCTATCGAAATGGTAAATGTAATAAAACACTTAAGAATAATACTTGACTGTCATGAAATCCACGGGAGTCACACGAAATCACCAAAATAAAAATCCCCAAGACACAGAATCCCCAGACTTTTAAAAAACCCCAAAACCAAAATCCTCAAAAACAAATCCCCAAACACGAAATCTCCGAAAACAGAAACCCCAAAAAAAAATGTTCAAAAAAATCCCCAAAAACAAAATGTTTTAATTTATATCGGCAAAATTACAAATAAAATAATTTTTTTTAAATATTTTTAACTGTGCCGAATGCGTTTACTTGCCATCGTCAAAAACAGGGTTGCAATAAATAAGAAGCGGAGGTTTGGGGACCGTTAAAATAAAATAAGTATTTTTTTAAATATTTTTTACTAAAACTGTGCCGTATGCGCTTACCTGCCATCGGCAAAAACAGGGTTGCAATAAATAAGAAACGGAGGTTTGGGGACCGTTAAAATAAAATAAGTATTTTTTTAAATATTTTTTACTAAAACTGTGCCGTATGCGCTTACCTGCCATCGGCAAAAACAGGGTTGCAATAAATAAGAAGCGGAGGTTTGGGGACCGTTAAAATAAAATAAGTATTTTTTTAAATATTTTTTACTAAAACTGTGCCGTATGCGCTTACCTGCCATCGGCAAAAACAGAGTTCCAGTAAATGAGTACCGATGGTTTGGGGCGGTAGCCTCCGACTTTAAAAATTAAATTGGGAATTTTTAAAAAAATTTTTTGGGGATTTTTTTTTGGAGATTTTGTGTTTGGGGATTTTAATTTTGGAATTTTGGGGATTTAAACCCCAATCCGAAATCTATTGCATAAACAAAAAAGCTAACAGGGCATTTTTTGCATATTAAAATATGTTTGGAAAAACATGCAAGTGGTTTATCTCCACAAATGACTGAATGTCTGTACAGGTCTATAATAAGAGACCTAAAAAATTTTACACGATATTTGTATGGTAGCCAAAAATAGAAAAAACCGAAAAAACCAAAGCATATGCCAAGCTTACTAAAATACAAAAAAAAGGCACGCTTTGGGGCAACTGCAGTATTCAAAATGTGCTTAACTGTATGTAGATCTAGAAAACATTCTGAAATTTCCACCGATTCATCTATAACTGATGAAAGTGGTACGAATAACAGGAAGAAGACTGCAAACACAAAAGACCAGAGCACAGCATGATCCTACAAAAAATTAAATTAGGAACCGAAGCAATTGCAATATCTTCTTATAATCTTAGAAGAAGAGGAATTCGCCTCTCATATTCTATTTGCTTGCAATGCAAGCTGGTGGCAAATTAAAGACAAAAAAAATGTCTTTATTAAGATCCTAGGTATGTTTCAATATTTTTATTAAAATATATTTGAATCGATTTCGGTTCGGTTGTTATTAGATGACTGTTATTAGAACACTGATGATGGTATAATAACCGGAACCGATCAGGATATTTAATAAAGTTAGTAAAAACATATTATACCTAGAGTAGTTCTTAACCTTTATTTTAATAATTTTTCACCTAGAGCCTACAATATGTTCTGTAAAATATATTCTATAAAATAATACAGAAAATATTGATTATTATTTGTACAGTCTCACTCCATTTTTGTTAAACAAAAATTTTCAACTTTTTTCTATTAAAAACAAAAAATTTTGGTTTCTTGAAAAATTTCTTTGATTTAAATAAAAAAAAAAAATGCTATTTTCCTTTTAATTTTTTTTTTTTTTTTCTTTTGTTATTAAAGATCCTTATTCATAAAATTTAACTTCAAAGTAGATAAATTTTCCAAATACTGCACAAATTTATAACACAACAACAAAATAATACCAACTAAATAATTTTTATTAACATGCAAAATTATTGCAATTTCTCTCTCTTTCTTTCTCTTCTCTTTTCTATTTTCGAAAGAGAAATTATAATTTATTCTTTTCAAATTAGCTACAAAATTATTCTCTTTAATATCGTAAAATAAAAATTTTCTCCAATTTTTATTTAAAATGAACAGCAAAGCAATCAGAAATAATAAATAAACTTTCGTTAAATTCAACAAAATTTTGAACGAATTTTAACGAAACAAAATTTATTATTACTTGAAATAATAATTGAAGTATATTAGTGGCATACAATGTACATAAATACAAGTAAAATTTTGATAATATCACTTAAGGGATTTAAAGAGCAAATATTGTTGAAAATATCATAAGAATAACAAAAAAAAAAAAAAAAAAAACCACAATCAGAAGAAAAACAACAAAAAAAAATTAAATATTTCTCGATTATATGCCTATTATACGTACGTATACACACAACAACATATAAATATAATAATAACATCAGGACATGTATAATTGATGAGGTCTTTTCCCTTTAGTTCATGCAAATTCATGCAGGATGTGGTTGAACTCGAAATGCGTTTTTTATTTTGTTTTGTTTTATAAATTTTGTTTATGTTTTCCTTCCGATTATATTACCCTCACCCCCTCCCCCCAAATACAATTGCTTCACTATCAATTCATGTACAATTTTTTTTGTTTTTTTTTTTTTTTTTTTTGATTTTATTTTTCTTATTTTAGCGACAAACATTTTCATGTGGTGGTATATATATATATATAAATATATATATATATATTATATATGTATATAATAATGTGGTTTTTGAATTTGAAAATATTTTATTTTTACTACACCCATACCGCTAATTTTAATTGTTATCATTGAGAACAGTTGAAGAAATTTTATTTTCAAATTCAATTGAATTGTTTTTAAATTAATATTTAACAAAAATAAGGATATTATAATATAAGGATAGGGATATTTTAGTATTTTTTTCAAATAACTTTTAATTAAATAAATCAATTATTCAAATCAAAAATAAAAATATATTCTAAGGATTCAAGTGTATGCATTTAGTGTATTTTAAGAATATTGTATTTGTAATGAAAAATGTAAGAATTGAAATGTTCAAAAAGGATATATTTTCACTTAAAACAATTTGAATTATAGAATAAGTATTAAGTCCTTGAATTAAATTTGATAATAAAATTTAAAAAAATAAATATAAATGTTTGAATGTCCTTTAAAATTTAAACAATATTAATGTTTGTTTTTTTAAACATTTTTTACTCAAATAAATTAACAATTTTACAACCCTTTCAACCAGTTCTTTAAATAAATTCAAATTGAATTATTGTTGTTGTTATTATCCTATAAGTAATGTAAAAATCATGAATATTTCCTGAATACTTCCCTTTTTGCTTTGTTGAATGAAGTGATTGAATTTATCGACTTCTAATCATAACTCGCCATATGGATGTTTACAGGACTTAATATCATCCTCCTGTCAATAGTGCAGTAGAAATTAAAGTTTTTATGGCTATGCATTTCATCCGCTAAGCAGAGGTAGATAAAAGCCCCCTTCTCTAGCTTATGCATTTATTATCTCATTTTCCATCTATATTAGAATGTCCACAAATTTAGCAAAATCTTACTCTGTGTATTCTACTTAACATTACTTAAATATATTATTTTGTAAAATTAACTTAAAACAAAAATATTGTAGTCAGTTTTGTCACCGCCTATTACTACCACCTAATACTGTAAATGGTTCGTAGCTGAGATAACTTAATCTAATTATAAAACCAATTATGCCATCCCTGTTCTATATCTAGGTACTTTTGCTGGAGAATGATGCAATAGTTTAATATTTTGTCTGATTGTAATACTTAAATCTGATTGATTTTATTACATTTATTTTTTACGAAAACAGCAATATTGAATTGGTTTCTAGAAGACAGGCGAACTCTTACCGGAAGATGAGATTAAGTCCTGTAAAACATCCATATGTAGTTATGACTAGAAGTCGATTAACTTTGGTCTCCATTTTCGGATCATGATGGGGTCTGACATACATGTAATATATAGATACTTTATAATAATAACCTACTTTCAAAACTCTTCAATACTCATTATGACTCATAGTTATTCTAAACTTGACAGTTTTAGATTTTTTCAATAGCTGATTTTTAAATGAATTTAAAACGATATTTATATTAAGTATTTAAGTTTTTCTAAGCAATAATTTTCATAATGTTAAAAAATTGGATAAAATACCACAAGCTGGGCAGGCCTTAGTAAAAGTGTCGATCATGTATACAAACGCAGTAAGCAAAATATATCAAATTAAATACAGCAGTAATAAAGACAAATAACAATGCGTTATTGTGATTACCAATATTCATAAGATTCATTTTAGTAGGTCACGAACAACCAATCAGAGGTAAGCAGAGAATAAAGATGAATAAGAAATTTGTATATACTTTTGAATTTGTTTATTAGACTTTGGCAACTTGTGATTTTGTACCTAGAGTACATAATACCTAAAAGTATGCAATATATACGTTATATGATTTATGACTTTTTTTGACGTATTGCAGATTGCCTAATGTTTTCTAACACTTCTTCGTTAATTTTGCTTTTAAGGCCCAACCATAATGAGCTTAAGTTAGCTTAAGCTAATATCAAAACTAAACGAAAAGCCAGCTAAAGTTTTGTAATTTGCTTAAAGTACCCATAATAGACTTTAGCTAACTTAAGTGATTTTGACTATTGTTAAATTATAACTGTAAATAAAAATACATAGATATAAACAGAAGTTTTGTTAAATATAAATTATATTTTGTTTGTTATTTTAATTTTATTTTTCATATATATTTTAAATTTTATTTATTAATCGAATTTTGTTTTCAGTTTTATTATAAATATATTTTAATTAATGTTTTTTTATTTTGTTAAGTTGGCTTAAGGCAGCTAAAGTTTGTTATGGTTATGGCGTTTAAATTGGAACTGGTCAAATTGCTTTAAAATTCAACACTTTGTAAAACAATAAATTTTTGTTTTGGAGATGTTAGATATTTTTATATTTTTAAAGAAAGTTCAACTTTATGATCAAATACAAAAAATTATATCAGAAACCGTTATCAAAAAAACTAGTAAACTCTCAAAATTCTCCAAACTGATTTAACGTAAGAATACATACAAATTATACATTTGACATTTTATAACAAAATAAAATATTGTAAGTGTACATACAGACTGATTTAGAAGACAACATGTTTCGAAGTACATCCGAGCATAAAAATTGTATTTCGATATCTGATTTAAAATGTATATTGTTGTTATATTGTGTGGCGACTTACAATATACTAGAACTACAGATGGAAATCATCCGGACTTTCTGGTACCCGGATATCAAATAGCTTAAACATAAAATATCCGGATATCCGGATACTATTCGGATATTTGCCAATTCTGAAATTTAGAAAAAATTCAAGATATTTGCGTTTTTAAGTTCGTTTTATTCAATATTAATTCAAGAAAAAGAAAGTATATAATATTAATATAGTTTTATTATTAATAATAATTATTTATTTATTATTCATTATTAAAATAATATTTCAAGATTAAAATAATATTTCAACAATGGAAACTGAAGTCTACTTCTTAATTTTGCTGAAAATGTATCAGCCACCGAGAAAACTCTCTCCCTGCTAGTACAGGTTGGCTGAATCATATTTACAGCATTCAAAAGTTTTTCTAAGTTGTGAGTTAGTTTTTTGTTTCTTTTCTTTATTTACATAAGCTTATTAATTTTACAAAAATAGTTTGGTTTAGTGATCTTAGCCTTAGCTGTTTGATTAAACAATAAATTTTATCAAATCGGATATTTTTAAATATTAGTTTAACTAAGCTTTAGGTACAATTTGTTATTTTTTAATTGTATTCTAAACATAAAATAATCAATATAAGCATACATATATATACATACCATACATCATATACATATATTATATAGTTTTCCATTGAAACTTATAGATTTTTTCAATTTCATAACCAACGTATAATCGGTTCGCAAATTTCATCCTCAGATCCGGACGAAGGCACATGATTTTCATCTTCTCAAATTGCATACAATTGACTCATTATATCTTTTGCATAGGCATAGATTGCTGGTTTTCTGGAAGCATATGTAATATTATCAAAATTATCATCTTGGGAGATTGATAAATTTTGTAGAAATTTCATCAAAGATACTACTTCTTTATTTCTTTTTTAAAATTTCTGTTTTTAATGACGTCAACATTTTATTGCTCAAATCTGAATCAATATCGTTTAATTTTTTAAACATAAATTTAAAAACCACTTCGCTAGATAAAAGTGTTGCTTACTCAACTCTTTTACACCTAATTCAAGCCTAATATTTAACCTAATTTCTGGGACTACGATTGAATTTTGAATTTTGTATATGGTAATATCGTTTTCCGTTCCTAATAAGTCAATCAATGAATGAATCAATGAATTTTGCAATCCAACAGTAAATGTAATAACTACGGTATATAAATTAAATTTTTTGAAATGATAAAAACTTACTTTCACGAAAATCAAATATCCGGATAATTGATTCAAAATATCCGGATCCCCTCCATAGAGGAGAAAAGAAATGTTCTATCAGCAAGGCTAATAGGCAGGGCAAACTTTGATCCAAAACATCCTCTTCACAAAATCTACTCCAACTTTTTACAAAACAATTCCATCCCAAATAAAACATCCTCAATAGATCAAATGATCCCTCTGGTTGAACCTTTGGAGCTTGACTTGTATGACTCTCCACAGGCATATAGGCAAGAGCATCTTTGGAACAATTGGAAATCATACATATATGACCATTTATCTCTACACCCCAAAAACATAACACCTTCTGAAAAGTAGATACAACTGTACATCCAACTTAAACATTCACTCCCATCACACTCAGAAATATATACACATGGATCAAAGGGACCTCACGGCGTAGTCTGGGCGATAGTCAGGAAAGGCTCTCTCTGGAAGGCGGAAAACATTGCGGGGGAATGCTCCATTCTGACAGCTGAGCTTACTGCCATATACAGAGCAGTTCAAGCCGCTGAAACCCTGTATGAAAATACCATTATATTTACAGATAGCCTCAGTTCAATTAGATCAATCAAAAACCCATTCAGCAGCGAGTACATGTCATCATACATTAGAAACTCCATAGCACACAATAACGGCAAATTGCGGTTGGCATGGATTCCAGCCTACGTTGGCATAGATGGAAACACCAGAGCAGACCTTGAAGCAAATATAGCGGCCAAAAGCCCTCTGACCAGAGGTTCAATTTATTCGTATGCCATCCAACCCTCCGACATGTATGCAGAACTCCTAACCATAAAACACATCCTAACAGAATGCCCTTCAAATAACACAATTACATCTCAATTCGCTTTCACCCCACTACAAGCTCTACAATTCCATACCAATACACACTTAACACTTATAAAAAAACCTCCTACTACATCACAATATCTGAGATGAAATATAGCGTATCTATACCATTTTAGATAATAAACTAATATCATAATGAAATTACTAATATTACTTGGTAGGAATAGTTCCTATCAACCTTTTACTCTTTTTTATAATTTTGTTTATCTACTGTTTGCTAAAATTATCTTTATTCTAGCGAATGGTAGGTAATATATATTATATACAATTCTTTTTACTTCTTTTAAAAATTTACACTTTGTTTACCTACTATTTGCTAAAATTATTTTTTATTATTCTAGCGAATGGTAGGTATATATATACTTTTACATGTTTTTACTTGTTAAATTATTTAAGACTTTACACTTGAATATACTTTATTTTTTATAAATTTACATTTACCTTTGTTTTTAATATGTTAAATTGTCAATTGATAATTTGTTAATTTACTAAAATTTTAAATTTTTGAACTTAATTTCTAAATCGTTAATTTACTTAAATGTTAATTTCTAAATTTTAATTTTAAATAATTGTTAATTTGCTGAATTGTTAATTCTTTCATTTCAATTCTTAGATAATAATTTTTTACTTTACCTTTATATTCTAAAGGCCCACATCCCGAAAGGGTAAAGAGTCTATAGTTAGCCTGTAGATTTATCTGCAAGTCCACTGTTAAATAAATAAATAAATAAATATCCGGATTTCGAATTATCCGTAAATCAGAAAATATCCGGATAGGTCAAACCGAGTATTATCCAGATTGCCATCCCTAACTAGAACATAGAATTAACGAAACTGACGGAATATCGTAAGTCTTTAATCTGTCATAGCTTTCGAGGGAGGCAACGTATCGCTATAAAATGTATACTGTATAGATACGTCCTGTCATTATCTTCATAATAAACCAATATTTTTTGTATGTCGTAAACCCAATTACGAGATATACTAGAATAATGTGTACGATATCATTTGCGAACCAAATAAAGTTTGTTCTAAACCAATTCAGATTTTTCAATAAATAAATTCGGGTTTATTTTTTAATTTAAAATTATTTATTTTAATCAAGTTTTAACAAAATTACAAATTTGGGAAAAATTTTATAATTTTAATTAAATATTTTTAATTAATATTTTGAAAATAAACTTTTTTGAAATATAAAATTATAAATTTAAATTTGGAATGGATACTCACCGACCACCGCTATTTAAATTAATTTGCAAAAATACATTAAAAATAGACCACTCCTACGGATTAGGATATAAAAATGGAAAAAAATGATAAAAAATTAGTTGGGCACAACCATGAAGGAAGTATGTAGCTTCTAAAATATCGATATTTTAATCAAATATTAAAAATTATTAGTGAAAACGGAAGCCTGGCAACAATTAATTAAACTATTTAATCCTAAAACAAAGGTTTGTTATAACGAAAATATCATCTTATCTAAACTTAAAATCTATAATCCTTCTATAATTTCATCATTTCTCATTATTATTTACATCTTATTTATTTATTTATTTTATTTATTTATTCATTTTATTTCGTACATATACATGAGACGGTAAGTCTTTATAGGAGTATATAAAGTATAATGTGTAGCAAATTCATAATTCTTAAATTAACTTAAATTAAATTAAATTAAATTAAACCTTAACCTAAAGAAATTAACAATAACGAAAATAATTTATAAAGAAAAGAAATTAATAAAAGAAAATTTAAAAAGAAAATTTAAAAAAAAAATAAAAAAAAAAAAATCTCTTCTCCAAACAAAACTATCTTTCAGACGTATCACACCTAACAAGCATTATTCTACAAAATTTTTATTCTTCTTAATTAATGACTACACTTTTTCCTTAAAATATACCCAACAAAGCTCAAGGAATTTAGAAATAGAGAACTCACACCTGACTACGTTCGGCAAAGAATTCCACAACCCGACAGTCCTTACAAAAAAGGATAGATGTATTAATCTACCAGAGTGTCTAGGAATAGTTAAATTTACACTTCTTAATGATCGTCCAGGGGTTCGTTTCTTAAGAAGATATACCGGCGTATTTTTAGATAGGATTTTTTTCACAAAACAGATGTACTTATAATTTAGATAGTTTTCGAAAGTACAGTCAAGCAAAACTTTAGAAACATCTCTGATGCTATCGAATCTACGACGGTTAGTTACAAATCGAGTGCAAGCATTGAAAATAACCTTGAGCCTGGAAAACTCGCCCATACTCATCCCAGCATAAAGTACTTCACAATAAGTGAAATGTGGAAAGATTAAAGATATAACTAATTTCTTTTTTACCCACTCGTTAATATTGTAAGAGAACTTCCAGAGTTTTCGTAACTTACAAAAAACATATTTCTAGAAATAAAGTTAATGTGATCATTCCAGGTTAGAGTTTTATTGAATACAACACCCAAGTTTTTATCTTTACTTACAAATTTTACCACAGAATTATTTAATTTGATATTAGGGAGATTAGTTGTATCAATATTACGAACATATATAAACATAACCTGGGATTTTGACGGATTTAATCGAAGACCATTGTTTAGAGACCAGAAAGCAACAGCATCAAGATCATCATTCAATTTAGCAATAGAGCGGTTAATATCAACTATAGGACCACTGATGTAGAGTTGAGCATCGTCTGCATACAACCGGCAATGAGATTCAAACAAACAACGGGGTAAGTCATTAATAAATAGACTAAAGAGTAAGGGACCCAGTTTGGATGCTTGGGGTACCCCGCATTCAACCGGTACATTATTAGACTTAATACCATTTAGAAACACAAATTGACTTCTATTATCTTAGTAACTTTGAATGAGAGTAGTAGCAGAAGATTCAAAATTAAAAGCTGCGCTAAGTTTTAAACATAATAAGTTATGATTAACACAATCAAAAGCTTTTGTGAAATCAAGAAGAAGCAATAATACAGCATGTTTCTTATCGATTTCACAGTAAATGGTTATCAGTTAATTCTAGGAGTGCTGAGGTAGTGCTGTGCTGCTTTCTGAAACCTGATTGGAATTCGTATAAGAGATTATTATCACTTACGTACTGACTAATTTGTGCATGCAATAACCGTTCAAAAGATTTCGAAATACCGGACAGTACGCTAATGGGTCTAAGGTCATCAATGGTTGGATTATTTTTTTTAGGAACGGGAACAACTTTGGCACATTTCCAAATTAGAGGGTATTGACCAGTAGTCAAGATGAAATTAAATATGTGTGTAATATAAGGTAGCACAGAAGGGATAATCAGTTTAATAAATTTCAAAGGAATTAAATCTGGTCCATCATAGACAGCATCATAGACTTCATCATTTGAGACATTTCTAAAAGAGAAAGTACTAGACGAATCAACGTTTTCAATATTGGATAGTAATGAAGTAAAGTTAAAAGATGGAGTTATAAATTTATTGTTTAATTCGTTTACATCAAAGCTATCCATATTATCCATTTTGTTTTCTTTACTGATTCCAAGCTTAGCGGTATGGTAGACCAGAAAGATTTTGAAGGCAGCCGAGGATCGAGTATCTTAGAAT
The DNA here is from genome assembly GCA_963942445.1 of Argyra leucocephala. Classification (NCBI taxonomy): domain Eukaryota; kingdom Metazoa; phylum Arthropoda; class Insecta; order Diptera; family Dolichopodidae; genus Argyra; species Argyra leucocephala. Next base: position 4,927,792 of record OZ012679.1, read on the forward strand.
AGTAATGTTTTTTAGTTTGTCTATAATCTTCAAGTTTACCATGTTCCTAAGCCTCTTAAATGAATTTCTGTCATTCGAATTTCTTGTTCTCTTCCAAATTTGATAAGCAATGTCTCTATCATTCGCCATTTTTACAATATCTGGACAGAAATACGGAACAAAATCAGCACGTGGAGTAAAAGAACGTAGGGGAACATGCTGGTCGAAAAGCTTCAGAACTAGATTATTAAAGAACGCAATTTTATCGTTTATGTTATTAATTGTGTAGATGGAACGCCACGGTAATCTAGTTGCAGAATGGAATATAGTAAGGATATATTGCAATTCTTGTAATCACGATAGGTAGTTTTCACTTTCGGTATCTCAATAGGAATTTTATATGACAGATATATCATATCATGATCAGACACACCCGGGAGAGAAACCTGTCCAAACTCTTATCATGGTTTTCAGTAGATGTCAAAAATAAATCCAATAGAGAGGAACAAGATTCACCGAATCGAGTTGGTACCGAATTATTAATTATGTTCAATGAATAGTTCTAAATAGTTCGAAAAAAAATCATCATTTTAACATCATTACTATAATTAAATTTTAACTCCATTTTTTGTTATTCGGCCTTCATCAAAATACAACACAAAAAAAAACCTCTTTAAATTATTTCATTTCTAAAACTATTCTCATTAAAGTGCTAATATCTTCCCAACAATTTTAATATAGGTGAAAAATAAATTGACTCGTCATTTAAGTGCTTCTTAAGTTCTTTACAATAGCTTTTTAACAAGTTTTTTATCAAAACAAAAGCAAAAATTAAAAAACAAAATATAAAAACAAAATAGAAAATAGCGTTAAAATTCAAGATCTGATCTTTTGTTTTTAGGAAATCTTTTAAAAATCTTTCTAAAAACAAAAAAACAAAAAAATAATTTATTTTGTTTTTTTCTCTTTTATTTACTTAAAGAAAATTACAAACAACAGTAATATTAAAGGGAAAACTTTTATTTATTTCTTTTGTATTTTTTTTTTTTTTTGTTTTTGTTTCACTTTGCCAGGAAACAAAAATTATTTAAATTTCACTCAACAAATATAAAAAAATAAAATGTCAGAAGAAGAAGGTATTTAGGTAGTTATGTAAGATATGTGTATTTTTAACTCAACCCCCATAATCCCCATGCTTCTAAGAACCGCCAAAACAATATGTGTGAATTTTAATACCAGCAACCATAATCATTTTCATCAATACCACATACATGTACACACACACACATAAAAAATACAAATATTAGAATCATGATGTCTGGGTTGAAAAAAATGTACGTACCGACAACATATGATGTATTTGCCTTAAGACAACATTAAGAAAAAAAAAAAAAATACTTTCTTAAAGAATTTTTGCACAAAAACAACAAAAATTAAAAAATGGGGATGTTTTTAAGGAAATAGTATAGTATAGAATACTGTGCCTACCAGCTTCTTGATGATGGCATTGTTGGAATGTTGGAAAATTTTGTTTGTGGTAAAGTTAAAGTCAATAAAACTTTTATAATGTTAATGTGGTTTAACATGTTAGTGTTATCATAAGGAGTCTAAGGAATATTATCTTTTGGTATTCGTCACGAATTTTGTACCGTAGAATGAGAGAAAAAGAGATGGTTTGTCATAAAATGAAAATGTAATATTTGTTTTTTTTTTTTTTAATTTTTTTTTATTTATTTTATTTTTAGAATACATAAATAAAAAATCAGAATGAATTTAAAATAAAATTGTTTTTTTTTTTTTTGTGAAAATATTAAAGGGTAATACAAAATTATTACTTTAATAAAATAATGTTTTAGTTTTCAAATTAAAGTGAATCGAAAAGAAAATATTTTTTTTATTATTAAAATTTGAGAAATTTAAAATTTGAAGAAGTACGGAAATTGTAACAAAATTCGAACTTTTTTTCAATATTTTTCTATCCCATTTCATATTTTCTATTCTATAACAATTCTCACAAACACTGATGGAACTATGTTGCTTCCGAAATATCAATATTTATAATCAAATACTAAAATAATTATTGGTAGTGAACGCAAACAATGAAATTCTTTAATTTGAAATACAACTAAAAATAAATATCCATATTCGATTATCGAAGTCTAATATAATAATTTTGTTGACTATTTTAATTTCATGGAAACAGCAGTGCATAACAGATTGCTACTAAAATTGTTCAAACTATCAACATTGATAGTGTTGTAGTGGTACAAAAGTATTAGTAATAATAAATTAGCAGTAGGTGGCACTATTATATATATATTATTCTGCATTTATCTGGATGTTTGTAAGTTCGACGGAACGCTCCAACACATATACAAATTGCATATGTATACAAATGCATATATATACAAATTGCTTTGGTGATTTTTTTTAACCCCTGTCTACCATGCTGAACCTTTGAAGGAAAAATTGATTGCATGAATTACATTTTTTTAATTTAATGTTAGTCTTCTTCGCAAATAATAAGGAAAAATAAAAAATAATAATAATAATATAAACAAAACAAACAATTTTTTTGATTTATAATAATAAGGACTAATAGAAATTAAATCAATAGTTTAATATGGTATAATAACCAAAAGGCAAACAGCATTTAACACAAAAAAAAAAACATAATTCACTCAAAGGTTATTCTTATTACTTAAAATTATACACAATAATATAAATGTGTATCAGCATATTTGTATTGTATAATATTATACATTATACTACTTTATTGCTTCTACCTTTTATTTTTGTCATTATTGTGTGCGTAACTCACTTCACTCAAAAAAAATTTTGTTTTTTTTTTTTTTTTTTGTTTTTTTATTATTATTTGCTGTATCTGTATTCTGTATGTTCTGCATGTTCCATTCCAAAAATATTATTTTATTTTCAGTGTTAAGTGTTCATTGTTCACTACACTGTTCAGGTTCACTGTTCAATCAATAGAACTTGATAGAAGTAGAGTAGGATAATAAAGTCTACTTCTACGTCGGATAATATTTCAGAATTTACAAATGTGTTAAAAAAAGCTTTGGGAATCAATTTCACAATGTGTTCTTAATTTAAATTTCAATTTTCGGCTGGAAAAAAATCTCAAATGACTCAGGTAATAACAGGTTTCTTTTGCTATGTCATCCGGCAAAAGTAATTACACATTTGGTTTCATACGGCATAATTGATATTCTTCGTATTGTTCGTTCACTCTCACCCCAGCAGCTAATTCCATATTGTAATTTAGAGTTGAAAAGAGCAAAGTATACCATTTTCATGACTCTCAGGGAACAATATTGGTTTAGATGGAAGACATTTCTTATAACTTTTTTAAAATATTTATGTAAATGAAAAGTATGCTCAGTTTAATTTATAATCAAGAACGAGGCCAAGATTGAACTTGAGTCAAAAAAGTTGCAATCTAGGGACGGAATCAATGGAAATTTTTTACAGACAGGAGAATGATAATTAACTGCTGAGTTTTCACTGGGATGATTACTTTTACCAAAGTGCATAATCTTTGTTTTACTACTGATAACTAAGCTATGTACATAAAACCATTTCCTTATGAGGTCCAGGTCATAATTTATATCACAAAAAAGATCCAAATTATTACATGAATGCAGTGTCGTCAGCAAAGGCTGTAGGTATACCTATAAAAGATTGCTGAAATAAAGAATTAATGAAAATTAGGAACAAGATTGGACCTAAAACAGAACCTTGAGGGACACCTACTTTTAAACTCTCAGTATCACCAAAAATGCCATTCAGTTTGACTCTTTGCTTCCTATCACTAAGATAAGACTTAAACCATTTAAATATAAATCCTCTAAATCCGGCATTGTATATTTTTTTCAGCAATAAGTCATGTTTTACCGTATCAAACGCTTTAGTAATGTCTATAAAAATAAACTACTACAAAGATTGGACTTATTTAAACCATTGTATATCTCACAACAGAATTTCAAAAGGGCGTCTTCAGTGGATCTTTTTTCCCTGAAGCAACTCAATAAAACTAGTTCAGCCCTAGATTTAAGAGATAGCTCTCTTATCATTCTATTTACTAAGGTAAAAAGAAAATAGCAGTTTCTTGAGGTACTGATTTATAATTTATTTTCTACTTACGAGTATAATAATATGTGATTCTAATTTACTACTACTATTGTAAAATTTTAATCATGCACCATCATGCACTCAAAGTATTATATTAATAATCCGTATGAAGAAAATATTCCCCGAAATTCCTATTATTAATACAAATTATATTTAAACCTCAACATCACTCTCCAACAAGTATGATTTAATTGTAAATGATTCGTAAGTTAATTTACCACTCCATTTTTGTTTTAAAATTTAACTTGTAAGTTTTTTTGTATTCTCATATCTCATTTTGAGCTTTTTAGTATACATTTTTTTATTCTCATACATTTGTTTAAAATTCAATATTAATAGAGTGGGTGCATGGTGCATAGATCATTATGTCCAGCTGTGTATAAAATATATTACAACATTTTATTGTACATAATGCATTGTGTGTGGTGCATTGCTCATTGTGTACAGTAAATTTGGCATGAATTATTATCAATGATAGATCAATGTATAACTATATAGTGGAAAGTATTTCTCAAATTATTTACTACGTCAATTACATTTTATTATCCATATTAAAAATAAAGTTTTGTATACTAATCTATAACACTGTTGGTGAATTAAGGCATGGCGCATTGTATATTACTCTAATTCCTGTATTCTAATATACAACTGTGGTAAATTGAGGCATGGCTCATTGTGTATTGCGAATTGTTGTACATGGACCATTGCCAAATAAATTACTATAAATAACTTCTTATAATCCAGGTTAAAGAAAAAATTCTTTATTTCCATCTACATGAATTCTAATTGCATTTTTAGGACTATAATAATTAATGAAAATAAAAATAATAAAATTGAAAAGTTTGCTGATTGCAAATTATATTTGAGTCATCATATATGATTCATACAAGTATAACTGACACTAGGTTACAATTAAAATCGGAATTATTTGTAGGTTTATTCATCATTATTAATATGGTGTAGGAATCATTGAGCATCATGCATTTATGTGTGGTGCCAGTAAAATATTCTGTGATTAAATGTTGTTAATGTTTGATTATGATATATTATGATGGAAAACACCACTCACATTGATTAAAAAACATTTTTTAACAAATTGAATAATTAGAAAAACCTTTTATTTAAAATTTACCATTTCCAAAGTCTTTAAAATTAAATTTATATTCTTATCACATTTTGATATTATTACAGTAACACATTTATTTTAAAACTTTATACCCTCTAGACTTTATTATTTTAAAAAATATTTTTATTGCTGTCAAACTAAATTACTAAAAAATCTGTCAATTAATAAAAAATAGATAAAAACAAAATATCCATTACAAAACTAAAATATCGTTAACTTTCGTTATTGCTGTTTTATAGTAGATACAATACAGTTAGAAGATCACAACTAAACTTGAAAAATACTGAAAACCAAAAAAAACACACCACATTTTTTTTCTTTTTTACTAATTAAAAATTAAACTCATAAAAATCTAAACTTAAATTAAAAAAAAAAAAAAAACAATAACAAAAAAATACAAATATTAAAGTTTATTTTATTCCATTTAAACCCAATTTTCACATTATTTGATTTTTAATAGTCTAGAAAAACTATTTCCCACCAAAAAAAAAAACAAACAAAACAAAAACAAAAAACTAAAAATAAAATAAGAAAAAGTTTTTTTTTTTTTCAACTTTACCGCTAATGAAAATCCAATTTCCTAAGAATTTCAGTATCACAGTTGTTGTCCTGAATGTTACAACGATTTCTTGTCATTGTTTTTGTTTTTACTATACATACTATACATTTTATACTATACTTAATTTGTATGCAAATCTAAAAACAGTTAAAAGAAATAAAACAACATTTTCAGTCTTTTTTGTATGTCCTTAAAAGAAATTTTTCTTTGTCCTTTCTATATATTTATAATATATATATATATATATATATATATATATATATCTAAATAAATAGAAAGGACTCAAAAAGAAGGCTTTTTCACAAAACTATTAACAGTTAATGGATGAAATCCTTTTTTTTTTTTTAAAAAAACTTAAACAAAAAAGTAAATTTGGATTTTTGGCACCCGCCCCCACCTCTTTCTGTTGTATTCCAACTTGCTTTTTTTTACTAAATAATAAAATTAGGAAATTTTACGAGAAAAAATAAATGTTTTCTTAAGAATTTCTTTAGAATTTTCAATGCCTGCTTTTATATTATATCCTTATTGCTTGTGCAGTTGTTGTTACAATTATAATTACCACTTTTGTTATTATAATTATCGCTCCATTTTTTTTTTTTTTTTTATTTTGTTTTACGCTACCGCCCTTTTTTATTGAAAAACACTTGAATCAGCAGTAAAAAAAAATTTTAATTTTTTTTTGTTGTGGTTCATTTAAAAAACAAGCTGTTTTTTAAAAGAGTTAAAATTAATTTGAAATTAGTTTTTCTTTAGTTTTTCCAACTGGAATATTTTTAACAGTAAATTCATTGAAATTCAAATGACTTTTAACTTGGAATGAAGAATAATATAACCTTTTCTCATTTTTTTAAAATAATTTTTTTTTGTATTTCAATTGTTAATGATTCGCTTTTTCAATCTTGAAAATATTTAAACTATTATGTTTAATGTTTCATAAGACATTTTTCATAAATTTTTTGAGTATTTAATTCTGAAGTAGTAATTAACAAAACACTATGATAACGGTATAATTCCAGAAACCCCATTAGAAAACTGTTATTGAAATAGAACAAGTGAAGTGAAATTTAAATTCAAAAAATATATTTAGCCCTATAAATACAATTATTTTAAAATTATTTATAAATCTGTCTATATTTCAAGCCCCGCAAATACAATTTTTATTTAATAATCGATTTGTGTGTTTCAAATACACGCTACAAACCAATCGATAGAACCACAAACACTGCAATACAACAATGTGGCATGATCAAGCTTAAATTACGAAAGACACTCCTATATAACTAAATAACTCTTCAAGCCCCGTAAATACAATTTTCGTTTAATAATCGATGTGTGTTTCCAATACACGCTACAAGCCAATCGATAGAACCACAGATACTGCAGTCCAACAATGCGGCATGATCAAGTTTAAGTAACGAAAGACATTTCTATATAACTAAATAACTCTTCAAGTCCCGTAAATACAATTTTTAATTAATAATCGATATGTGTGTTTCAAACACAGGCTACAAATCAATCGATAGAACTGCAGACACTGCAATCCAACAATGCGGTATGATCAAGTTTAAATCGCGAGTGACACTCCTATCATCATCTGTTGGTTCTACAGCTCGGGGTGAGCCTTAATCTTCTCGACAACTTTCCTCCATTCTGCTCTATCTTGTTCAACTGTCCTCCATCCGTTAACTCCAATCTTTCGACAGTTGCCCTCGACTTCGTCCAGCCATCGTGATCTTGGTCTACCTCTTGATTTTGTATTGTACGGTACTGCGTCTAATATTCTTTTTGGCATCATTCATCCTCACCACATGACCTACCCATCTTAGTCTTTGTGCCTTAATAAACTTAACAATATTGTGTCCTTCAATTAGCTCCGTTTGATCTGATTTGGTATTCACCATCGTCATTTATTTTCGGACCAAATATTTTTCTCAGTATTCTTCTTTCGAATACTTTCAATTTATTTTCGTCACTAATTGTCATGGTCCATGCTTCGCATCTGTATGTTACGACAGCTTGTATTATGGTCTTGTACATTCTTAATTTAATTGTCCTGGTTAAAATTTTTGACCTGAAAAGGCCTTTGTGTGCGTAGAAACATTTTTGTGCTGCTTGAATTCTATCATTAATTCTCAAATGCATGTCATTTTTATTATTTATTAAGGCACCGAGATATATAAAACTATTTACTCCTTCAAAGCTATAATCATTTATTGTTATATTTTGGGCGGATTGTCTTGTTTCCGTGCGCGCCATTTTCATATATTTGGTCTTGGTCTCGTTAATTTTTAATCCTACAGTAGCAGCTTATTTTTCTAGAGTCAGAAATATTTCTTTTAATTCGTCAAAGGATGTTGCTACAATAGAAATATCGTCAGCATACGCACTTATTATAGATGATTTTATGAATATGTGTCCGCCTCTGTCTAAATCTTTTATTGCGTGGTGAAGCATTAGATTGAAAATTGTTGTTGTTTTTATTTCAAATTCGCCCGTTATTTTATTTTGCACTGCTACCTTGCATTTGGTGTGTCTGAGTGTTAGCATACTTAAATTTGTCAATTTTTTTGGGATTCCCATGTTATTAAATACAGCATCTACCATATTTCTTTTTATTGAGTCAAAAGCCTGGCGGAAGTCAATCATTAATAGGTGGAGATTTTTATTGTACTCATAGCATTTTTCCATGCTATGCCTCAGTAGAAATATTTGATCGGTAGAGAGACACACCTATATAACTAAATAACTCTTTAAGGTTGGTACACAGTATATACAATTAAAGTTGTCCATTATTTTCTGTCTTATTCAATATACATTTCATTAAGAATGGTGCATTGGAGCGTGCAGTTGAGTTTTGATAAGATTTAGTGATAAAAGTTATAATAATTTGAACACGGTGTTATAGAATTCGTTACACACTGCACATATTCGATATGAAAAATATTTTATTTTTGAATAAAGTGGTATAAATTTTATACCATTGCGCATATTAGAAATATTGACAGTAATTATTTTATTACCTAGATCAAAAGTAAACGGTAAGTAACGTTTTTTTTTCATAATAAAACTGAAGGTATACTGATTATAGAAATAATATTACGAATGATTAGTCCATAATGAATAAAACAAAATTTTGTCGGAGAAAGAAATACTAAAACGCCTATTAGTCGAATTTAGCGATCAAACTATTCAACTCGAAGCACCACAAATAACACTACCAATACCATCGCCTAAATTAACAACATACTGCATTGAAAACAATAACGGATATTCCCAAATTATTGAAAAATGTACCTTAGTCTGATAGATATACATTCAAGGACCTTATGACACCTACGATTATAGATAATATTGTTTTTTAAACAAATTTTTGTGCTACACAAATTGGAACACAGTACATGTACTCACTATAATAGTGCCGAAATAAAATTATGTATTGAAATAAACTTTCTAATGGGATTAATTAAACCTCTTCCGAGGCTATCGGGATTTTTGGCCCAGTCAACCAAAAATGAATGATTGTTACATATCTAATTATATGTCTATTGTTAAAAATTGTCTTCTCATATTCTATTCACTGTATATGACACCATCAAGCGCATGTGTGAGTTCAATAAGCTTTTTAAAGTAAACCCGTTTCTAGATTAGTTGATAATAACAGTTTTCAGAATTTGTTTGCTTCTGGAAAACTACCTTCGTACTTTATATAAGACTTAAAGTTGATTTAATGATTTTCATCAATTAATGGTACAGTACGGTGGTACAGTTTTTATACCTGTCCTTACGCAGGAATTTTATATATGTATTATATTCTATTAAAGGAGATATTTATAGGATATAAATGTGTGTATATATATGCTAGTAACTATTCTATTAATATACTTTGTATACAATTATAAAGGCGGCAAGACGAGTAGATGCACAAATTAATAAAATAAATAAATAAAAATAAATAAATAATATATATATATATATTATATTCAAATGGATGATTAAAACAAAATGTAACGAAAAAATGTTTACTATTCATTTTATTTCAACACTGAAAGTGAATTAAGCTACTGCGGAAGTACTGCTTCAATAATTGATAATACAATTAACACGTTGTTTGTTGGAATAAAACATTATAACAATAATGAAATCTCTGAAATGAGAGCTATTATACTAAACGGGGTTAATATCTATTCAAATCTAAGTCCGCTGGTATTTGTAGGTCTCTTCATATACCCTTGATGTAGTAATAAAAACCTGCAATACTTATAAAAAATTAACGAATTTAGATTAAAGGAATTATTTCAGAAGTTCAAGATTATCATTTAGAACCATGTTTTCATTAGAACCATGTGACCATATTTTCAGTTTCACTCATATTCAAAACAAATCTAAGGCTAATGAGTCTTCTAGGCTGAAGTCTTTGCCATAAACGCAGCAGTGAATATAATAAAAGAGCAAAGATGGTCTAACAAAGTCATTAGAATCTTTAGTGACAGTCAGGCTGCCTTAAAAGCTCTTGAAAGTAACTTCATCAAATCTAGATTGGTGGGAGAATGTTTGGAAGCCCTGAATCTCATAGAGCTCCGAAACAAGTACAACTGATCTGAATATCAGGTCATAGTGGTTTGTCTGGAAACGAGAAGACTGACGAACTAGCCAGATCATCGGCGGGAAACATTTATGGCCCGGAACCGGCAGTTGGTATATCTATTGGTAATATTAAACTATCAATAGAAAACACCCTGAAAAGGGAAACAAACATTCTTTGGGAGCGTATTGAAGACCACAGAGTCTCCAAAATACATGTACAAAGAACAAACACCAAAATAACCAACTTCCTGCTAACTCTCAATAGAGTAGACTGTAGGAAGATGGTGGGCATACTTACTGATGGTCATAACCACATGAATAAACACATGTGTAGACTAGCACTAAGTGACGACCCAACCTGCAGACTCTGTCTGGAAGAGTAAGAAACCTCTACAAAACCTCAGAAAACTTCTACAGGATAGAACCCACAAACCTATTGACCTTTATCAAAAGGGTCGAATAAGTTAAGGGTGGAGGAGGGCATAAAGGGCTAAAAGCCTACATGCCGGCCCCGACATATTAGGGCCACCTCCGTTTTAAATATAAAAAAAAAAAACGCTAATGAGACTTTATTTAAATAACCAAGGTAATTAAATTTGTTACTCAATGAATATTTTTCATATCAGTTGATTGACTTTATTTGCACAACATGTTTCCGAGATTTTGAGGATATTTTTAGTTAAAGCTTTTTCATTCATCCAATTTATAGGACACATCCTCAGTGAAGTAGTTTGACTTTTTTGACTATGTTGGCATCATTAAAAAGTTGGTATTGCCTTCTGTTTTTTGTTTAGAAATATTTGATAAATTAGTTAAATAGTTAGTTTGTAGATGACACTGCAATTCGCTACGATATCAAATCCCATATAGATCCGTTACAATATAAAACAAATACGAACTGGAACATTTTATATGCCCCGCAGAACCACAATCTTGACAAAGATATTTTGCAAGGTTGTTAATCAGCTGAGATTAGTTTGCATCAGATTTGGGTAGTTACACAAGATATGCTTGTTGTATTACTGAGTGGTAAAACTCTCAAAGATTTGACAGTTATCTGTACTAACAATTTTCAATTGCATTGTAACGAACACCATAGATTAGATAAATTAATAGTTTGGGATATCTAAACAAAATAAAAGTTCATTCTTCTATTATTGATGAAATTATTATTGTTACTCATTACCAATATTATTGAATAGGTTTGAAATCATTTTAAAAAAAAACAACTAAAACATTTTTAATTCCATTAGAACATGGTCTATTCACAAAAAACTATGCTTATAAGACGTATTTGTACAAAAGTCAATTTTCTAAAAGTCTAAAAATAATTTTTAACCTCCACTAATAGAATATTTTAATTTAATTATTGCGATTTTTTTTTTAGAGATGCAACATGAAAAGAAATACAAAATACAACAACACTACACACATAAGTATATACGAAAATAAAAATATATCAACACAATCAACATAGTTAATGTCTTTAAACGAAATTAATTCTACTTGAAAAACTTTTTTAACTTTGTGAGTTGAAAAGATTTTTGGTTATAAAAAAGAATCAACGATGATGAAGAAATTTACCACTCTTTTTTTTTTTTTTTGTGTATTGAATTTAGAACAAGAGTAAACAGTATAGTATAGTGGTAGTATAGAGCGTAGTCTGTCGTGAAGTATTTTTAAATTTAAAGCAAGTGCAAGGACATTAAAGAAAGCAAGAATTGTATAAATACCAAATAAAATAAAAAAGTAAAATAGAATATCAAATAGATGGAATTAAAGTATATTGAAAGTTGGAAAAAAGAGAGAGAAAATATTTTTTTTTTTAAGTATTTCTATCCCGCTCGCTCTAATGCAAAATTGTTATATTAAAAAAAAAAATAAAATGAAAACTACAAAGTTTATTTTATAGGATTTAAATTGAAATGAGATCAATATACAATAAAAATAATAATAATATAATGTGTGTCATTCGGAAATAAATGTTCAAATGAAATAAAAACAATTACGAAAGAATTTAAAATCTAAATTGAAAGTAGAAGAGTTTTGCCAATTTTTTAATTTAATTATCATGTTAAATGAAAAAGCACAATGATTTATACTGATACGACTAGATATATAGAATAAAATTAAAATTAAAATTTCATTTGAAAATAACAATTTTCAAAATAATTATTTTAAATCAGTTTTATTCATTTGCGATTCTCTTTAAGGCACAATGCTCTTCTGAAAGAAGAATTGAAAATTAATTTAAGGATATGTGTTGGTTTTGAGAATCCTTGTTTTCATAAATGCAAACCTGCATTCTATCTGCAGAATATTCTGAATTTATGACAACACTTTTGTTAGATTTTTTAAACGTTGTTTATAAATGCAAGTCCAAAGTTTGATGGGCGTCAATTTGACGAAATAAATGTTTAGTATGCTTAAATGTAGAATATAGGTATAATCATTGATTTATAATACTATATACTATACTAGGGGCCCCTGTTGAGTAATTTTATTTCAAGTTGAAGTCAAATTTAAAGTTTTAAAAAAAAAAACAGTAATTTACATACTGACATAGACTTCGCACGATATAGCAGAAATCACTCGTGTTTAATAAAAAGTTTTGTGGTTAGTAAGTTTTATTTTTTATTTAGGACACATAAATACACGTCTCTCATATACTGCTTCGTTTCCGATATATTCGCTATAGTAAGTGGCATTTAGTGTATAAAATTACTAAAAATAAAAAATTTTGTCATTAAAGAGGTATGTATATATATACCTACATAATACATAATTTTAATAAAAACTATATTATTACTACAAATATCCAAAATTTAGAGACAGTTACTTAAAAAATAAAAAGGAAGAATTCAAGTGATTTGTTTTTTTGTTGTTTTTATATTTGTTATTTTAGATGAATTTGTTTTTTGTTTGTTTTTTTTTTTGGCATATGTACATATAGATTCATTTACAAGTAAATATATAAATTATAATAACTGATTTGTTTGCTTTTGTTTATTATTTTAATAAGATTTCACATATGCATAATGTATTTGCTGAATAATAAAATCTTATGAGTAATCTTATATATTGGAGAATCGAAATAAAATAAAAAGGTGTCTACTGCGCAGGTCCTTAAATGCTTGTCAATTATAATTATAGATAGCTACTTTGACTCTATTATGTAAAGATGAAATTGCCCGTCATATGAATTTTTTTTGTTTTTGTATTTTTTTTTGTTTTTGTTTTTTTATATTTTTGTTTGTTTTTGTTTTTTATTTTAATAAGAACTCACGAATAATGTATTTGGTGAATAATAAAACCATATGATTAAAAAATTTTCAACTGTGTGAGCATTATTGTTTTATTTACAACTATTATATTAGAAGTTCAATAAGGATAAGAACTCTAACTCTACTATATAAAAATGAATTTGCTAGTCATATGAACAACTCAACTGATTTTTTTTATTTTTGCTTTTTTATATTTTTTATTTGAAATTATGTTATTTCTTTCTTTTCATTTGGCATATGTACATAGATTCATTTGCAAATAGATAATGTAAATTATAATAACTGATTTATTTGCTTTTGTTTATTATTTTCATAAGATCTCACTTATGCATAATGTATTTGCTGAATAATAAAATCATATGAGTACAAAATGTTCAACTGTGTGCGCATTTTTGTTTTGTATATATAATCTTATATATTATGTATATTAGAAGTTCATTAAGTAGCAGGAGAATCGAAATAAACTGAAAAGGTGTCTACTGCGCAGGTGCCTAAATGCTTTCTGGAAAAAAACCTAGTACCTAAAGCCTTCTGGAAATTTATTAACTCAAAAAGGAAAAGCGATGAGTACCCAGTTTTCATGAAATTCAATGGGAAACAAAGTAATAACGCTAAAACCATTTCTCAATTCGTTTGTGAATTTTTCTCTGCCTCTTACCTTAAAACAGTTTTCATGGCTGATGAAACAAAGTTCTCCCACGTGGATGCCTATCCAAAAACTAATTTTAGAGATCTTATTATTGACGATAGTCTTGTGAAGAAATATCTGAATAACCTGGGGAACAATATATTTCCTGGACCTGATGGCGTTCCTGAACTAGTTCTAAAGAAATGCTCAGATGCCTTGGCTGCTCCACTTTCTATCATATTTAATACTTTTATCACCTGTGGCCTGTTCCCATCTATTTGAAAAAAAGCTTTTATTAAACCTACACATAAAAAAAAATTCAAAAAATGAGATAAATAATTATAGACCAATTTCCAAACTTTCCACTATTCCTAAAGTTTTTGTGTTGATGATTTTTGATTCTATTTACAATCATTGTACTAACTTTTTAACGACCCATCAACACGGTTTTTTGAAAAAGAAGTCTACAGTGACCAACCTTGTAGAATCGACATCAACCTTCTTAGTCAATATAGAAGCGGGATTCCAAACGGATGTAATTTACACCGATTTTAGTGAAGCATTTGATGTTTTACCCCATAGTATTATTTTACTAAAACTCAAAAAACTAGGATTTCCTGCAAAATTTGTACAATGGGTCAACTCATATCTTACTAATAGGAGCTATACTGTTTTATTCCGCTCTTCATTTTCATCAGGGGAGTCATTTAGGACCACTGTTATTTATTATTGCTATCAATGATGTGGCTTCTATAATTTGTAATAGCGATTTGAAAATTTACGCTGATGATATGAAGATTTTCAAAAAAATAACGTCGATGCAAGACGTTTTATATGGTTCAAGATGATTTAGATAAATTTTATACTTGGTGCATTAATAACAATCTTTTACTAAATATTAGTAAATGTGCATTCATGTGTTACACACGTCGAACCCAACCATTTAGCTTTAGATATACTCTAAACAACGAAACCTTAGAAAAGGTTAATTCAATTAAGGACCTAGGAGTTTACTTCGATGATAAACTATCATTTAAACTCCACTACGAGAACATCGTTAATAAAGCTAGTTCAATGTTGGGCTTCATAAGACGTTGGTCAAAGGAGTTTAACAATCCTTACATTTTTAAATCATTGTATACATGCCTCGTTAGACCCCATCTTGAATATGCATGTCAGGTCTGGTCTCCATTTTATAATTCACATATACAAAGAATAGAAGCTGTTCAAAAAAAATTTTTAAGGTTTGCACTACGTAGTTTGCCTTGGGATGATCATATAAGACTCCCTCCATATGAGCATAGGCTAAACCTTCTCCATCTTAAGTCTCTGTGGAAAAGGCGGGAAGTAGCTGATGTTTTATTTATTTTCGAAATTATTAAAGGCGGTATTATTTCCCCTTCAACTTTAAATAAAATTATCATTAACACAAATACTCGTTTATGCCACTCAAATCTCTTTACATTAACATTACACAGAACAAATTATGGTAAATATGAACCTATTAATAGAATGTTAATAATTAGTAATAAATATAAGAATAGTATAAATTTTTTAGTATCTAAAGATACTTTAAGACGAAAATTATATGAAATTAATTGAATATTTTGTTAACTTGACATTTTAATTTATATTAAAAAAATATAATTACTATTTTTGTATATTGAATTTTGTTAGTTTTGAATGTATACCAAGTAAATTTAATTGTATTTTTAATTAATATATGAAATGTAATACTAAATTGTAAACTGTTTGAACTAAATAGTATAAATAAATAAATAAATAAATATAATTATATAATATTTATTCTGCATTTATCTGGATGTTTGTAAGTTCGACGGAACGCACCAACACATATACAAATTGCATATGTATACAAATTCATATATATACAAATTGCTTTGGTGCTTTTTTTTAACCCCTGTCTACCATGCTGAACCTTTGCAGGAAAAATTGATTGCATGAACTATATTTTTTTAATTTAATGTTAGTCTTCTTCGCAAATAATAAGGAAAAATAATAAATAATAATAATAATATAAATAAAACAAACAATTTTTTTGATGTATAATAATAAGGACTAATAGAAATTTAATCAATAGTTTAATATGGTATAATAACCAAAAGGCAAACAGCATTTTACACAAAAAAAAACATAATTCACTCAAAGGTTATTCTTATTACTTAAAATTATACACAATAATATACATGTGTATCAGCATATTTGTATTGTATAATATTATACATTATACTACTTAATTGCTTCTACCTTTTATTTTTGTCATTATTGTGTGCGTAACTCACTTCACTCAAAAAAAATTATTTTTGTTTTTTTTTTATTATTTGCTGTATCTGTATTCTGTATGTTCTATATGCTCCATTCCAAAAATATTATTTTATTTTCAGTGTTAAGTGTTCACTTTTCACTTCACTGTTCAGGTTCACTGTTCAATCAATAGAACTTGATAGACGTAGAGTAGGATAATAAGCTCTACTTCTTCGTCGGATAATAAAACATTGTTTTTTTTAATTTGAAAATTATTGATGAAAATGTTTTTGTATTTTTTGTAAATTTTACCAATTTAGATACAAAATTTTGAATTATTTTTTAAAAATAACACAATACCATAATAACAGTTTATTCATATAGCAAAATAAGATCCCTATACATTATACAAAAGACAAAATTTATATGAAAATAAGATCCCATTTTTAAATTTGCTCTCCCGGAGGCCACAATAACGATAATACGGTATAATTTATACTAATTGGAACCCAACTAACGAATTATAACTAAATGGAAGTGAGTACGAGTATACCATATAAAAATACAAACATTTTATACAAATTTGTTGGTATGGTACTTCTTTTTCTGTTATATAAAAAAAAAAGATTAGTGTTAGGCCAATATAAACATAAATAAAAATAAATAAAAAGTGATATAAACATAAGTACTGTAATTTCGGAATAAAGAACCTAATGAAAGGAAAAAAGAAACTGGGATTTATTTTGCTTCCGTCATTTATGACGGATTACAAAGCTAGTTATATAATATTTATATACATTTGTAAAGACTAATCGTCTTGTGTATACCAACATTAAGAATTGGATATAGATAAATTACTGTATTAATGATTAGTATCTATATATTATTATATCATATAATGTAAATATCTATATAAATATAAATAAATAAAAAAGATTAATATATTATCAATATATATATATATTAAATATTTATATATGTAGATATAGATATAACATAGATAATGGAGTCTGTTTTTAATTATGTTCAAAGTATTGTCAGTTGGGGGTAAACTTGTTTTCAGTTTGCAGCATTTCTGAAAACAAATAATATTATTTATAAACTTGATTCAAATATCAAAATATTTCTCTCTCGCTCTCATAATGTGATTCCACTGTAATTTGCACTTATTTTGCGGCTAAGCTATGATCTATTTAATAGAAAACAATTTAAAGAACTAAACATGTGCCTCCTAATATCTAGGATATTATTCGAATTTGATTCTAAATATATATAACTTGCTGCAACCAGTTTGCGGCCCCGTAATATTAAAAATACCTAATTTAAAATAATTTTTCAAAGAAAAAATTTAATTTAATTCATTTATTTTATTTTAAGAAAAATTTTTAATTAATATTTAAAATACAAATAATTTTTTATAAAAATGTTGTTTATTGTTTTTTCATTAATATTTCAATTTATACAAAAATAGATTTTTAAAACAAACAAACTTTAAATAATTTTTAGCAATTGCAGGAGTCTTCTTAATTGGCTGTTATTATACAATACAGCTTTTGACACCGTCTGGCACACTGATCTCCTACACAAAATGAATAACACTTCGTCCACAGAATCTAGTCCCAATTGATCACTCCCAATGGAAGGAATTATCCACTAATAATATCTTCTGATGATAGCAGTGTAGAAACTACATATAAGTTGGTTGTATACGTCGTAGAGGATACCATAGGGAACCATACAGTAAAAAAGTAGTTTAGACAAAAAGTAAATCCTAATAAAATGCTATGAAGAAGGCAAAACCATAATTGAGTCAAGTTAAATAGCTGGAATCAATAAAAATACTGCCAAGTAAAATTTATTTATTATAATAGCAAAAGTCAGACTTATTGAAAATTGAAGCCTTTTGAATGGAAATGGCATATCACTGGAAATAATTGGGATACGCGTGGAATAGAAAAAATATAGGAAAGAGTACCTCATATCTAATTTTCAGTTTTATAACATCTTTTGAAATATTCCCAATGGGAGTTGTGGGGCAGCTACCCTAACCCCCAGCTTATTAAAATATGGTAAAACGTATGTTTGTTCATTTTCGAGAGAGTATATTATAAGTATCAATTTTCAGTTCTGTATTACTTTTGTATATCGTAATATTCTTTGCGGGTGTCAAGAGTTTTATAGCAGAATACTCGAATCAGCGACATTTTTTAAAAACGTTAATAGACATATTTGCTTATTTTTTAAGGAGTACTTAAATAGAATTTTTCAACTTTGAACATGTTTGGTTTGGTTTTTGAAATATTTTGGCAGGTCCTGGAAGTGTTGTATGGCATTTACCCGAACTAGTGAAAATTAAAAAAAAAAACTGTTAGGCCTATAACCGTCATCGTCTTTATTCCAGAAATACACACTGAAAATTTCATCCAAATCGATTAAGTATTTTTCGAGTCTATAAATAATAGACAGACAGACAGAGATAAAAAATTTAATTTTAATTTATATAAAAATATCATAAAGAAATTATTGTGAACCCAGAATATGGTTCCGATAACTTTATTTGCTATTTATTAACCGGTTAAATAGCAAAATAAAAAAAAAACTTTGAGGCATTTGACTAACTTTTATTCTATTTTATCTTTCCATTACATCATCAGTTAAATTTCTGTTTAATGTGACCATTATTACGGAGGCGGGCAATTTCCGCAATAAATTCGACAGTGACAAAATTTTTAGTAAGTCAAAAATCCCCCTAAAAAAAATCGAAGTTTTGCTTTGCTTTAACTTCTTTTACAATTATCCTCCATTTTCCTCTATCTATCTTCTGCAATAGTCCGCCATCCGTTAGTTCCAATCTTTCGGCAGGTGTCTTCTATTTCGTTGAATTGTCAATTTTTCGTGGGATTCCCATGCTACGAAAGGTAGTTTCCATCATTTCTGTTTTTTTTTTAGTTGGAAGTTTGGCGCAAATTAATGATTACTAGGTGAACGGTTTTGTTGAACTCGTAACATTTTTCCATACAATACCTCAGTAGAAATATTTAATCGACAGTACTGATCTATTTGACTGATCTAAATCCACTTTAGTATTCTCCTTCGGATATTTTCGGCTATACGTCTCAGTTTACCGTGTATAGTATTAGAGAGAATCTTTTACGCCGTATTTAATAGTGAAATGCCTCTATATTTGGTGCAGTTAAGTGTATTTTATAGATGGGGACAATAATGCATTTTTTCTTGAATTTGCTTGGTAGGGTTTCTATATCCCATACTGTTCATTTTGAACTATGTAACTTGGAGATAAACATATTCATCCGCATTTTAAAGCATTTCTGTTGCTACATTGTTATCTTCTCCTGGACCTTTGGTATTTTTTATCTGTCAAATGGCATTTTCTACTTCAAGTATATGAATGGTATTTCCTCGTATATACTCTAGAGTCGTGATATTTCTATGAATTGATACCAGAATTTCCACTGGTAATTGTTCAACATTTAATAATTTGTTAAAATTGTCTATCCATCTTTCTAGTATATGTTTTTCTTCACTCAATATTACTTTATTTTTTGTTGTGTTAATTACTGTCTAGGTTGGAATCCGTTTTTAGTTGCTTCTATTTTCATGGGAAATCGTCTTATTTTATTTTCTTCAAAGTCCGTACATATTTTTTTCTACTTTCTTCCTTAGGGTGTCTGTTTTCTTCCTATTAATTATTTTTTTTTTTCATTTTCCTTTAGGTAGTTGCACACTTGTCTATTTTATTTCTTGTATTCCTGTTTATTATACTTTATTTCTTGCGCCATTTTTGTTTTTAATTGCTGTTTTACAATCATTGTCATAACATTCTTCATTTCGTCTTATTTGTGATACACCTATTATTTCCCTCGGTGTTTCGATAAATATTTGTTGCATTCCGTTCCAACTGTCTGAATATTAATCGTAGTTGTGCCATCAATAACAAATTATTTGTTGTAGTTTTTGCACAGCTTCAGTTAGATCCGAAAAATATCTCAGTTGGGAAAAATTTATTGTTTTTGCATAGAACAGAGGAACTATCTCCACCGGTGATATTGTTTTTCTGGATTTTGTCTAAGAGATTTTTGCTTACGGATCTTATACTGATGATTTTGTACCCAACTCCAGTATTCAACAAAGCCATGTTGGAAAAATGTTTTTTAAAGCAAATTCCAATTTCCAAAGGCTTGAACGACCTTTTCATAATTGTCAACCGATTTCTAAAGAAGAATGCGCCATTACGAAGCAAAGCCAAACTAAAAATACAAATAATTTCTATAGGATTTGCAAGGACATTCTAACAAAATTGTCATTTTTATTTATTCTATAAAAAATACTGCTTCAATTATTACTTTACATAATTCAAGCCATTAACTGAATTTCAATTATGAAATATTTATTTTTAGATAATATATTTTTTTTTAAATTTTAATAACTTTAAATGATTTTTGATGATATAATTTAGTAAAAGTAAATAAAAAAATTCTTTTCTCGTAGAACAAAATAGAATTGACAAAAAAAATGGAATAATAATATTCTATTTGGTCGCCATTATGCTAACATCTATATTATAGGTACTACCCCCTTCAATTATAATTATTATACTGCCTAGAAGAAAAATTTAAAATGTTAGTTTTTTTATATTCAGAAACAGTTTTCATATTCTATTTTTGATTTCCACAACTTACTTTATTTTTTTTATCCTTTATATCGTTATTTACAATAAATTGCATCTTTTAGTATTAAATTTTCATATCCTTTCAGTTTTTGTTTTCTATCTTTTAAATTTTGTTTTTTTTTGCTTTTGTACAAATCGCGAGAAAAAAAAATATCAACTAACTTTATGCTTTTTACTATTTGTTTTTAATTTTTGCTATGTTTAACTTTTAAAATACAACAGCAACAACAATAATAATATAAAAATTATAACCTTAAGGTTTATTTACAGATATGAAAGTTTAGTTTAAGAGCCATATTCGGAAAAATACAATAATGTACAGATAAATTTTTGTAGTTACATTATGTTTGGCTATAGTTCATAGCACAAGCGTTTTTCAGTGATTTCTGTTGTTTTCGGAAATCTGAATATTGAAGTTGGAACTTCGTCCACTTTGTGGTTCTTATTATTAAGAAAACTTCAGCATTTCCGCTACTAATATAACTTCGGTTTGCTCGCTGTGCTATGTTCTGCTTTGCTATATGCCATTCAATGTTCTTGCTATTCTATGTATTGCTTGCTATATTCTAAATGAAATCTGTCCTATATCAAATGGACAATGGATTCGTAGTTTATTGAATAAAGATAATGATGATGTTAATGATCTTCCCATCTTTTTCCACTTCAGACATTACGAATCTCTATGACTCTTCTTCATCGAATCTATACATTCTTTTACATCTATCGTGCCCAACTGATCTGAAAATTTTTATTTAAAGAAAAGACTTAATCACAAAGAACGGGTAATCACAATAAGCCGATTTACGGCTAGGGTAATATAGTAGCCCTGGTCCCGTTTCGAAATTTCATAATCTTATCTTATCTAAGGACTTATTGAACTGTTTTTTGTTAATTTAAAACATAAAAAATAAATATCAGCAAAATTGTTTATTTAAATTGAAATCGAATGCAAAAAAATAAAAATAGTTTACAGTATGAAACCCGAGTCAGATTTAAACTCAGCCTTTAAACACTTGAAAACAGAAGAAGAAAGTGTTCTAACCGAAAGCCAAGCCAAACCCAGTCTCTAAAAGTACCAATACCAAAGTTTTTTATATTGATTTATATATAATTAATACTTTTTCTTCTTCTTCCCTATGTCCAAAGACTGGGTTCGGTTGTTTAAAGTTACCTCTTGAATATGATTCAAGATAAGCAATACTAAAGCTGAACGCTAAGCATTTTGTTTTCCAGACTTTCAGTTACTTTCTAACTACTAAAACACTTAAGTGGACTCGATCTGACTTCTAACGATCATATTTTGAGTAAATCCAGAAAACCTACGACACAACTGCACTGAGATTAACAAATTCGAAAAAACAAAATTTTTAAATTATAATCTAGACAAGAGGTTTATTCACATTACGGTTATGTTCAAATACAAAAATAACTGTACTGAAACTATCAAAGCATATTTCGGCTTACGCTAATTATTTTATACACAGTACCGTGTACAATACAATAATGATAGGATAAGAGATTAAATCGAGGACAACTGTCGAGAAGAGAAGGACAATTCCCCAAGATATCGAAATATGGAAAAATGAAATTAAGGCTCACCCCCAGCTATACGACCAATATTAAACTGATCACCATGTAGTTAACTGTATCACAGTTCGAAAACTTCTAATCAATGTAAACTAATAATTATTGTAAAAAACAAATCACTAAACTGAAACTAATAACACAATGAGAGTGTCAATTTCAAAATTTCTCCGATACTTCCTATTATTGACATTGAACAAATTACAACGAAATTCTATTGAATAAAAACTTAAACGTTATGAAAATGCCTGAATAGTCCTTTAGATAATATTTATTTTTGTAAATGTTTACTGTTTTTTTTTTTCTTATTATACAAAATACAATACAATATTCCTGAATAAGGTTAGCTACTACTACTACTCTAAAGAGGTAAAGAAAATTTTATATTTTTTTTTTATATTATTATATAAACTTGTAAAGTAATTTTTAATGAAAACTCTTTAGGAATTTCAACGAAAAAAAAAAAAAACAAAATAAAATAAAAAATATTATGAGAATAATAGAAAAAACAGAACAATAATAGACAAAGAACAATTTTAGGCATCCATTCAAGTATTCTGACAATCCTTGAAAAATAAAAAGAAAAAAAAAAATAGTGAAACAAAATTGATATTCTTTTACATTATTGTCCTTTACACAGGATAAACAAATTTTTATGAGGGTTGTTTGAAATTTTTTTTTCGATAATTTACAGACTTTGTTTTGTTTTTTGATATTGGTTAATTGGTTTTTGTTCGTTAATTAACACGGTATATTATTATTATAATAATGTATGTTAAGCACTCATAAATAGCAAATAAATTTATTAGGAGCCCACATCCCGGCTGTTAAAAGAATCTGAAATTAGCGTGCAGAATCATCTGATTTACTAATTAGTTAAATAAATAAATACAATTTATTTTCTGATTTTATTTATTAATCACTAGCGTTTTCGATATTTC
The DNA here is from genome assembly GCA_963942445.1 of Argyra leucocephala. NCBI lineage: Eukaryota > Metazoa > Arthropoda > Insecta > Diptera > Dolichopodidae > Argyra > Argyra leucocephala. Next base: position 4,951,584 of record OZ012679.1, read on the forward strand.
TTTCTAATGTAATTTATCGCATATATAGCGTTACAAGCCTAATATCTGTCGTTAAATAAATAAAATAAATAAAATTTATTTTTTAATTTCAGTTAATAATCACTTGAATTTTCGATAATGTATTTTATAAATGTACTTTACTGCATATATTCCAAATATAAATTAGGCGTTACGAACCGACAGATATTATATTAAATAAATAAATAAAATGTATTTTTTGATTTTATTTATTAATCACATGAATTTCCGATATTGCATTTTATGAATGTAGTTTACTGCGTATATTCCAAATATAAATAAAGCGTTACGAACAGACAGATATATCAAATAAATAAAATTTCATTTTGTAATTTCATTTAATAATCACTTGAATTTTCGATATTGAATTTTATTAATGTAGTTTACCGCATATATTCCGAATATAAATAAAGCGTTACGAACAGACAGATATATCAAATAAATAAAATAAATAAAATTTATTTTGTAATTTCATTTAATAATCACTTGAATTCCTCGATATTGAATTTTATTAATGTAGTTTACCGCATATATTCAGAATATAAATAGAGCGTTACGAACCGACAGATATATCAACTAAATAAAATAAATAAAATTTATTTTTTAATTTCAGTTAATAATCACTTAAATTTTCGATATTGTATTTTATGAATGTGCTTTACTGCATATATTCTGAATATAAATAAAGCGTTACGAACAGACAGATATTATATAAAATAAATAAATAAACAAAATTTATTTCCTGATTTTACTTATTAATCAGCTTCATTTTCAATATTCTTTTTTTATGTAGTTTTTTACATATATTCCGAATATAAATAGAGCGTTACGAACCGACAGATATTATATTAAATAAAATAAATAAAATGTATTTTTTGATTTCAGTTAATAATCACTTAAATTTTCGATATTTTTTTTTTATGAATGTGCTTTACTTCATATATTCCAAATATAAATTAGGCGTTACGAACCGACAGATATTATATTAAATAAATAAATAAAATGTATTTTTTGATTTTATTAATAATCACTTAAATTTTCGATATTGCATTTTATAAATGTACTTTACTGCATATATTCCAAATATAAATTAGGCGTTACGAACCGACAGATATTATATTAAATAAATAAATTAAAATGTATTTTTTGATTTTATTTATTAATCACATGAATTTCCGATATTTCATTTTATGAATGTAGTTTACTGCGTATATTCCAAATATAAATAAAGCGTTACGAACAGACAGATATATCAAATAAATAAAATAATAAAATTTATTTTGTAATTTCATTTAATAATCACTTGAATTTTCGATATTGAATTTTATTAATGTAGTTTACCGCATATATTCAGAATATAAATAGAGCGTTACGAACCGACAGATATATCAACTAAATAAAATAAATAAAATTTATTTTTAATTTCAGTTAATAATCACTTAAATTTTCGATAGTGTATTTTATGAATGTGCTTTACTGCATATATTCCAAATATAAATAAAGCATTACGAACCGACAGATATTATATTAAATGAAAAAATAAAATGTATTTTTTGATTTTATTTATTAATCACATGAATTTCCGATATTGCATTTTATGAATGTAGTTTACTGCGTATATTCCAAATATAAATTAAGCGTTACGAACCGACAGATATATCAAATAAATAAAATAAATAAAATTTATTTTGTAATTTCATTTAATAATCACTTGAATTTTCGATATTGAATTTTATTAATGTAGTTTACCGCATATATTCCGAATATAAATAAAGCGTTACGAACAGACAGATATTATATTAAATAAATAAATAAAATGTATTTTTTGATTTTATTTATTAATCACATGAATTTCCGATATTGCATTTTATGAATGTAGTTTACTGCGTATATTCCAAATATAAATAAAGCGTTACGAACCGACAGATATATTAAATAAATAAAATAAATAAAATTTATTTTGTAATTTCATTTAATAATCACTTAAATTTTCGATATTGTATTTTATGAATGTGCTTTACTGCATATATTCTGAATATAAATAGAGCGTTACGAACCGACAGATATTATATTAAATAAATAAATATACAAAATTTATTTTTCTAATTTTATTTAATAATCACTTACATTTTCGATATTCCTTTTTAATGTAATTTATTGAATATATTCCGAATATAAATAAAGCGTTACAGTCCGACAGATATTATATTATTATTACGGAGATTATTTATATAATATCTAATAATAAATTTGACATGCTTGTTCAAATATTTTGTTAATTCTCACCTTCAGATGGTGACTTTTATTAGCCCTAGCAATTTGTATCCAAACCATACGGTTATCATTACTGGTACATAAGACATATAATTTAGAGAGTTTCCTAACCAAAATGGTCTATATTAACAAATTAAATTATTTGATATCATATATTCTGTTTTTTTCAATTGTCTTTCTTCAGTTGTACACTTATATTTCTTCAACTAAAAATTAAACAATTATTTTAGTATAAATTTGCAGTACCGTATTTAATTAAGCACGAAAAGGCTATTCTACCTAAGTTACACCTAAAGGCTATTCTACCTAAGTTAAAAAAGGCTAAAAAAGGCTATTCTACCTAAGTTAAAATTAATTTATAAATTTCAATGAAAAAACTGATCACAAATATAGATAATCTAACATATACAAAAATTTAAATTGTTTGAATATTTCAAACTTACCTCGTACAATATTCGCAAATAGGTAAAAATACTTAAAATTATTGAAAAATGAAAAATCCTTTTTTGTAGTAGAAAGAACAACTAAAATAGAAGAAATTAACATTGTTTGAAATTTTCAAAACACAGAGGGAGGATACCACCTAATGATAAATCGATTATCTACACTTCTTGAAGGTTACATAAGTTATTAATAAAAACGGAAAGAAAATGGAAAATCTTAAAAAAATTTTAAAAAACAAAATTTTACTGTTCAAAATTATTATATTAAAAAGCATATTTATAAGTTTTAATTTATTTTGTAATTTTTTGTATTTATTTATTTCTATCTCAAAAACAACAACATAGTAAATATAGTAAATTAATTTGCAATCAGTGAGTTTAATTAATAAAAAAAAAGTATCTATATAAAATTAGGTATTTAATGATTTAAAGGTTTATAAATTTAAAAAAAAAAATACAATAAACAAAATTTAAATTAGGAAAATATATTTTTTTTACTAGTAGCTAGGAAAAGTTGAAGGAAGTCATAGAAATAAAAATGTAGTTTAAAGTTTTGGTAGTAAAAAATTTCAACTTTTGAATATCTAAAAATAACCATTAAAACATCTGGACAATGTGGTCCATCCAAAGAGGTCGATCCAAATTCATAAAACCATTTTTTTATTCTTTACCATGGATTTGGAGTGTAAGGCTTTCGCATAGATCAGATATTTTGGTTTTGAGACTGTAATTCCATTTTAGTAATAATTATTTTCACAAAGTAGTTGATTATTATATTTAGTATAGAGTCTGTAAACAAGCGGAATCTTATATCATATAGTTTTGATCCCTTCTTGATATATCGTTACAGTAGTTTTTGCCGCCTTTCCACAAATTAATCGGTAGATAAAAAAAATGAAGAGATAAAAAATGTATGCGAAAATTTCAGACCCAAGCAAAAATATTTTCTTCGATTGGTTCTACACAAATCTACATAATCTACGTAACCAGTGTATTTAATAACCTGTTTGTACATTTTTATAGACTTGAAAGATATTACGTTTTAAATCAAAATAGGCATCAGTTTTTACTGAGTATAGAAGCATTTCTTTACATTGCACAATACCTGAAGGGTAGGTCTTAATGCGATAAAAACAAGTAAATTTGTTATGTTGTGAAATAACTGTTTTATTGTGAAATAATTGTTTATGTTGTGAAATAACTGTTTGTTGTGAAGTAACTGTTTTAACTGTACTACACAATTTAAATATTTATAATGATCTTCCTTTAATAATCTTAATTTAAATGCTCTATACTGAAAAAATTTTTACTGTTAAATTAATAAAATCGTTATTAAATTAACAAATATGTTATTAAAATACGTCCAATAACAAATCGTTATTAAATTAATCGCCAGTGTAGTTAAAGTAATAACCATTGAGAGAAAAAAAATATGAATTTAACAAAAAAATTATTGATTTAACAACCTGAGATTTTAATTTAACAGTAGAAGTTGTTAATATAACAAAAAGCATTATCTCTTTAATAACTAAGACTGTGAATTTAATAAACATTACTGTAAATATAATAACGAAATTGTTATTTTAATAGGCAAAAGTTTTTAATTTAACAGTAGAAGTTGTCAATTTAACAAGAAGCGTTATCTATTTAATACCTTAAATTGTGGATTTAACAAACACTATTGTAAATGTAATAATGAATCTGTTGATTTAGCAACTTGAGCTGTTATTTTAATAGCAATGACAATATTTTGCTATTAATTTTACAAACCGCTTTATTATTTTTATAAAACAAGTTGTTATTTTAAAAATAAGTTGTCCTAACAAAAATATAATATCCAATCAAATCTGATTCATAAACGGACCTAATCTTCTACATCAATAAAGAAAATTGAATAATAATTATTAAACTTATAGTTTTTTATAACAATTTTTTTTTTGGGATGTCTTAAATGAAACATTATTGCATTATATTTAATTAAATATATATTTTTTTTATTTGCTAATAATTTTTATATACATAAAGCACTTCTTTTTAAACACATTTCTTTAAGGCCATCTACAGTTCATGCTAGAAGTAGTATAACAGTTGAACTGGCAGATTTTCTTTAATTCGTTTCTCTAACAATTCTTTCAGCTGTTGAACTGTGTTACGAATAATTACGTAAAAGAATTTTGTGAATCGCAAATCCAAATTTTTTTATGTTTAGTTTTTCTTTATTTGCCACAATAAGAATAATTCTTGCTGTGGGTACTAGTATGTGGTGCAATAAGTAAAACGTTGTTAGTAATTTCCCATCTGTAATTAAATAAAAAGAAATAGAGTAAATTTATTTTGTATTATACAAAACAAGGATGTACCTATTATTATATTTATATAAATTATATTTTTTATGAAATCAATCTTACTTTGTTAAATACTTTTATATTCATAAAAAAAAACTTACTATGTGTTACTTTATCAGCTGCAATAAAATCAATGATGGATTTAACGGAAGATTCTTTAATTTTGTCTTTATATATATTGATGAATGATGATTATAAGTCAATTAATCTAAAACAAAAAAAAATTCGTTAAGTTAATTTTTCAGCGTATATATAATTAATGTAATAACAAAAAATACTTTGAACTTATCAAGTTTAAGTCGGTTTGCCATTGAAATACAAACTATACTAGTGGCCCCTGTTGAGTAATTATATATCAAGTTGAAGTCAAATTTAAAGTTTTTAAAAAAACAATAATTTACGTACTGACATAGACTTCGCACGATATAGCAGAAACCACTCGTGTTTAATAAAAAGTTTTGTGGTTAGTAAGTTTTATTTAGGACACATAAATACACGTGCCTCATATACTGCTTCGTTTCCGATATATTCCCTATAGTAAGTGGCATTTAGTGGATAAAATTACTAAAAATAAAAAATTTTGTCATTAAAGATGAAAAGGTGTCTACTGCGCAGGACCTTAAATGCTTGTCAATTATAATTATAGATAGCTACTTTGACTCTATTATGTAAAGATGAAATTGCCCGTCATATGAATTTTTTTTGTTTTTGTATTTTTTTTGTTTTTGTTTTTTTATATTTTTGTTTGTTTTTGTTTTTTATTTTAATAAGAACTCACGAATAATGTATTTGGTGAATAATAAAACCATATGATTAAAAAATTTTCAACTGTTTGAGCATTATTGTTTTATATACAACTACTATATATTAGAAGTTCAATAAGGATAATTATATATACTTCAACTCTACTATATAAAAATAAATTTGCTCGTCATATGAACAATTCAACTGATTTTTTTTGTTTTTGCTTTTTTATATTTTTTATTTGAGATGAATTTGTTTCTTTGTTTTTTTTTTGGCATATGTACATAAATTCATTTGCAAGTATACATAATATAAAATATAATAACTGATTTGTTTACTTTTGTTTATTATTTTCATAATATATCACTTATGCATAATGTATTTCCTGAATAATAAAATCATATGAGTACAAAATGTTCAACTGTGTGCGCATTTTTGTTTTATATATAATCTTATATATTATGTATATTAGAAGTTCATTAAGGAGTAGGAGAATCGAAATAAAACAAAATACAATATAATTTAAGTATTAATCATTGCACTATTCCACCTAATTAATATAAAATAAAACTTACCTCTAGAAATTTCCTTAAATTTATTCCAATTAACTATATGTTCATTCAATAATTATTAAGAAATTTATATGTATGTATGTATTAAATAAATATTTTTTATTCAATAGGGTATTTGATCTTTTTTACACATTTTTATTAACTTTTAAATTAACTTTAGCAAAACGTTCTTTTTATCCTGCGATTACTTTTGAACTGAATAAGAATTTATAAATTTGAAAACATCTTTTTCGAATTTTAAGAAATGTTTGTTAAATTAAAGGTAAAAGTTTTAAAAACACAACTTACTATTATTTTAATAACAAGCTTGTTTTTTTAATAATTTCGACTGTCCAAAATACAATTTGTTATTATTTTAATGATTTTAATTATTGAATTAATAACAATAGGTTTCTTTTTAATTACAAATTTTAACAATTTCTGTTATTATATTAACAACGATTCTGTAACAACAAAAATTGTTAAATTCACAATTATGTTATAATTTTAATAACCAGAACTGTTATTTGAACAATTTTTGTTATTAATATTATTGTAGGTATAATTTTTATTGTTTTTTTGTATTAAAAAATCATTTTTGTTATCATTTTAATAAAAAATACTATTAATTTAACAAATATTGTTATTGGCATTTTTTACAACCGATTTATTGAAAAAACAGTAATAATTTTTTTCAGTGTAGGGTTTCTGACTTAATTAGAATAAAGACCATTATTATATTTATTTAAAATGCATAATACAAACAAATTACACACATGTCACAAAAATAGCTTAGCAATAAAGAATTATACAAATAAAAATATTTTTCTATTTGTTCGTCCTTTTCTATTTAAATTTATATTTATATATTCGAGTATAAAAACTGACGTATTAAATTATTTTTTTTATAACTATTTTTTAATTTTTTAATTACTTAATTAATGCAAGTCAATTTTAATGTGTGTAAATAGACTAATACAAAATGAAGGTAATATATAAATTAATAGTACATCATGTACCTATATAGTTAGTTCGGTATTTTTATCAATTCTCTACTTCAATAAGTATTTCATCATCATTGTCCTGCAACCCCATCCGTGGGGCATAGGGCAGAAATAAGTATTTGGAGATAGAAAAACTGATATGTAATGTTTGTGTCTATTTCCCATAATCAACATCATGTAGGATTGATTTAAACATCCCATAGTTATAATTCTGTGAAAAGATTGCGCGAAAAAATTGGTTGGTTTTATTGATTGACCGACTCAAATCGAACTACGAATACAATTAATAAATTATATATAACTTTCAATCTAACAAATAAATACCAAATAAAAATTAAAAAAATTAAATGCAAACTATTACAGTTACATTGTAAATAGAGGGTAACATTGTTAAGTTATAAAGTAAGTAAATATGAATTCAGTAAAGAAAAAAAAAAATATGTAATGTTACTTTTAATAGAATTAAAAATACTATGGTATACTCAAACCACTCAATGTAATTTAAATTGTATAAAATGTTATCCATAGATGCAATCGGAATTAAAATGTTGTCTTTTAAATTTATTTCGTTTTTCTACACAGCACAAAATAGATATCCCAAACGGTTAAATTAAAATTTTCCTTCAAATATCACCCAATTTAGATCACTGCTACATAATTGTATTGTCTCTATACAATAATTTTAATTTTAATCACTGTATTAAATAACATTCATATACATATAATATAAAGGCTGGGTATAGAAATATATTTTCTTATAATAACGAAAATAAATTCATTATTCAAGAATCGCTTTATCACTTTATAATATAAACTATCTAAGTTTTAGGCCCAAATTTCATGGCTCATAAATTAAAATCTATCATTTTTAACTGAAATAAATTGAAAACAAAACAAAGTGAAAAAATATCATTAATAAAAAATAGGACAACACCAAAATGCTGTGAAATTAGAACAGATATCAATAATACATAAGAACTGAACAAAAATAATATCCTTTTTTAAGGATATTTCGGAAGCTTTAAATTTTTCTTCTTATATTTGTTTTTTTTTTTTTTGTTTTGTTGAAAATAACAAAATTTTCTATTGATAACAGTTTAAAATATAAATTTACATTTCTAGTATTTTCTTTTCTAAGTTGAAGTCAGTATTTTTTTTTCTTGCTTTTGTTTTTGTTTTTTTTTTTTTTTTTGTTTTTGAAGAATTATTTAAATGTTTCTCAAAAGAATAATAATATTAAATTGTTCTATTTTGTAACAAGTTAGGAAAAAAAAACAAAATAAATAAAAGGATTTATGACCTAACTTTTAGAAATTGTTTGATTATTATAACTTATGTAATATAGAAAATGTAGGTATTTAGTTTTAAAGGATTTGTAAAATAATAATAAAATATTGGTATTCGGTGAATTGAAACTTTTAACAATATTACATTTCAATAGAATATTATTTTTTTGAATATAGTTGGAACAATTAAAGTAATAAATATCTTTTAATACTCATGTAAGAGTATATAATATGATGTATACGCAAATGTGTAAGTATGTACAGTGTAAGAAATCGAATTGTGGGAAGATATGGGTTTATTAATCAATCAATAATCAATTCAAGGATATGTACACAAGTAAACCTAAAATTAATACACATTCAAGTAGATCCATTTCTGACCTAGTCTTTTGGAGATCATTTTTATTTATCATCTTTAATGCTGTATTGATTGTCTGGTATATATTTTATAATTTTGACATTATAGATAACCACGCACACTTTAGAAAAAATATATCAGGCAAACGTCATTAATTTAATTTAATAGGGAAATATACGCCATCTAAAACAGGCCTAAAAAAACCATCAAGGAAAATTTCCAAATGTGCCGATGTTGACAGCTAAATAGCCAATCAGAATCAACCGTCGCGCCGATAAATGAATTTTATCTATAAAATAAATTTATGTAATTCTAAATTTTTTTAAGTGTGAAATAAGTGGCAATTTTATCTTTTTCGTGACGTTGGACACAAATACCAAGAAATTGAATATATGCTAGGCAATAAATTAAATGAGAGCAAAATAATTTTATCTTGTATTGTAAATATCTTGTAAACCTCCTAATTAATCTAAAATAAAAATATAGCTTAATTACACACAATCTTGATAGTTTTATTTTATAATTTATTGTAGAGTAAAATAAATCAAAAAATTTATAATATATTTTTTTTTACATATTTTATTTAAATATTTAAAATATTTTAAAAATTGTTTTTATTTTGAATGTATTTTTAATTTTTCAAATATTTTGGATGTGGAAATCGTTCTGAAAAAAACCGATCGTGGCGGTAAATTGACACATTTATTAATCCTCCTTAACATGAATACATCCATCAGACAGTGTTGTCATTCACTCTCGGAGATGCAATTACACTAGAAATAGACCAAATTAATCTAGCGATTCGTATGTTAATTCATTTAACAATTTTAGAAGTGTATAATTGTTTTGACAAATCCAAACCTGCAGTCAATCAGCATATTCTAAATTTTAGATTTTCCGAATGCTGTTCATAAATGCAAGTGTCAGTCTACCGCGCGTCAATTTTACAGAATAAATTTTTAGTATGCATAAATATTTTTGAAGTACCTAGTTTTTTTAGTTCTTTTGAGTATTTTAGTCTTTGTTTTGTTATTATATTTGCTTTAATTAACTTGCCTTGGACTTTATATGTTTGTTTCAATTTGCTTCAATTCAACAAAATACCCATTTCAATAACCATTTAACCAAAGTATATCCATAAAAAGAGTATGAACTCATGTATATGTATTCATTTGTTTGCACACAAATCAATATGCATATTTGATAAACATTGTCAGAAATAGACGATAATAAGAATTTTACGTGTAAGAAAAAGAAAAAATATAGTAAACAAAAAAGAGTAACAAAAAAAGTTAATAAAGTTAATAAATAAATAAAGTTTATAATTTTGAAAAATATTTTCGACAAAAATTTTCGTTGAAATATTTAACAATATTATTTTCTAAATTGTATCAACTATGTATAAGATTTTTAGGAGACCTAACTAAAACAGCGTTATCATATTATTTAAATTCTGTGATTTGTAAATAGATTTTGTCCTCAGTATTATTTTATAATCGTATACCAATATAATAAATATTTAGGTTTACTAATATAATTAATAAAAAATAATAATGTTTGTAACTCCAAATTATTACTGACAAAAATATTAATAATATTTTATATTATTGTAATGTAATTATAATTTAATATTTTTAATAGGTATATACGAAAATAATAATGTTTAAAACGAAAATATTAAAATTATAAAAGATCAGAATTAATCCTCGTATAAGGGAACAAACTAAATTAGAACTAACGCAAAATTATTTTACAGTATAAAGCAAAAGGCAAACATCTGTTTTGTACCTTTTCTCTCTCATAATAAATTTGGGAAACGATAAGTAAATGTAAATTTTACCTCTTTTAACTAATGATATTTTGCTCGGTTTGGTATTTCTTAAAAATTAGGTTTACGTAAAATGGGAGTGTATATTCTTGTTAATATAGATTATAGATATTCTTTGCATTCAACTAAGGTGAAATTTACATATGTGTGTGTACTAATAATGGAATATGGGTATTTGATAAAGTTAAAATTTGGTTTCTCTTTAAATTCACTATATTTATTGACATTTCTATGGTGTAAAGAAGGAAAAAAAGAAAAACAAAAAAGGAATATGTACAAAATAGTGTGCAATACAAATCATTATCATTATATTTCAATCATTTTCTATTATTATTCAATTTCAATTATTTTCAATCATCATTTTCATTATATTTTTTTTTGTGTTTTTAATTTGGTTTCTTTTATTAATCTCTTTCTTTTATTATTTCTCTTTCTCTGACTAAGTATATGCAAATGTACGTAAATGTGTCATATAGGGCTTGCATTTGTTACATACATAATCATATGGCTTAGTTTAATTGAAAATAAAATGCAAACATTATTTATGGAAGAAAACAAAATTTGAACCAATCAAGTATCAGTTATCTATCACTCAGTTACAAATTACTCTTCTCGCATGTAAAAAAAGTTCAATTTCGATTTATGCATGTATATATTATACTTTTATATGCCAATTTATGCTTAGGCAGCGTATACACCTCGGACAAAATCGAATTTTATCGTAGATAAAGTCGGATGAGTGTTTACATTTCAGACTTTTCCACAGATTTAAATCTACGATTTTACGTCAAATATTTTTTGTATTTAACAGGGTTTCTTTTTATAAAGTGCGTAATTTTTTATTGGTGAAAATTTTTTTAATACGTAAATTAAAAAATTCATAGGTATCTAATCAAAAATTCCCAAAAAAATTTTTAAAAATATACATATTTTTATAAAATTTATTACACTAATATAAAATATAATTACACATTTGAAGTATGAGCAATAATAACCAAATTGCGTTAGAGTGAATTTTAGTGCCATTTGATTATATGTGTGGTTCTTTGAAAATATATTATTTTTCATTAAAAAAATATTTTCACTAAAAAGTCGGAAATAAAATAAGGAAAAAAAAATATCATAGCAAGTTATGATTGTAATTACGGAAAAAGCAAATTAGCCGAACTTTTTACCAAATCTCTTAATCTCATCTCAAGACTTCCTAGAATTTCGGCTAATTTGCTTTTTCCGTAATTACAATCATAACTTGTTATGAAAACATTATATCAAGCTGCGATTCTAAAGTTTATTTTTGCAGTTTTAGTACGCTTAAATTGAGGGCAAATATTTCTAAAAAAAAAATTTTTTTTTCCTTATTTTATTTTAAAATCTAAGTACGTAGTCCATATTTTTTAATTTATTACAAAAAACTTTAAATAAGAAGTAGTGATTCCTAAGTAAGCCTGATCACTTTTAAAATAGTTAATTTTTACAATATTTGCCATGGAAAACGATTTTAAAAGTGAAAAATATAAAAAAAAAACGTTAGAAACAAAAGCCATACTAAATGAACAGAAAATTTGCACAGTTATCAAGTAAATGTGGAATACAGTTACAGTTTGTTTTCATTATTGCAAAATAGCTACGTCAACTGGTGACAAACTTGTTATCAATTTACATCATTTATAAAAATTTGTTTTTCAATTATTTTCACTGTATTAATTCGTTTTACATCATAACTGTAACTGATAGTAGATAAAAAATTACAGAACAGATTTAATAATAATTGTAAACTTAAATTTGAAAATATTTTTTTGTTAATTTTTTTATTTCTTTAGGTCTTTTTTGAATATTGATTTTGAAAAAATAGATTTCATAATAATTATTGCTTAAATAAGAGAAAGTTTTTATTCAATTTTGTTTTTTTTTTTTTATTGTATAGAAATTAAATCGAAAATGGAATAAATGTCATTAAAATTTAATTCGGAATTTTATCTTTAGAATATTATTTGATATTTAATTTAAAGGATTCATTTTTATAGAAGACAATTATTATAATATTGGATAAAAAAATTATAGGTAGCTGGACCTAGTCGTAGAGAGTTTTTTTTTAAAAAAATTCAAAATATGAAAAAATATAGGAGATGTATATAGGAAATTAATAGATTTAAGTAAAAAAAAAAACTATGGTAAATAATTGAGGTAATTTTAAAAAATAAATGGTTGGTCCACAATACCACATTTACGACCGCTCTACGTAATTCGAGAAATTTTGATAAAAAATCGTGCTCAATTTCATTTTCATCCAGTATACATTTTTTTTTATTAATTTATCTTAGACAACAACCACAAACGTAATAATTCATTTAAAAAACTCACTGATAGCATGTTCGCATTGTGTTTAAATTACGTTTGTTAACTGTAGTGGTTGAAAAAAAGTTTTCGCATTATACAAACTATAGTTAAGTTTGACGTTTCGATTGTTTATCAAAATAAAAAAAAAATAATGTAGCAAACAATATATTTTTTAAAAAAGTTGCAAAAATAATTTCAGTTGATTTTGTAAGTAATGCAAAAAGACAAAATGTTATTAAAAATAAAAAAAAAAAATATTAAAAATTAAAGTTTTTAAAAATAAATTAAATCAACATTATATTCATTTGTACATTTTATAAAAAAGAAATATCTGGAAAAAAGTTTTTTGTTTTATAATTTTTGGTTTATGTCTCTTGATTTTAGTCAGGCAAATATATATTATGTACTAGCTTTGTAACCCGTCATAAATGACGGAAGCAAAATAAATCCTAGTTTCTTTTTTTTCTTTCATTAGATTCTTTATTCCGAAATTACAGTACTTATGTTTATATCACTTTTTATTTATTTTTATTTATGTTTATATTGGCCTAACACTAATCTTTTTTTTTTTTATATAACAGAAAAAGAAGTACCATACCAACAAATTTGTATAAAATGTTTGTATTTTTGTATGGTATACTCGTACTCACTTCCATTTAGTTATAATTCGTTAGTTGGGTTCCATTTAGTATAAATTATACCGTGTTAGCGTTATTGTGGCCTCCGGGAGAGCAAATTTAAAAATGGGATCTTATTTTCATATAAATTTTGTCTTTTGTATAATGTATAGGGATCTTATTTTGCTATATGAATAAACTGTTATTATGGTATTGTGTTATTTTTAAAAAAATATTCAAAATTTTGTATCTAATTGGAATTTACAAAAAAACATTTTCATCAATAATTTTCAATTTAAAAAAAACAATATTTTATTATCCGACGTAGAAGTAGAGTTTATTATCCTACTCTACTTCTATTAAGTTCTATTGATTGAACAGTGAACACTTAACACTGAAAATAAAATAATATTTTTGGAATGGAGCATGCAGAATATACAGAATACACATACAGCAAATAATAAAAAAAAAACAAAAAAAAAACAAAAATAATTTTTTTTGAGTGAAGTGAGTTACGCACACAATAATGACAAAAATAAAAGTTAGAAGCAATAAAGTAGTATAATGTATAATATAATACAATACAAATATGCTGATACACATGTATATTATTGTGTATAATTTTAAGGAATAAGAATAACCTTTGAGTGAATTATGTTTTTTTTTGTGTTAAATGCTTTTTGCCTTTTGGTTATTATACCATATTAAACTATCGATTAAATTTCTATTAGTCCTTATTATTATAAATCAAAAAAATTGTTTGTTTTATTTATATTATTATTATTATTTTTTATTTTTCCTTATTATTTGCGAAGAAGACTAACATTAAATTAAAAAAATATAATTCATGCAATCAATTTTTCCTGCAAAGGTTCAGCATGGTAGACAGGGGTTAAAAAAAGCACCAAAGCAATTTGTATATATATACATTTGTATACATATGCAATTTGTATATGTGTTGGAGCGTTCCGTCGAACTTACAAACATCCAGATAAATGCAGAATAATATATATATATAATATATATTTCTTTCGTATATTTTAGTTTTTGCTGATTATTGTTTTTGTTTTTAATTACACAAATTTATTATACAAATAATAAATATTAATTTATTTAACAAATTTATTTTCTTTTATTATTTTTATAATTAATTATTTTTACTATTAATTGTCTGAAATATATCTTGCTGAATATGGGGGTATATTTTAATTTTGTTTACATTTTAAATTGTTTGAAACATCAAAAATGTAATTGTCAGGTTGCACAAAAATAAAAAAATACGATAAGAACTACGATATAACATAAAAGCAGGGTTGTAAACGTGAATTTAACGCAATTTAAGCGTGATTTATTTTTAACTATAGTTACAAGTAAAAAAACAAATCGCACTCAAATTTTGTTTGTACTATAATTAGAGACTCAATCATAGTTAACTCGGTAAATGCGAATATAGTATTACTTTGATAAGTGTATTTTGTTCTGTACATTGGTGAATTTGTAAATGAATTACATATACTTATACATGGAGTGAAATTTTAAATTAAAATTTCTAATTAAAAATTAAAAAATTTTGGAAAAAATATTTAGTATCGCTACGTCTCCTTTTAAACAACTATTATTTTAGAAGAATAATTAATGAAAACTTGTGGTGAAATGGTTCAGTTGCACCGTATTTTTTTTAATTTACAGATTAAATATAGATAATGATTATCTATTTACAACTACTATTAATAAAAAGTTGTAATAGAAAATGACAATTTAAAATAGTGCAAGAAATGGCAAGTCTATCAATAATGTTATTGAAAAATATTTCTGTTTGCTTATCAAAATTTTAAGATTGGTCAACTATTATTCAAGAACTATAAGCTTGATTATAACCCAATAAGTACCGTTAGTTAGACATACTTTTTTTCCATTCAAATTAAACATTTTTTCAAACAAATTAGACAGTTTTTCATTTAAATTCAAAATTTTGTCAAGTAATTTGTTTGAAGATTTTGTTTGAATTTGATTGATAAAAAGTATAATTATATATATTCGAAGAATATGGTATATGAAAAATGTATTACTTATATAGTTACAAATCAAAGTTTAATTATATACATGAATATTATACATGTCAATGTAATAATCCTAGTCATTTGGCAGTTGATATTTGGCTTTTGAACAGCTTAAGCTTTTGATCTTATACGGGCACCTTGTAAGCTCGTATCAACTGTCAAATGACTAAGATTATTACATTGACATGCATAATATTCATGTATATAATTAAACTTTGATTTGTAACTATATAAGCAATACATTCTTCATAAACCATTTTCTTCGAATTTATATAATTATATTTTTTTTCATTCAAATTCAATATTTTTTCAAATAAATTCAACATTTCTTCAACCAAATTATTTGATAAAATATTGAATTTAAATGAAAAATTGTTTAATTTGTTTGAAAACATGTTTAATTTGAATGGAAAAAAGTAACTAACGGTACTTATTGCGTGGTAATCAAGCTTATACTTTTGAATAATATTTGGCCAAACTTAAACTTTTGATAAAATATTTTTTAAAAACATTGATAGACTTGTCATTTCTTGCACTATTTTAAATTGTAATTTTTTATTTTATTTGTGATGATAATATGTACAATAGTTGTAAATAGATATTATTACCTATATTTAATCTATAAATTAAAAAAATAAGGTACAACTGAACCATTTCACTACAAGTTTTCATTAATTATTCTTCAAAAACGATACTTGTTTAAAAGGAGACGTGGCGATACTAAATATTTTTTCAAAGTTTTTTAATTTTTAATTTGTTAGAAACGTAATATTGTGTTACTTCAATTGTGTCATAAAACTATGGGTATTGTAAAATTTAATGCGCCCGAAAACACTTTACCCTATATTGAATTTAGCACGAATAGCAAAAGCTTCCAAATCAATTACAAAATTTATTAGAAAATAATTTACATTATTTTGAGTTCATTTGATGATGTTGCTAATGATAAACAACAACCTGATAATGCTGAACACAAGTCTCAAGAACAATTTACACAAATGCTTAATATAAATATCAAAGATTTATTAATGGTAATCTGATTACTTTATCTCAATTAATTAAAACGCAACTACAACTAAATGAAAAGTTAATGTTTGGAAACAACAAACTAATAATTTGAATAAAACAAGTTTGTTGGCAAAGTTTTAAAATTTTGTTGTCCAGACTGACACTGAATATAAATCGTTATTTTCTTTACTACTGTCAAATAAATTAAAAATAACGTTCAATTACTATTT
This sequence comes from Argyra leucocephala, assembly GCA_963942445.1. NCBI lineage: Eukaryota > Metazoa > Arthropoda > Insecta > Diptera > Dolichopodidae > Argyra > Argyra leucocephala. The sequence goes on from OZ012679.1 coordinate 4,968,687, forward strand.
TTTTATTCCTTTTTTTAAACAATGAATTGTTGGAAACGAATTTTAAATTTTAACTATAAAAAATTTAATTTGATATTGCTTGAAGCAATGTCGTATTTAAGTTTTTTATAAATTTTTGAGTTAAGTTATAATTGTTATTAAAATAATATAACGGTACGCATATACCACAACGGTTTTTAGTTTAAAAATTAATTTTATTTTAATTTAAATTGATGGATTGCAAAACAGTCATAGCTTGTAGTATAGCATAGACTGACATTATGTATAAAATTATTTGTATATTATATATTTAATATCAGACTTGCCGTTTTTCAGGTAAAATCATATAAAATTTCAGTAACTTAAACTAATTTCAGTAATTTTGACTAAAAAATAAAATTATTACAATATTCAACTCTTAGTTATTATTTTTCTTCCTAAAACACGGGTTCATCAAATATTAAATATGACTTTACCTGAAAAACGGCAAGTCTGATATGAAAGTTGTGTATGAATAAGTGGTAGGGGATGACAATAACAAAAAAAAAAAAAAAATTTGATTTTTTTCGAGATAATCAACATTTTTTACAAAATTTTTTTAAAGCAAAATTTTAAGTTTATGCAGTTATTATTCAAAAAACGGTAAGCTTGATACTCATTCAACATATACCGTTAATTAGGTGTATTAATTCTAAAAAAAAACTTGAAGAAGATGTTTCTCTAGTTTCAATTTGTTCTGAGCTGTAGTGGTTCTTCTTTAGACATAATTTTTCTAATTCGATTTTCTTTAACCCTCTGTAGCCCAGGTAAATTTAAAGATAGACCCCCCTTCTAGAACATTTTTTTTCCTAAAATACTCCAAGGAATCAGCCCTTAAAAACTTTTTGCTCTAAACCGACACACCCTGTATAATATATATAATATAAATTATATAGCATATATCGTCGGCTTAGTGCTTGTTTCGGACAAACGCCATTTTTACATTTTTTGTTCTAAATATGTTTTCTAGTGTTTATGAGGGTGATCTTTCAGAATTTCTTATCGGATTTGTCCTATCTCCAATAAGTTTTGAGATATGTTATGTCCGTTTTCGTACAAATCCACATTTTTTAAATCTTATTATTGCTTATTTCGGATAATTCCATGTCTTTCGGATTTGTCCGCCTGCCACCATATAGTTTTCTAAAAATTGGTTAAGAAAACTTAAGTCGGACAACTACATTTCCAATGGAAATGTCCTAACATATATATATATTGTTTTGTTACTTATTTCGGCTTAATCCATTTATTAAATGACTATATTGTGTTAAACCTATTTAATATATCCGAACAAATAAAAAATCATATCAGTGCTTATTTTGGACAAATGCATATACTTTTACATATCAGTTAATTGTTAGCGTGGAGTTGTCCGAAAAGGAAATATTTTATTGTACTTTAATTTCGTACATCTCCATTTAACGAGAGTGAGAGTTTATAAAAAACTATAAAAGAGAAGACAATATTTTTTACATTAGTCATTCTTTCGCCAAGCATCGAAGCGTGAGGTTGTGTTGAACAATGGAATCACCACCACCAGATTTGTCGTTAGAATTAACTAAGTAAGTGTTTTTGTTCTTATATAAATTATTAAATGATATTTATTTTATTTATTATGCATTTTAGTATGATGGAATCGATTTTTGGAAGTAGTTCTGAAAGTTAATATCTCGTTTCAGCTGCAAAAGGAAGAGGGAAGTCATTACAGGAAGGAATTGCCTCAGAAAACTCCATAATTGACTTTTCAGGTAAAATTTTATTTTGTTTTTATTTAGTATGATAATCTATTATTAATTCACTAGCTCCGTTACCCGTCATAAATGACGGAAGTTGTATATGTATAACTTTTAATAAACTATGTAAATAATAACAAATAAGAACATTTTTCATAATTATTAATAAATTTATTGGGTGAAAGATAATATCTTTTGAATGTGGCCCCCTTTTATTTATTACAGATGATGATCTAATTAACGATCCAAATTTTTCTCCCCAAACTGAAGCGAATGAAAATAGACTTTCCACTAAATTCAGTGATATCAGTGGTAAAAATATTTTAAATATTTAATTATAAAAAATTTAATTGAATTGTCTTACTAGATTTTTCCGAGAGAGAAAATTCAAGTTTAAGAAGTTTACCATCCAGTCTTACTACAAATTCGACACCCATACCAAAAAAAAGGAAACGTAGACAACCAAAATTATGGCAGCGAAATATCAAAAAGAAGCTCAGAGAATCTGGACAGCCCTATGTTAATGAAAAGGGTAAGTCATGGGAGGAAAAACAAATGAAACCTGGCTGTAAACACACCTGCTTCTTTATGTGTTCAAAGATTTTTGGTGAAAAACGATAGACAAAAAATTTTTGATTCGTTTTGGAGTCTAAGTGATGATGAAAAAACCATGTTTTATTTTAAATATGTAAAACAAAAAGCTGTCAAATCAAAATAATATTTATGTTCAGGTTTAAAAAACTGAAATAAATTTATTTTTTAAATAAAGGTGAATTTACTGGTTCGGATAGATTTAGCCGAACTCATGCGCATGCATAAATTTTGTATGAAAAATGACAGAATTCAAATTTTCATACAAAATTTATGAGTGCGCATGAGTTCGGCTAAATCTATCCGAATCAATGAATTCATCTTAAATGTAGAATAAACTAAAAACTGCCAAATCAAAATAATATTAATCTTTTGTACTTAAGGTTAAAAAAGTGAAATAAATTTAATTTATTAAATAAATGTATATTATTTTCTCTAATTAAACATTAAAAATTATTGATCTTAATTTATTTCTTGTTTCGGACAATTCCAAATGCATTCGGACAACTCCATGAACGCATAAATAAAAATTTCTAAGTCATGGGATTTAGCCAATGGTGAAAAATCATGCTCTTATAAAAAGCTTCATAACTTACATCAAACTTAACTTCAATCCTTAAAATTTTCAAAATTAATAAAAAACTATACTTTCATTTAATACTGAAAATTTTATTAAAGCAGTTTTATTAGAGCAGTTTTTGAGTAATTAAACTTTAAACTTTAAACTCGTTTTCCCAAAATTCTGGTCGTTGGCGCTTGTCCGAAATAAGCACAAAGCCGACGATATATTATATAAAATTTCATATCTGGAAACAGTTCAGATTTAATTGCCAATACTATAAAAATATTTTGAGAATCAGTTCAAATTTGCAACATCTAGCTAAATTTTTATTAAACCATATTTTTAGTGTTAAAAAAGGTTAATTTCTAAAAAAAAAATTAAAATTTTAAAAATTCAGTAAAATTGATTAAAACTTAAGTTTTTGTTTTCGTTTTCCCCTTTTTATTGTTTTGTAAAAGTTTTTTGAATAATTTTATTATATTCTTTTGCTTAATTCAATTGGTTTTTTACAAAGGATATTTTTTTTTTTTGCATAACAACAACAAAAACAATATTTTAAATGTGAAAATTTTTCATTTTTCTGCTCCATTTCCCGAATATTCTATTACAAAAAAAAAAAAAAAACAAAGAAAAATAAAATAAAATAAAAATTTCAAAAACATTTTTTTTTTATCACACACATTCAATTAAAACCATCAAAATGAATTCATCTCACATACATTTATGTTATAATACATAATATGTTTTAATATATATATATATAAATGTAATATTATATAAATATTATTTTAGATATTTTAAATATTTTTGTTGAATAAATAGAATTTAAAAAATTGTGCTCACGTTTTACAAATATAAAATACGATTTGGATACACTTTGGATTAGGGAATGCTGTAGAATGTTAAATGAAAAACAAGTGTTGAATTTTCAACTCAATGGGAAACAAATTAAGAAAAAATCAAAAAGATTTTTTTTTTTCTATTTGAATTCTATCAAATGAAATTATAAAAAAAAAAAAAACACAGACAACATTTTGGTTTTTTTTTTTTTTTCTTTATTATCCTAACAAGAGTTTTGAAAAAAAGAAAGCAAATTTTTTTAAAGATACAAAAAAACTACTGTAACATTACACAGACTAAATGTATGAGTTTGTACCAGATTATAATATTATGTACACGAATAAATAAAAGTCAGAAAATATTTGTTAGCCACAATTAAAATTGGATACTGCAAATTGGTCGGTAGCAAAAAAAATATTGTTATAATAACCACTAGTAACTACCCTGTGCAATTGCACAGCACAAGTTCTTTCAGACACGATTTTATATAAAAAAAAATTTGTTTTGGTATAATTGTATAAGTTTTCTGAATCGCTTGATTATTGAATATTTATACTTTACAATGAAATCAAAGTGTAATACCTATACTGTACAACGAAATGAATACTAATTTCATTATAACTTAACACAATAAAATTACATTACTCTCAATGTAGTAAATCGATAAATTAGTATTTTCGCATAAGATATTAAAGTGGGTCTTTGGATTTTATTGTAGGATATATTCTGAAGCGTATTTAAACAATTTAATTCATCAGATTTGGTTTTTTATATAATCAAAAAAATAGTTATTCGTCAATATTGAAGACAGCTATTAGTTTAGGCGGACTAGGATAGTGTAATGGATCCACTATGTTATGAAATAGTAAAAGTATAATTTCGAGTTCGAATCTCGCTTATGTCATGAATGTATGTACATACAAGGTTCTTCAATTATTCTTTGAAATTAATTTGAACTTTGCTATTATGAACACAATGTTATTGTCTACTTATCAATTTTTTTTTTTTTTAATTTTTGGTATAGCACCCGATTTGAATGTGAAAAACTACATCTATTGTAAAATCTTTTTACCATTACAATATTTCGAACAATATTTAAAAGAAGAACATTTTGAAAATTGTGCGAACTATTCTAATATGTATGCTTTAAACAAAGGTGGAGCTCTAACGTAAGAACTAATGCTCCAGCAATTAAAAAAATGTATGATGTTCATTTGTATATTGGTTGTATTCCACTTCCCAAATTAAAACATTACTGGCAAAATCAATTTAGACAAGATACGGTAGCTTCCAAAATTTTCAAAAATCGTACATAAATAATCCCACCGTCAGGAGACAATAAATTGTAGAAAGTGCAGTCAATAACAGGTGGTGTAAGAAATCGCATGTATTGACTTACGTCGTGATCTAACACATTATTCCATCGATGGACAGACAGATGTCCAACAAGGTTGATACAATATGTATAAAAAACAAGCCAATAAAAAAATTTCAGTGCTCGATTTTGAAATATATCAAAAAAAATCAACACTTCTGCCAGAAAAAGATTTGGGTTTGGGAATAACTGTAATATTACATTTATCAGAAACTATTCCCAAAAAAAGAGCTGCTTTTATTTTTATATATATTTGACCGGCTTAGCGCTTATCGAAAATCAAGCAAATAGAATAAAATATGTGTAATTTCCAAACAACTTGAAACGAGGGGAAGCTTTTAAGCTTATAAGCAGCGACGATTAAATTTGTTCGGTGAAATGGAAAGATACAAAATGCGGTATAATGGCATTCATCTACCGCTGTTTGAAAAAAATCCAGAACAACAAGTAAAGAGATGAGACAAGGTTAAAAAAAATATATTTTACATTAACTGTCCAGATGTGGTAACAAAATAAAAAAGGTATATGGGTGGAGTAGTTATATCTGACCAGATACTTGAATACTATAGAAGTTGGATCAAATCAAGAAAATGTACAGTAAAAGTTTGTTTGAATTTCTTAGATCTTTTGTTGTTTGCTATGATATTGAACACCGTTACCTTGTATTGGTAATTATAATGCCAGCGAACCGCACATCGTTTTGTTCGTGCAAATGTCACCTATCAAATATATTTTTTTTTGCGTGTTTTAATTTCTATTATTTTTAATCCATTTTTTGTTTTTTTTTTTTGTATTATAAAAATCCTAAAAGTTGATTTGTAAACTACTTACCGTTATGCAGAGAATCGCAATTACAAAAAATGTAATTCTCATATTTAATTTTTTTTAAATAAAACAAAAAACAAAATTTTACCAACTTTTCTAGATGATTTGCAAATACGAACTGAATTCTTGAATTAGATTGAAAAAAAATTTAATTTATATAAAAAAAAATATGTAAAGTACAAATTAATTAAGAGGGGTGTGAAAAAAGATATAAGAAAATAAAATTAAAAATATAATTTTTGTTTATAAATTATTCCGGGAAAAGAGTATGACCTCTGGTACTTTTCATTAATGTCGAAAAATTATAGGTCAATATTTTGGAAAATTTGAATAGATACGAAAAATATGTTATTTTTGTCTTGCGAATAATTTCGCAATTAAAAAAAAGTGATTATCTTAAAAACAAAACATTAAATAATATAACTGATAATGTTAACAGCAATAAAATAGAAACCTCAATTTCACAATTTTTAAAGCTTGAATCGGTGGTAGTTTGCTCTAAAAGACTTATAACGTAGAATAAATTTAAGACAAATATTCACACAGTGCAATAAATAGCTGTTTAGAGATGTAGAATCATTTTTTTATAGCTAAATTATTGACTCGTTTCTAATTAATATATTTTTTGATTTAATAAGAAATAAGGTATAATTATCTGGGACTTTAGATCTGTTGGAATAGTTATATATTTTTTACAGAAGGATATTTAATAATAATTAAAATAAAGTCAACCGAATACGTCATAATAATAAAAATTTAAAGCTGTCAGTTAGAAATTAAAGCTTGATATAGGTATTTGGATATGATTATACAGACGAGAAGCTGGTATGGATTTAATAAATTTGTGATCGACTGAATAAAAAAAGGAAAATTGCCAAAAAGAAATATTCAGAGTGATCAGCAAAATATTAACTGAATAAATAAATATAATACAATTTAACGTTTCTGCTAGAAATGATTACGTGCAATTAGATATTTGATTATGAAGAAGAGGATAGTAAAAAAATTAATCTAGAAACAATATTCATTATAATAGTTTATTACTCTCTGTTTCCGCGCCCCAAATTTATATAAAATATTTTTATTATAATTAGTACATAATTTTTCCTTATTCATTTTTCGTCTGTGTGGACGTTTTTATTTTTTAAATTTTAAAAATTACAATTAAAAATTAGACATGTTTCGACAACGTTAAAGTTGTCATCTTCAGCAAACAGTGGAGTGGATAAGTTATTATAAGAAGTACAATAGATCTTAAGAGGTCGCGGTTACTTAGAACTCTCCAATTTACAAAAAAAGTCATTATAATCTTATATATAATACACAAGATGAACGACATGTGGGTGGAGTAAAAATGCAAGAATAGTTGAATAGTATATTAAACCACAAAAAT